>CM077165.1:165690888-165938917 GCA_039583875.1 Platanthera guangdongensis | reverse complement strand
TCGAAGAGTACGTTCCTCGCCGATTCTTTACTGGCAATCGGCTGAAGCTGTTGTTCTTCTCCAGTCCATTACCTTTTTTGTTTTTGGCTTCCCAGGGAAGACAGAAAAGTGCCTGATATATATTTTTGGAGTGGAATATTGGGCATACGGCCTGCAGCCTGGAGAAATCAGCCACATTTTTTGTTTGATTCCTTGGAATATTGGGCATACGGCCGGCAGAAATTGGGAACGAGGAAGAAGGAAGCGGGGAAGAAGAGCGTCTATTCTAAAACAGCGTCAAAACGGACCTTGAGAGGTCTGTTTTGAGCGGGCCTCTTTTAAGAAGGAATGAAAACAGCGTGGTTTTGGTTCAAAACGAAAACAGGACAAAATCGAGGCAAACGAACATCTGTTTTCCTTTTTCAAAAACTCAAAACCAAAACCATGAATCAAAACGTAGCAAACGAACGGGGCCTAACAGAATTTTCTCCTTACCTCAATAAGAAATTACGTGAAACTATATTGTGAAATTGGGACCGGATCCGCGACTACGGTGGTTCGCCGCGGATCTAGCAACGGAAGCTAATCTGAGCAATAATATGATAAACGAAATTTAAATCCAAAGCCAAGCAAAATCACAGACGACAAAATATATACGTGGTTCGGAGTTGAGACTCCTACTCCACGGGGAGAGCGCGCTAGAAAGATCCACTAAAACTGATGAGGTTACACAGATACAAGCAGAGACCAAACAGATACGGTCGAACAACAAAGGAAAACCGAAGAACCGATATCGCCGGGCGGTATCGATGTCGCCGGCGACAGCTCCTCTTCTTCTTCCCCGATGGATCTGTCGTTCCTGCACCTGTTGTCGCCGCCTGGAGCTGTCTGCCGCCGCTGGACAGAGCCGCCTCCACCTGAATCCTCCTGCTACTGCCGCCTCCTGGAGCTGCCTGCCGCCGCTGGACAAAGCCGCCTCCGCCTGAGTTGAGCCCGATGCGCCGCCTCCGCCGCAGCACGCCTACTGCCGCCGCCGCCCCCGCCGCGCCTGGTCTGAACTGGAGTTGTCGCCGCTGCGCGCCGCCTGAACACCTCTCGATGCCACCTGGAGATCGTCGTTGCAACCCGCTGCCGCCGCCGCCTCTGATCCTCCTGCACTGGCGAGGTACGCTCGCTGCCGCCGCCGCCGCTGGAAACCGCCTCCACAGAACCTGCTCTCACACTCCTCACTGGTGGCCGAAAATAAGCTGGATTCCTCTCTGATTCTTGCTTGATTGTCTTCCTCCAAGACTGCAACAGCCCTCCTTAAATAGGCAGTCACCACCACCTCTCCAAACAAGGAAGAAACGCCATTAAAGGGAGAGCAATGAATGCGCTGGCCGAAACAGGAAGCCAAAACCGAATTAAGAAGCAGCCCCCTTAATTCCTCCCAAAAAATCAGCCCTCCCACTTAATGTAATTCCCAAAATAAGAGGTGGCCATGGATCGCGGACGTGGCGCGATCCGGACGGTCCGATTCCATGCGCGAGGTGTCACAATCCTAACAAAACTATATATTATTTTTATAGGGGGGAAATAAGCATAGGTAGCCAAATTCAATTTGAAGTTGTTTAAGGCCCATTGGGGCTCGTAGATTTACTGGTGGAACATCGGCTGTGCTTCATTTGGCATGCCGGTGGTCGCAAAGAAAGGAAACAAATGAAGATTGTCATTTCTATCCATCTTATCTCGTGTGGAATTCTCGGCATATCCGTCAGTCTTGGAGGAAAGGATTTCTACTGATCGAGGAGGAGATGATGTAGTGGGGTTTACTTCAGATTCATGGTTGTGACGTCTGATTGAGGAGTTCAGAGGATTTGATCCGGGCTTGGCTTTGTTTGACATTGTCGGCGTTGGAGTTGATGCGGTGCGGGCGTGGAGGCGAAGACGTGCGGTGGACAACTCTGTATTCGCGGACTGCGGTTCCCAAGCGAGCGAAAGGTGTAATCCAGAAATGGTCTGGAACAAGTGAGCCCAAAGGCTTAGGGGGCGGGTGCGGCGAGAGGCCGGCACCCGCCCCGGCCCTATTTCAGGGGGCGGGTGCGGCGGGTGGCCATCAACCGCCTCGACCCCAGTAAATCTGGGGGAGGGTGCGGTAGGAGGCCGGCACCCGCACCCGACCCTTGTTAATCACGAGGAGGGGGGGGGGTGGCAAGCCAACACTCGCCCCGACCTTTTTAGGGTGTTGCCCGGTGACGCCACTGTCGCATGGCGACACCATGGAGCTTTCGCCCGACCCCCTGAGGGTCTAGCCCGACTCCTTGAGGGTCTCTCCCGGCTTGAAGGTCTCGCCCGACCTAGTTCCCAGGAGTCTCGGCGAGACAACTTCCAGGGGTCTCGGCGAGAAAGTTCTCAGGGGTCTCGACGAGACAGCTCCCAGAGATCGCCCGACCCCATGAGGGTCTTGCCCGGGTTGAAGGTCTCGCCCGACATAGTTCCCAGGGGTCTCGACGAGACAACTCCTAGGGGTCTCGAAGAGACAACTGTTAAATTTTCTTAACGTGGTCAGCAAGATAGCCCAAACGCCAAATTAATATCTTCGGAACTACCTAGTTCGCACGCTGAACCTGCGGAAAGCCCAAGGACTAGAGGTTGCACCCAACAACACAATGGAAGCACAAAAAGGTCTTATTATGCATTCACTTCTTTACAATCCGAGGCATACATAGCGAGACATGATTTCGCTAGTATTACAGCTGAAAACAGAAAGAAACCAAAAACAAGCCGGGCGGACAGCACTCCAGTCCGCCGAGACCGCGAGGTCGCCGAGACCGCCGAGCCGAGACCGCGCTCCGCCCAAGCTATGCTGCAATCCGCCGAATACCACGGAGTCCGCCGAAGCCACGAGGCCGCGCGGACAGACCGTTATTCGCCTCTGCTGAACCCGAACTGAGGAACTCCCCTACCCGCCTGAAACCAGCGGACAGGTTATTGAAGCTGGCAAAGTTGAAACAGAACTGACAAGCCGCAGAGCGACCTCCTGCTGAGTCCGCAGAGACCGCACACTTCCAAGCACTTGACCGAAGTCACAGCCAAACTCCTGGCTCCTTAAAGTTATCCGCGCGACCTGCACACAGCAAAACCGTCAGCCTGAAACAATCCGCGCGGACTGGCAAACCAGACCGCAGCACTTCGCACACCCCAACTTACTGTTCACTCAAGTTACTTAGGTTACTGTAGATGTGCCAGGGGGGTCCTATTTATAGGCAAGGTGAGGAGTGTGTCACCGCCCAAGAGATAGCGACACCACCATCAGTCCCGCGCGAATACAACCACCGTCCGCTGAGTCCGCATGGACTTAGCCGGATACCAAGGAAACCCGCCAGGAGCACGGCAACCGTTGAAGAACCCTCTCCAGTCCGCCTGAGCTAAGCGGACAAGGCATCAGCCCGCAAAGCTCCAACCACTGCAGGACAGCAACCCCCCTTCAATGGCTGTCCGCACCAACCCGAGGCAGTCCGCAAGACCCACACCTCAATCCGCCACAAGTCCACGACCAAAGGCAAACAGCAACAGTCCGCCCGGTCACATCGGACTTGGCGGATACGGCGGACACCATGAACTTGGCACAATGTGTGACCAAGTCCAAAACCATCAAGGGCCAGTGCGAGCATGGCGGACACAAAGTCCCGTCCGTCAAACACCCTAGCACAGACCGCAACCAGTCCGCGAGCTCCTCGCACTTGTCCAACGCAGCAGCTTCCTCCCGAACTCCAAATACCAGGCCGCCAACTGGTCTCCACAGCAAATCGCCTGCTGTAACACCAGAGCTCGACAAGGCCTCAGCCAAGCTCTAAGCTTAGTCCGCAACAGCCAATACCGCGGACACATCAGTCCGCAAGCTTCCCGCGGACAAGAGCCAACCCGCCTTTCAGCACAAGCTTGCACCCGCGACCACTGAGCAAAGCACCAGTCCGCAAGCCTCTCTATCCGCAGATACCAGGCCGCACCAAACCGCGGACTCCATGCAACAACCCGCTCAGAACACAGCCGGCTTCCACCAGACTTCTCACCAGGCCGCAAACCTCAGTCCGCCCAGTCCGCCCAGTCCGCCAAGGCTGTCCGCCACAGGCCGCGCGGCCTGTCCCGTCACCCACTTCCACTTCACAAATTTCAACACTCCCCCTTGAAGTGAGAAGTGGTGACCAAGCCCAGCAAGCTGCACAAGCGTTCAAAGGGACCCTTCGACAGCGGGCTTCGTGAAGATGTCAGCAAGATTATCCTCACTCCGAACATGCCCGACCAGCAGAGACCCCTCCAACACCTTCTCCCTGATGAAGTGGTGATCAATCTCTATATGCTTGGTCCTGGCGTGACACACTGGATTGTTAACCAGTTTGAGAGCACTCTCATTGTCACCCCGGGTAAAGTAGGCCCTTGCACTTCTTCATGAACATCCTCTATAAGCCTCCTCAACCAAACGGCTTCCCGAGCAGCCAAGGCCGAAGCCTTATACTCTCGCCTCCGTGGTTGAAACCGACATCGAGTCCTGCTTCTTGCTACACCATGGATGCTAGCTGAACCGCAAGTGAACACATAACCTGAAGTAGACCTTCGATCATCCGAATCACCGCCATAGTCAGCATCCGTGTACCCGAGCAACGCAATGTAACACCCCCTATCCGTCGCATAGCATATAACAGTAGGTCCGGCCGGGGCCCGACGCCATATACCACAGACAGACCGGGTGGTTACTTATGGAAACCATCCAACCAATCTTAACGTCCTACACAGAGCATTCTAGCGGAAGCAGTTTATATAAGTTGCAAAACAAGAACCCAGCAACAAGCATGAATGTCCACTAACATGATAATAGGAATGTTATTACAAAATACTCAAAAGTCGGCCTTAAGGCCTTACAAAATGTTTCACTTGTCTTTTACATGATTTACAAACCTCGGCTCGCAGGCCGGCCATACATGAATAAAACATAAAACATTTCCACTTGGGCCTTCGAGGGCCAGCTTCGCAAAAGGGCTTTAGCCCGCTATTGACCGCTTGGTCCAGCTGCACCTGCAAGCAAACAAACCACCGCACGGTGGCAAACAAGGCAACGGTCAGCAATGCTGACCAAATTATAACGATCCCGCCCCCAACTCGGGGCGGCGATGCTCCTTTCCTGCATTTCATTAGCATAAGCGAGCAACATAAAACCATAGCCATAACATCACAGACGTTGGCTCGTAAGGCCAACGCCCCGTGCACTCAGGGCACATTCTCGGTGAACCGGTCGATGTTACGTCAATTAAAGCCATTAACATTCCGGACTCACCACCGCCACTAGACGGCCATTCCTATGAGCAATTCGTCTTCTTGGTATTGGTCACGTCAATTTAAGCCATTGACCACCGAAGACTCCCATTTATGCCAACGGCGAGTTCCACGTAACCTTAGGTCGCTCTAACCGGACGACATAAAGCGGGTACGGCTCCATCTAACCCGTGCTCACTTCGCAACGACAATTTAAGCCATTTGCGCGGGTCAAACTTTCACCGAGTCCCATTCTACCGCAAGACACATAACCCCGTTATGTTCATGTTGGCACTCAGGCCACCAAGTTGGCAAGACCTCGTGTCCGCCCAGTTTTCCGGGTGCACCTTTGGGTTAGTCCCCAAGGCTCCCTGCTGCAATCTACCGCGTAGAAAACCCGAAAAACACCCAATAGCACGGAGTCTTCTCCGGCCTTGTGCAATGCAACATCACCGATCCGGACTACATGTCCGGGTAGGCTTCACACAAAATGCCTACGTCCGTTCTTGCATACGGACTCTAAACAACGGGGACTTTACATATCTACCTGAAGGAACGCCACCAACTCTCCCACAAACTCGCGAGAGGGGGCTTCCTATGCTAAGAAAAGGAGCGATTCAAGCTCAAGATGAGGATCGTTACCCTTGCGGGTCCTCTTTGGCGCCATCGAAAAGTAATCGGATGGAAATCACCGCACTTGCGTTGCCTCCGTGGATCCGGAGTCGGCTTGCGATTCGGAGCTCCGAAGCTCCTCCAATGGCGGATCTAGCTCCTCTTCTTCTTGCCTTAGCTCTTCTTTCTCCAAGGGTTGGAGAGAGAACAAGTGGAAAAAGTGAGGGTTTTCTAAGTCAAAACCCGGGTATATCCCTTCAGGAACAACCCCCAGCCGTTGGATCTTCAGTCAAAGAAATGAACGGCTTCGATTCGGGACTGAAATGCCCAATCTGGACCGAACACGGCCTGGCACACGCCCGTGTCCAGGGCCGTGTGCCTCATTCGCCGTCAAAATCGAATCACCTGGAACCTCACACGGGTATCGAACACGCCCGTGTTCGAGCTGACACGCCCGTGTTCCACCTGACACGGCCGTGTAGCTGGCGGCCGTGTACCCCATGATTTTCTCCCGTTTTCAACCCGAGCACTGCACGGTTCTAGGACACGCCCGTGTCCTTGCCCGTGTCACCTTGACACGCCTGGGCTCCAGGCCGTGTACAAGGTCTCGGCACTTCGCGGCTAAGTGTCGACATGGGTCGACACGCCCTGCGACACGCCCGTGTCGCAGGCCGTGTGCCATGTCTCGACACACTGTCGACACCAAAGTGTCGACTTCGCGGGACGAGTGTCGACACGGGTTGACACGCCCTGCGACACGCCCGTGTCGCAGGCCGTGTGCCGTGTCTCGACACAACGTCGAAGCACTGTGTCGACTTCACGGCTAAGTGTCGACACGGGTCGACACGCCCTGCGACACGCCCGTGTCGCAGGCCGTGTGCCCAGTCTCGACACAATGTCGAGACCAAAGTGTCGACTTCACGCCTTAGTGTCGACACAGGCTTGACACGCCTGGGACACGCCCGTGTCCCAGGCCGTGTGCCTGCAGCCAGAACTCAAACTGGCCCAAATTATTCCCCTCTGCTCCTTTGAGTTTCGGGGCGTTACAACTCTACCCCTCTTAAAAGAATTTCGCCCACGAAATTACATAAAGGGAAAAACATGTACAAAACTAAAATTTGTACCTGAGCGGAACAACTCCGGATATTCGTCAAGCATCGTCTGCTCTCGCTCCCAGAGAGCTCCTCACGACCGCAATTGTCCCACCGGACTTTGACCATCCTGATCTCTTTGTTGCGTAGCCGCTTGACCTCCGAGTCCTCAATCCGCACGGGCTTGACTTTTGTCGTTAGCCCACTAGCCACCGACACTTGATTGGCCGCGATCACTTGCGTAGGCTCTTGCACCGCCTTCCGAAGCACCGAAATATGGAATACATCATGTAAACCACTTAGCTCCACTGAAAGCTTCAGCCGATAGGCCGCTTCTCCTACTCGCTCCAGAACCTCGAACGGTCCAAGGTACCTCGGGCTTAGCTTTTTCAATCGCCGCACCCGCGAGACACCCTTGAACGGCTTGATCTTTAGGTACACATAATCACCCACAGCGAACTCCACGTTCCTGTGCTTGGCATTATAGTACTTTGCTTGCCGGTCCTGAGCGATGAGCAACCTCTCCCGAATGGTTCTCACCAAAGAAGTAGCATCATCCACTTCCGATCGCTTATACAACTTCGACTCGCCCTTTTCTAACCAAGACAACGACGTCCGACATTTCCTACCATATAGGGCCTCGAAGGGCGTCATCTGAATACTTGCTTGGTAGCTATTGTTGTATGCGAACTCCACCAAATAAAGGTGGTCTTCCCATTGCTTTCCAAAATCCAAGACTCACATGCGGAGCATGTCTTCCACGGTTCTATTAACCCTCTCGGTCTGCCCATCCGTTTGCGGATGGGTGGCTGTGCTGAATTTCAACTTTGTTCCCAACATTTGTCGCAACAGCCTCCAATCATTGGACGTGAACCGCTCATCTCGGTCACTCACGATGCTGCGGGGCACACCATGATGCCGTACTATGTTATCCACATAAAGCTTTGCTAGCTTCTGCACCAGATCATCCTTCCTATGCGGAATAAAATGAGACACCTTCGTTAATCGATCGACAACCACCCAAATGGCGTCGTTTCCCTTTTTGCGACCTTGGCAAACCGTGCACAAAGTCCATAGAGATGTCGTCGAATTTCCATTCCGGAATAGGCAAGAACTTAAGAAAAATCCTCCCGGCTTTTGGCACTCCGCTTTTACCAAGGCGCAGGTTTGGCACTTCGCTACGTATAGCGCCACATCCTTTTTCAAACACGGCCACCAAAATAGTTTCTTTACATCGCGGTACATCTTCGTGCTCCCCGGGTGAATCGAGTACTTGGTATGGTGTGCCTCGTACAACAACTCTACCCGTAAACTGCCCACACTTGGGACGCACAAACGACCGTCTTTCCAAAGCAATCCGTCCTCCACGACGAATTGAGAATTTGACCCATCCAGAGCCTCTATCATGAACTGCTTCATATGAGCATCCATATCCAAAGCCTGCCGAATCCGATCAGCCAGGTCATATTGGACTTCAGTCCAATTCAGCACTGCTACAGCACTAGATTGTCTATCCACACAAACAATCCCCAACGCCTCCAGCTCCTGCACCAACCGCTCATCATGCACTGATAGCCAATTCGCTTGAGCTGGGGCTCGGCGACTCAACGCGTCCGCAACCGCATTCCTTTGCCAGGCACGTAGTGGATCTTGAAAGTATAGTCCCCTAGGAACTCCATCCACCTACGCTGCCGCATATTCAGATCTTTCTGATCAATCAAATACTTTAGGCTCTTGTGATCGGTGTAGATATCCACTTTCACACCGTATACAATTATGCCTCCATAGCTTCGAGGCAAAACTCACGCCCATACGCTATTACGCTTCCGTGTTGCAGTAGCACGCAACCCAAACCGCTGCCCTACGCATCATTAAAAATCTCATTGCCTTCGGTTCCACTTGGCGAAGTCAGCACAGGCGTCGTAGTCAACCGACATTAAAACTCCTCAAAAGCTCGCGCGCACTCCGGCGTCCAACAGAACTTATGCTCCTTCCTCGTCAAAGTAGTGAGAGGTAACGCTAACCGCGAGAAGTTCTCTACGAAGCGCCTATAATAGCCGGCAAGCCCCAAAAAGCTCCGGACTTCTGCTACCGTAGCAAGCTCAGGCCACTCCCGTATCGCAACAATCTTCGTCGGATCCACAGCAATACCCTCTCCACTCATAATATGCCCGAGGAACGCTACTGAGGATAGCCAAAACTCGCACTTCGAGAACTTGGCATACAACTGGTTTCTCCTGAGTGTCTCCAACACCAAATGGAGATGCTTGAAGTGATCCTCCTCACTTTGCGAGTACACCAAAATATCGTCGATGAAGACGATCACGAAATGGTCTAGGTACTCCCTGAACGTCATGTTCATCAAATCCATAAATACTGACGACGCATTAGTCAGCCCAAACGGCATGACCGTAAACTCATAATGCCCGTATCTCGTACTAAACGCTGTCTTCGGGATATCACTCTCCCTTATCCGCAGCTGATAGTACCAGACTTGAGATCTAACTTCGAGTACACCGTCGACCCGACTAACTGATCAAAGAGATCATCAATCCGGGGGATCGGTACTTGTTCTTCTCAGTCAGCTTGTTTAGCTCCCGATAATCAATACACAACCTCAAGCTTCCGTCCTTCTTCTTAACAAAGAGGACCGGTGCGCTCCAAGGCGAAGAACTCGGGCGCACATACCCACGGGCGCGCACTTGGAACATTCTCCACAACTGTAGTTGAACTTTCAGCTCTGCCATTTCCTTAGGCGCTACCGATACGGAGATCGTGACACGGCTTTGCACCTGGCACTAGCTCGATAGTAAAATCTATCTCCCGTTGTGGCGGGGCTCCAGGAAGATCTGCGGGGAACACATCAGGGTATTCCGATACCACTGAAATCCAATCCATCGCGGGCTTCGGCTTTGCAACCTCCACTAGTGTAAAGAACAGTTCTCTCGCTCCGGCACGAATGCCTTCACCACCTGAAGAGCAGACATCAACGTCTTGCTCGACCCCTTTAAGTCCGTAAAAGTCGTCTCACGACTTACTCCCAGCTTTACTTCCTTGCTACCGCAATCTATATGGGCCTGCTGCTCCGAGAGCCAGTCCATTCCAAATATAACGTCAAACTCCACCAATGGAAGTAACGACGCTTGCAGATCGTACTCCTAATTCCCAAACCACAAACTAAGAGCAATGAATTCTACCCTCGCCGAATGAGCACCATTGGACTATAACGCATCCAATTTATCTCTTTCCATCGAAGGAGGTACTCTAAGGCACAATAAAATTCCTAATAAAGGAACGCGAAGCTCCCTAAACGAACGGTGCTCTCGCAGATAAAGTAAAGTCGCAACAAAGCTTAGCACAGTAGTCCTAAGCTAATATGCATAACAAGTGTTTAAAGCAAAACTATCTTTAAACCATACCTGTCGTCACGACGACGGGCTTTCTCCAGGGCTTTAGGCACTCCCGAGCATAATGCTCCGGCTCCCCACAGTTGTAACATGTGCCCGGGTCCGACCCGTAGTCGCCCCAGAAGTACCAGAAGGAGCTGGACCCGAAGTCCTATGCTTCTTATACCATTTTTGATATGCCGACTTTGAGGTGTTCGACACTTTGAATGCCGTTTCCTTTGCACTGACATCCTTGACTGCTCCTGACATAGGTTTCTTACCCTTCCGAGCACCATTTCCAACAGTCTCGGGCAAAGTGCCCTTTCTTTCCACACGTATAACAAGTGTAAGAAGCTTTACTAGTCGATTTCATAGCCCCTTTCTCCAACATTCTGCCGGATGCAGCTCTTATTGGGTTTGTATAATTCGATACCATGGTCGCTGGCATCGGGAGGGTCTTCCTCAACTCTGCCTCCAATGATCTAGCTGATTCCACCAAGGCTTGGAATCCCAATAACTTTGGTCCTAGCAGTAGGACTCGTAACTCGGCGCGTAGGCCATTATAGAATCTATCGACTGTAGCTTGCTCATTATCCGACTCAAAGCATGGGTAGCGACTTATCATAAGAAAAGCTTGCAAATTTCCTCAACTGTGTGCGCTCCCTGCACTAAATGCATACTCAGCTGCTGCCCCAATGGTCTACCAAAGGTCATCTGCTGCATCGCGCCCACCGGCGTTGAAGCCACAACAGGGCGCAGGGTTGTACATTTCCTCCTAGTTGTGCACCCGTCACAGCGAACACCGCTTCTACAATCCTTCTAACGGTTTCATACGAAGGAGGAGGCTCAAACACTCACCGGGTGCACTATGCTCCTCAGAAACCGGACATTCAGGCTGTCCAGCACCGCTTCCCGTCACCTATAGTGGTACAAAATACCGTTAAGCGACCAAATAAAATTGCGAACAACAATTATAGGAACACGCAGGTTCCTCAAACACGAGTATTTTCATTCCTAAGTGGACATTCATGGGTTCTTTTACGTTATAACGATGACGCACACAATGTGCTCACCACCCTTAAAGAATTCGGCCACGAATTCAGCTGAAGTCCGACCAAAATCAGTAGTCTGATACCAAATTGTAACACCCCCTATCCGTCGCATAGCATATATCAGTAGGTCCGGTCGGGGCCCGACGCCATATACCACAGACAGACCGGGTGGTTACTTATGGAAACCATCCAACCAATCTTAACGTCCTACACAGAGCATTCTAGCGGAAGCAGTTTATATAAGTTGCAAAACAAGAACCCAGCAACAAGCATGAATGTCCACTAACATGATATAGAAATGTTATTACAAAATACTCAAAAGTCGGCCTTAAGGCCTTACAAAATGTTTCACTTATCTTTTACATGATTTACAAACCTCGGCTCGCAGGCCGGCCATACATGAATAAAACATAAAACATTTCCACTTGGGCCTTCGAGGGCCAGCTTCGCAAAAAGGGCTTTAGCCCGCTATTGACCGCTTGGTCCAGCTGCACCTGCAAGCAAACAAACCACCGCACGGTGGCAAACAAGGCAACGGTCAGCAATGCTGACCAAATTATAACGATCCCGCCCCCAACTCGGGGCGGCGATGCTCCTTTCCTGCATTTCATTAGCATAAGCGAGCAACATAAAACCATAGCCATAACATCACAGACGTTGGCTCGTAAGGCCAACGCCCCGTGCACTCAGGGCACATTCTCGGTGAACCGGTCGATGTTACGTCAATTAAAGCCATTAACATTCCGGACTCACCACCGCCACTAGACGGCCATTCCTATGAGCAATTCGTCTTCTTGGTATTAGTCACGTCAATTTAAGCCATTGACCACCGAAGACTCCCATTTATGCCAACGACGAGTTCCACGTAACCTTAGGTCGCTCTAACCGGACGACATAAAGCGCGGTACGGCTCCATCTAACCCGTGCTCACTTCGCAACGACAATTTAAGCCATTTGCGCGGGTCAAACTTTCACCGAGTCCCATTCTACCGCCAAGACACATACCCCGTTATGTTCATGTTGGCACTCAGGCCACCAAGTTGGCAAGACCTCGTGTCCGCCCAGTTTTCCGGGTGCACCTTTGGGTTAGTCCCCAAGGCTCCCTGCTACAATCTACCGCGTAGAAAACCCGAAAAACACCCAATAGCATGGAGTCTTCTCCGGCCTTATGCAATGCAACATCACCGATCCGGACTACATGTCCGGGTAGGCTTCACACAAAATGCCTACGTCCGTTCTCGCATACGGACTCTAAACAACGGGGACTTTACATATCTACCCGAAGGAACGCCACCAACTCTCCGCAAACTCGCGAGAGGGGGCTTCCTATGCTAAGAAAAGGAGCGATTCAAGCTCAAGATGAGGATCGTTACCCTTGCGGTCCTCTTTGGCGCCATCGAAAAGTAATCGGATGGAAATCACCGCACTTGTGTTGCCTCCGTGGATCCGGAGTCGGCTTGCGATTCGGAGCTCCGAAGCTCCTCCAATGGCGGATCTAGCTCCTCTTCTTCTTGCCTTAGCTCTTCTTTCTCCAAGGGTTTGGAGAGAGAACAAGTGGAAAAAGTGAGGGTTTTCTAAGTCAAAACCCGGTATATCCCTTCAGGAACAACCCCCAGCCGTTGGATCTTCAGTCAAAGAAATGAACGGCTTCGATTCGGGACTGAAATGCCCAATCTGGACCAAACACGGCCTGGCACACGCCCGTGTCCAGGGCCGTGTGCCTCATTCGCCGTCAAAATCGAATCACCTGGAACCTCACACGGGTATCGAACACGCCCGTGTTCGAGCTGACACGCCCGTGTTCCACCTGACACGGCCGTGTAGCTGGCCGTGTACCCCATGATTTTTCTCCCGTTTTCAACCCGAGCACTGCACGGGTTTTAGGACACGCCCGTGTCCTTGCCCATGTCACCTTGACACGCCTGGGCTCCAGGCCGTGTACAAGGTCTCGGCACTTCGCGGCTAAGTGTCGACACGGGTCGACACGCCCTGCGACACGCCCGTGTCGCAGGCCGTGTGCCATGTCTCGACACACTGTCGACACCAAAGTGTCGACTTCGCGGGACGAGTGTCGACACGGGTTGACACGCCCTGCGACACGCCCGTGTCGCAGGCCGTGTGCCGTGTCTCGACACAACGTCGAAGCACTGTGTCGACTTCACGGCTAAGTGTCGACACGGGTCGACACGCCCTACGACACGCCCGTATCGCAGGCCGTGTGCCCAGTCTCGACACAATGTCGAGACCAAAGTGTCGACTTCACGCCTTAGTGTCGACACAGGCTTGACACGCCCTGGGACACGCCCGTGTCCCAGGCCGTGTGCCTGCAGCCAGAACTCAAACTGGCTCAAATTATTCCCCTCTGCTCCTTTGAGTTTCGGGGCGTTACACGCAACCTCCGTGTCCCTTCTATAGAGGAGACCCATGTCAGAAGAAGCATTGACATACTTCAGAATTCCCTTCGCCGCCACTAGATGAGATTTCCTTGGTTCAGCCATATACCGACTTACTCGGCCAACAGCATAAGCGATATCCGGCCTTGTAATCGTCAGGTAAATCAAGCTCCCAACAAGAGCCCTGAACACCAAGGGATCATGAAGAACCCTTCCCTCATCTCGTCGAAGCTTTAGCCCAGGTTCCAGTGGAGTAGAGCACTTCTTCCCTTCGCCCATGCCAAACCGCTTCACAATGCGATCATCATACCCTTTCTGGCTAATGAGAACCCCGCACTCCTTCCTCTCCACTTCCAGACCGAGAAAGTGATGCAACTCTCCCAAGTCCTTCATCTCGAAGCGTATAGCAAGCTCAGCCCTGAGCCTTGCTACTTCCTCCTCCGAATTTCCTGTGATGATCATATCATCCACATACAGCAGGACCAAGACTCTTAGCTCTCCCTTCTTCTTGACGAACAAGCTTGAATTCGAGTTGGAAGCCAGGTATCCACAGAATTGCAAGTACTCTGCAATCTTCTCATACCACGCTCGAGGAGCTTGCTTCAACCCATAGAGAGCCTTCCTGAGTTTGCAGACATAGTCCGGATGCTTCTCAGAGACAAAATCAAGCGGCTGATCCATGAAGATGTCCTTGTCAATCTCTCCGTAAAGAAAGGCATTCTTCACATCGAGTTGCCACAACCTCCATCCCTTGCTAGCAGCCAAGGCGATCACCACTCTTACAGAAGTCATCTTCGCAACTGGACTGAATGTCTCCTCATAGTCTTCTCCATACTGCTGTGAGAATCCTCTAGCGACCAGGCGAGCCTTGAACCGATCAATGCTCCCATCAGCCTTCTTCTTCAACTTATACACCCACTTGCAAGTAACCGGAGCAACGCCATCAACCTTGGGCACAAGGTCGCAGGTTTCATTCTTCTTCAGAGCATCAATCTCTTCCTTCATGGCATCATCCCACTCCTTCACTCCAGTGACCTCGTTGAAGCTTGCAGGCTCTCGCTCATCCAGAGGACCTGTAAAGAAGCAGGAGACAAAGCTCACTGCATTCCCATCACAGTACCGAGCCGGTGGCTTAACCACCCTCTTCGATCTCCGAAGACACGGCTCCTTGCTCACGGCTTCCGTTGCTTCTTCAGGCTCCACTCCTACCTGGGGCAAGCATTGAGCAGTGCTCCCCCTGCTTCCTGAGCCAGAAGGCTCAGCCTCGGAGTTCGAAGCAACAGGAGCTGCTGGTGAAACAACAAGCTCCTCTTCCAAGCCATCAGCAGCCTCCACCGGTGCTTCCTCAACCTTGCTACTTCTGGTAAGCTCCACCGAGCCACCTCCATATGACGTCAGCTCGTCAAAGACAACGTCTCTTGACACCACGAACTTCTTCGTCACAGGGTCCATGCACTTCCATCCCTTCTTCCGCTCATCGTAGCCAACAAAGACAAGTTTCCTTGCCTTCGCATCCAGCTTTGTCCGTAAAGTATCCGGGACATGCACGTAGCAAGTTGAACCGAACACCCTAAGGTGTTCAACACTCGGCTTCTTCTTCAGCAACAGCTCAACAGGAGTCTTCATGTTGATAGGGCTGAGTGACATCCTGTTGATAACATAGGCAGCACAAGACATTCCCTCCGCCCAAAAGGACCTTGAGATATCTTTCGCATGAAGCCAGCATTTGCAGGTCTCCGTCAAATGACGGATCTTCCGCTCCGCTACCCCATTTTGTTGTGGAGTGTGAGCACAAGTAAGCTCTCGTTGGATTCCGTGCTTCCTGCAGAAGTTAGAAAACTCGGAGGAAACAAATTCTCCTCCGTTATCATTTCTAAACTTCTTAACCCGCAAGCCAAGCCGGCCTTCTACCAACTCCTTGAACTCCACGAACAAACGGAAGGCTTCCGACTTCTCCTTTAAGAAGTACACCCAAGTATACCTTGAGTAGTCATCAACCAAGACAAGCATGTATCTGCTTCCACCAAGGCTGGCAGTAACAGCCGGTCCCATCAGGTCGCCATGAATACACTCCAATGGTTTCTTGCTCCTTGTTTGTGATTTATCAAACGGAAGGCGATGTGCCTTACCGTATTGACAGCCCGCACAAACATGCCCATCACCAAAGGAGGACAACTTCGGCAACCCCCTCACCAGACTTCTACTCGTCATTGCCTTTAGCTTGTCCATGCCAACATGCCCCAGCCTCTCATGCCAGATAGCCGCACTATCATTGGCCCTCATTCTATCAACATAGGCACTGGTGGAAAGAACAAATAAGTTCTTCACCCTCCTCCCAACATGAGCAACATCAGCCTTCACCGCTGATACGTTGCGAAGGAACCTCACGTCTGTTGGCCCAAACAGAACGTGATACCCAGCATCCACCGCATTGGTCACCGAGAAGAGGTTCTTCTTCATGCCCGGCATGTGATACACACTCCTTAACGTGAGTGGCCCCTGATCACTACCCAAAGACACGACCCCTCCTTCTCTACTGCATAAACAGTATTATCAGCAGTGATAATAGCTTCATTACCTGAGTAAGCCTGCATGGAGGTGAACTTCGATTTGTCTCCGTGAGGTGATGACCACACCCGAGTCGACGATCCACTCGTTGTTGAAGTCCTCAGCAGATAAGGCCCGGACACAAGTGCCCGTCATGAAAGCTCCTCCTCATTCTGCATCTTCACTTCGCGAGCAAGCTTCCTCCTTTCCCGCAGCATGCCCAGGCTGCAGTTTGACCTTGCAGTCCCGCTTGAAGTGCCCTCGCTGATGACACCGGTAGCACTTCAAGTTCTTCTTCCAGTCCTTAGGAGCATTGCTCCTCTCCGGTGGATACGAAGATGAAGTCTCCTTCTCAACAGCGACCTGCACCTTCTTCTTCTTCTTCCCTTCCCATCCCTTCTTCTTGCCTGAGAAGAGAGCTTCGCTGCCTTCCTGATTCAGGTTCACTCCAGCCATCTGCCTTGCTAAGCTCTCCTGCGAGGCAAGCAGATTCTCCAGCTCTAGCAGAGACGGCTGAGTAGCCCACCCTTGAACAGATGTGACAAAGGCCACATACTCCTTCCGCAAGCCACGGATAATGTGCCCTCTTCATCTTTGCCTCAGAGATAGGCTCATCAGGATCCAGTGCCGACAGCTCAGCACACAAGCTCTTCATCTTTAAGAAGTACTTGGAGATGGAAAGGTCTCCCTGAGTTGCCCTGGCCAACTCATTCTCCAGGAACTGAAGCCGCGCCATATTCTTCCTATTGAACAACTCATCAATGGTTGTCCAAATATCAGCAGCCGACTCACACTCAATGATGTGATCAAACAGTTCCGGAGAGACAGCTCTCTTCAGAACGAACTCTGCCTTAGCATTAGTTCTTCTCCAGAGCCTCACCTGCTCAGCAGTACCGAAAGCAGCAGTAACTTCCTGTCTATCGTCTCCACCGACGACTTCCCACAGCTCCTCGCCTAGAAGATAACTCTTCATGCACGACTTCCACTTCTTGTAGTTAGTCGGCGTTAAGAGTTCAATGCCCAGACCTCTTGTAAGACTTCCTTCCATTGCAAACACCTGTTGGTACCCTTCAGCAGCTCCGAGCAACAACACAGGTTGAACACCACTCAATCACTGAGTAACAACACTGGCTGACTTCCGCTCACGCAACTGAACCTCCGCAACCTCAGAAACCTCGCTCTGATACCATGTTAAATTTTCTCAACGTGGTCAGCAAGATAGCCCAAACGCCAAATTAATATCTTCGGAACTACCCAGTTCGCACGCTGAACCTGCGGAAAGCCCAAGGACTAGAGGTTGCACCCAACAACACAATGGAAGCACAAGAAGGTCTTATTATGCATTCACTTCTATACAATCCGAGGCATACATAGCGAGACATGATTTCGCTAGTATTACAGCTGAAAACAAAAAGAAACCAAAAACAAGCCGGGCGGACAGCACTCCAGTCCGCCGAGACCGCGAGGTCGCCGAGACCGCCGAGACCGCCGATCTCACCCAAGCTATGCTGCAATCCGCCGAATACCACGGAGTCCGCCGAAGCCGCGAGGCCGCGCGGACAGACCGTTATTCGCCTCCTGCTGAACCCGAACTGAGGAACTCCCCTACCCGCCTGAAACCAGCGGACAGGTTATTGAAGCTGGCAAAGTTGAAACAGAACTGACAAGCCGCAGAGCGACCTCCTGCTGAGTCCGCAGAGACCGCACACTTCCAAGCACTTGACCGAAGTCACAGCCAAACTCCTGGCTCCTTGAAGTTATCCGCGTGACCTGCACACAACAAACCGTCAGCCTGAAACAATCCGCGCGGACTGGCAAACACAGACCGCAGCACTTCGCACACCCCAACTTACTGTTCACTCAAGTTACTTAGGTTACTGTAGATGTGCCAGAGGGGTCCTATTTATAGGCAAGGTGAGGAGTGTGGTCACCGCCCAAGAGATAGCGACACCACCATCAGTCCGCGCAAATACAACCACCGTCCGCTGAGTCCGCATGGACTTAGCCGGATACCAAGGAAACCCGCCAGGAGCACGACAACCGTTGACGAACCCTCTCCAGTCCGCCTGAGCTAAGCGGACAAGGCATCAGCCCGCAAAGCTCCAACCACTGCAGGACAGCAACCCCCCTTCAATGGCTGTCCGCACCAACCCGAGGCAGTCCGCAAGACCCACACCTCAATCCGCCATAAGTCCACGACCAAAGGCAAACAGCAACAGTCCGCCCGGTCACAGCGGACTTGGCGGATACGGCGGACACCATGAACTTGGCACAATGTGTGACCAAGTCCAAAACCATCAAGGGCCAGTGCGAGCATGGCGGACACAAAGTCCCGTCCGTCAAACACCCTGGCACAGACCGCAACCAGTCCGCGAGCTCCTCGCACTTGTCCAACGCAGCAGCTTCCTCCCGGACTCCAAACACCAGGCCGCCAACTGGTCTCCACAGCAAATCGCCTGCTGTAACACCAGAGCTCGACAAGGCCTCAGCCAAGCTCTAAGCTTAGTCCGCAACAGCCAATACCGCGGACACATCAGTCCGCAAGCTTCCCGCGGACAAGAGCCAACCCGCCTTTCAGCACAAGCTTGCACCCGCGACCACTGAGCAAAGCACCAGTCCGCAAGCCTCTCTATCCGCAGATACCAGGCCGCACCAAACCGCGGACTCCATGCAACAACCCGCTCAGAACACAGCCGGCTTCCACCAGACTTCTCACCAGGCCGCAAACCTCAGTCCGCCCAGTCCGCCCAGTCCGCCAAGGCTGTCCGCCACAGGCCGCGCGGCCTGTCCCGTCACCCACTTCCACTTCACAAATTTCAACAACAGCTCCCATGGGTCTCGGCGAGACAGCTCCCAGAGCTCGCCCGACTTGAGGGTCTCGTCATGCTTAAAGGTCTCGCCCGGCCTAGTTCCCAGGGGTCTCGGCGAGACAGCTTCCAGGGGTCTCGACGAGACAGCTCCCAGGGGTCGCCCGGCTTGAGCAGCTCACCCGACTTGAGGGTCTGCTATTTTGCCCCTGGTGGGCTGCAATAGTTGATCAAAATAGCGAAGTTTGGATGTTGTCACACCAGCCCGGGGTATTTCAATAATTTTAGAGCAGCGAGATTGCGTTATTTGCAGGTCATCTCCAAAAAATCTATAAATACACCCTTGGGGTGCCTTGGAGAGAGATCCTACATCCTATGTTTATAAGGTCCACAAAAAATTGCTACCCAATGAATCTTTACCATGGATCCCCACACTTAATTTTAAATCTAGGTCCCCAAAACATGTGCGGGTGACATTTATAGGGAAGTGCATCCTCAACATATCATTGCTCACTCCGAATGATGCCTCCCCTGACGAATGACGCCGTCCTCGAAGAATGACACCGCTCCGAGATGAATGACGCCGTCCTCGACGAATGATACCGCTCTTCTATAAATGACGTCACCCCTGACGAATGACACCACCATCAACGAATGCCCCCCGCCCCCACCAAATATTCTGGCCGGCCACGCTGAATGTCGCCGTCCCTGATGAATGTCGCTGTCCACACGGGCCCCCAGGCAGAATGTCGTCGCACACATTTTTGTGGCGGGCTACTATTGCGAGGGGCACAGGAGGCCGTGCCCTCTCACTCGTGTTAGTAGATAAATTATTTACCTCCACGAATGCCACTTGATACACACTATCATAATAAAATATATAAATATCTTTTTATATTTTATGCATGTTGGCCCACGTGTTGTTGGCATGTGCATCATTTATTTTATTTTATTAATTAGTTTAGATACATATGTTCTGAATTCTGATTAATATGACTTAAAATTTTAAAGACTTAGTTTCCGTTTGTGGCAATGTTTTTACTCAGTTTAGGGTACGTGTGGGATTTATTTTCACCGGTCAAACTATTACGATCGCATGAATCTAACCTTAAATTATGGTCCGATTCATGCGATCGTAACGGCTTGACCGGTGAAAATAAGTCACTCAAAACGGAGCCTTAGGCTGCGTATCACAACTTATTTGTTCCGGTGAGATTGGATAAATACGTCATTGTCATAAAATATATATTAGATATCACAAATGTAAAAAAAAAAACGAATTTGAGTCATAAGATTTTGGTATGACAATGACATTTTTGTCCAACCTCATCTCAGCAAATAAGTTACAATAAGCCGCGCCAAAGTCAGCCTTAATTTGAAAAAAAAATGTCCCGGTCGTCATAAAATATGTGTTTGATTTGGTAGTAACTATGATCATGCACTACTAAGAAAATAAACTAATTTTGAGCATAAAATTAAGTGATTGGAGATCCTTAGGTGATGTTGGACGTTCACGAAAGACGATTCGTAACCATCTTTTCATGACTATCACTGCAGTGCCAAACGAACCCTTAATGTTGAGCCAAGGGAAGGAGTATCAAAAATTTTCCTCCTTTGACATTGTCATCACCTTGTTGACCAATTTTTGCTTTCATTTATTTATTGAACGGCCGCCACACGTATCATTTATACCTTCTAACTCATCTTCATTGCAAAGTGTGTTTTGTAAACATGACTGGCTCCGTTTGGCAGGGCGGTGGCCATCATGAATGTGCTGGTTATGTACAGTGATGAATGTTGAACATGTATAAAGTGATTCAACAACATAAATCAACACTCGGCGACCGCGAATGAAAACCGGCCTTTGTAATCTCAATAAATATACGCATGTGCACGACCATGTTTACATCCAATGTGTGTGGACACAAAAAATGTCGTGAAGAAACATCGTCGGAGAAAACATCGCCACGAATTCCTCACTCCCGATGTGCGTGGTCTCCCATTCTTCTACGATAAGATCAAGTGAAAGCGAATGAAAACCAAACAGCACTTTGACCCCAAATTAAAACTCAGTTTGGCACAGTCATGAAGTGTAAAGTATTGTGACGTCACTTCTCAAAACCATGCAGTTGGGGGAGGAGTGGCCACCCCGCTTATGCACGCAGGGCCAACGAGCACGATAGGCGTTGTGGAACTAAAACGCCCCTTTTAGCAAACGCAACACACGCCTGGACAATACCGTCCATTCCACGTGATGCATTCAACATGAACATGAGGGTTAAATAATCATTCGTTAACACCCCCGAAAGAACTTTATCCACTTTTATGTTCAAACAAATGATGCTTGTTAGGTGATTCTTAACGAATAACGATTTAACCCATGCGTTTACAACCGCCACCATCCTGACAACCAAAATTACATACAATTAGCAGACTGAGCAAGGGTTCTAATCTTTTTTACTTAAAAGAAGCAAAGATTCAAATGAAAACAGCCCAACACATTTCCGCCTAAGATTTTATTTGGCATGGCATATATTTTTTTTCTCGGGTGTATTTAGATACAAAATACGTTATTGTCATAAAATATATATTTTGCATGATAACAGTTTTGACGGGCTGTCTGACCTCTCTTAACCAAAAAATATCATGTTAATCGGGCCTATATTTGTAATGGTTAGAAAAATAGGAGAACTTTCCAATTCCATTAATCGATGAATTGTTAAATGAGCTACATGAGGCGAAGTAATTTTCCAAGTTAGACCTCCGTTCAGAATATTACCAAATCCGCATGAGAACAGAAGATGTAATGAAAACAACATTTCGAACTCACGATGACCATTATAAGTTTTTAGTTATGTCATTTGGCTTAACTGATACTCCCTCTACATTCAAAATGGTTAGAAGATATGGTGCATGGTTAGAAAAATAGAAAGTGGAGAAAATTGGTTAGTGTATTAACACATACACATATTTTGTCATCTCTATAAATTTTTGTGGCTCCTTTTGACATGGTGGTGGCAGTCATGAACATAGAGGATTAAATTGTCATTCGTTAACACCCCCCTAAAAAACTTCATCCATTTTTATGTTCAAAAAATGTTTTTTGTTAGGTAATCTTTAACGAATGACGTTTTAACTCATGCATTTATGACCGCCGGCACCATGCCAAAAGGAGCCTTAACCCATATATTTGTGATGGCCACCACTATGCCAAACCAAGCCTATCCCACCAAATATAAAACTTAATAAATAATATTTTTCCTAACGATTTTTTTTCTCTTGTATATATCTATATTTAATAAGTCTCTTTCTCTTCTTTCAGTCACGCAGGTGAATTCCCCAAAAAGCTCATCCGCCGCTTCCTCCTACTTCGTCTGCAAGCGCCAGCGCAGCCTCAATTTTTCGCCGCTTAACGCGACATCGCCGCAAGGTCATTCCCCAAAAATCCCCTCCACCGTTTCCTCCTACTTCGTCTGCAAGCGCCAGCGTAGCCTCAATTCGTCGCCGCTTACGGCGACCGCGCCACGAAGATGCTTCCCCGCAAATTTTACCTTGACGCTTCTTATCCTCCCCCGCTCTATTTTCGTGTCTGCTTCTAACAAGTTCATCTCATCGCCTCTCCCCTGCTCCGTCTCCTCCTATTCCGCCGCATCACTGCGCTGAAGTAAGAGCAGACAAATGCTTTTTCTTCGCGCCCCTGTTCTGAAATCGCGAAATCCAACGGCGTATCCGTTTGTCTTCTGTACGAGTGCTATTTAGTGAAGGTTCAACGCCGGGAAAACCAACCTCTTCATTCCTCGGCCAAGGGCAGTGAAGGAGAGCATGAGAAAGGGTTTTCGGTCGGCATTTTCTGCGAACTCGCAAAGGGGCGAGGTGCGATAGCTTCCACCTGCAGGAGTTCCGCCTCTGTTGTGGGCCGTTCGCCGAATTTCAGGTATGTCCTTTTTCAGACCTCAAGTTTTCAGGTGCTTCGATCTCAATTCCACTGCTCCGCTTCCACTGTCGCTGCTAGGGTTATTCTTCCCCAAACAAGTGCTCACCTCTTCAATCTCATTTTCATTCCCCGCTTTGACTCGCCAGTTGCTGCAAAGGAGTCGATGGATCGCTACTTCTGGGAACACATGTTCTCTACTTACTTTCTCCAATCTCTCTCTCTCTCTCTCTCTCTCTCTCTCTCTCTCTCTCTCTCTCTTTCTCTCTCTCTATATATATGCATAATATAACACAGGTTCTACTACTGTCCTCTTCAAACTTCATTCACAGAGATTCCCCTTCTCCTTTGACTGGATTGAAAATGCACATGCTAGAACTTCTTCTCCGGCTGGATAGAAGATGAACATGAAAGCTTTTAAGTTCTTCGGCTCAGGTATCATTCAAATTTTTATACAGCATGACCTCCGGTGTGAAATTTGGGACATTAAAAATAGAACTCTTCAATTCAATTTTTGATAGCAAGTGATTTAATATGAATAAAAATAAATTGATAAACTTGAACATAATAATCCTAAAATACCAACCTATTAAATCTAAAAAACAGTAAATTGAGAAAAATTGAGGAAGAGTCATCTAGGATTTTAAAAAAAGATTACAATATGACTATGTCATCTAATAGAAGAACACTCATCTAAATGTTGAAATAAATACATAGTGACACACATGTTGCAAGCTTTTCTCATGTCTTTCCAACTTTTAGGATTCGTTTTCAAGAATTGTGAATCAGGTTATAGATTTTTACGAGCAAATTCGAGGCACTAAGTTAGCTTTCGTCAATCGTATGACGCCCCGTAAATGAATGATGAAGTGCATGATGAGGTCAATGTGCAAGGGACGCTGGACATAGGTCTCTGCGCTTAAGCGAGTTTGTGGATGTCTTTGACAATGTCGAAGACGGCCTCAGGCTGGGAAAATGTCAGGGCACACTCCAACATCCTTTTCAACTCGGCAGAGTCGGAATCGAGCCATCGGGAAACAAGTTTCATCGTCTATTTGGAGCTTTTGCTGAATACCCCGACACCATTGTCCACCACATAAGGCACATTGCCAACTTCCTGAAGCAACCAACAAAAATATAATGAGGCAATGCCTCTATTAGAAAGAAAGCATAATGTGAAGTATTGATGTGTGATTGAAGTAGGAAAACAAAATTATGTATAAAGTTTCCTGCAGGTTTAAATTTGCACAGATACACAAAACTGAAATTTTACTATTGTTGGAGATGAGAGATTCAATATTTTTTGGTTATGACTAAGATGAATTGCCCCATAAGTAATTTTATTTCTTAAAATTGCACAGGGAATCGGTTAACTAGATTTCATCTTCCTTACTCTTCCTTCGTCCTCCTGATGGATTTGAGAATGTAATTATCTTTCACTATTTTTTTTTCAGTTCACTGATGCAGATCACATTAGCATGAATTCTTCTATGCTGATTCACAGTCTTCTGTCAAAGGTCATTGATGAAGAAGAAGTATGAAGGTCAGTCTCAAAGTTTCATCCCTTCAATCCTATAAATGAGTTGTGAAAATGTGTGTACTTTATTTGTCCTACAATGTTTTAGAAACTTGAAGTTACTCGACGGTTACTTAAATGTTCTATTACAATTCTTTAGAAGTTAGAAGTCACTTATATAGTTTTCATAGAAATTTTCCATTAGTTTTATACAATTCTTTAGAGTTTTGAATTGCAATTTTATGCTTATATTTTAATCTGATGGACAATTACTATATAAAAAAAGATTTCATTAATAGCTCACTAACGTTTAAGCATGTTATAGTTGAAACTAGAAAATAAGAATAAAAATGAAGATACTGTCTACATAGAGCTAGATGTAAAATCTCATGTTTATCTGGAGTTGAGAATTCGGGTTTTGAATGATATACACAGACTTTGTTTCGTAGTGGTGGCACATCCCAGATTTGCTCAACAAAAAAAATCTCAGTTAGCTTGCATTGCCTCTTTCGTTCTTCTACTGCATTCAATAAAAGATTGTGATCAATCATACACTTCTATAAGAGTCTGGCCAAAAGGCTGCACATTGGCGAATGCAACATTCTGAGGGCATTTTTTCATATTTGAGCAAGCCCAGAAATATAATGGTGCATTGTGGATATGCTTTATCTCCTATTTGGCTTTGAAACTGATCCGTCTATTTCTTTAATATTCAGCAATTCCGCTTCATTTCACAGCTATCTCAAAATCTGAAGCTTCCATTTGGATGGAAAAACTCTCTCCCCGCCTTCATTTCACAGCTGATCTCAGAATTTGAATCTTCCAAACAGGTTTGCTTCATGTGTAATTGCAACTTTGAGATTTCCACTCTTGCTGAATTTGTTGTTACCATTGATGTTTCATCAGATAATGTTCTGGAGCCCTCTGAAATTGATGTTGCATAAGCTTTGTCATAATGAAATATGGATATTGATTCCTCCATGAAGCAATAAAATTAATTAGCCGTAGAGAACATATGAACAAACAGACCTTGCAGCAGCTAGCTTTAGTATAATTAATTAGAGCAGCTAATTAATGTTAATTTATGTGCATAATTATGGATATTGAATCCTGCACAAGGCAATACAATTAATTAGCAGTGGAGGGCATACATACATGAGAAGAGTTATACCATTGCTTTCTAACTCACAAAAATCTTTTCTCCACAATATTGGCTATGCTCTATTGATTTCGGTCTTTGTTAAATTTTTGGTTAGGTCTCCGAGAACAGTTAAAAGGCCAAAGAGGACTGGACTTCTAGGGCAACTCTTTTGGAATTTGTCAGGAATTTTTTAAAGCCGTTAAACAGTAATTTGATTTGTATATTTTTTCTTCAAATGATATCGATTGATATGCATTTACATAATTAGAATTTGATTTCTGAATTTGGTTGGTTGCTATTTATTGGTCTGATTTCTTAATTTGTTGCAAGTTAAAATAGGCCGCCTAAAAGCGAATCCGCTTCCACGCAATTCTCCGGCTTGGCGCTGCAACCGCCACCTGCTGCCCCGCGCCCATAGCATCAAGCGCGGGCGAAGCCCGTGCACAGGCGGGCAAAACCCGCCTGATGCGGCCGAAGGCCGCCCGAGAGCATCGAGCACTGGCGTAGCCCGTGCGAAGATGCTCGTAATATATATATGGTAAAAACTGCAAGGAAGAAATGTAGGAAAAAACTCTCGAAAAAAACTAAATTTTGGGTCTATTTATAATATTTATATATAATAATTATTTTGTTTGGAGGACTTATTTTCACCGGTCAAGCGATTACGACCACATGCAACAATTACATGTGCTCGTAACCGCTTAACCGGTGAAAATAAGTCCCTCCAAATGGAGCTAGTGTCTTTTTTTTAGGTGATTGTTATTAGCACTCCAGTTTTGGCTAATCGCACCACACTTTCTCCTAAAAATGCATGTACAAGACGTATTTTCAAAAGGCGCGAAAAATTAGAAAAAAGTGTGATGCGACTAGCCAAAACTGTGATGCTAATAAAAACCACTTTTTGGCCATTGTTGCCGCAACCCGATTTTGGCTATCGTTGTTAACCGCAATCCGAAAATATAACTGCACTCCGTTTTTGTTTTACACGCACCCCGATATTTTTTTGACGCACCCGAAAATATCTCTCACTGATGTGCGTGAGACAGCTAATAGAGTAAGATGACGCGAGAAAGATGCCGGAGACGGGAGCAGCTCGACGAAGATGAAGACAGAGTGCGGCTTCCGCGAAATGGGGGAGATGAGGTGCGAGTAAAGTTTTAGAAAAAAGTTTTTCAAAACAAAAATGGGGTGCGAATAGCCATACGAATACGAGGGTGCGGTTACCACTGGCTTTTTTTTACTGTTGATGTGCGGTTTCTCAATTTCTGTAACACAGACCAAAACAGAGCAGAAATCATACTTCTTCAACAACTGCTTCTTCTTCTTCAGAAATAATTTCAAAAAATAATTAATCAAATTTGTGAATCATAAGGAATTCCAGTAGTCGGAATCCACGAATCCCCACCCAGCAAACCGCCCACAGAGAACCAGAGAGCCTCTGTTTTGTTCAGCTGCCGCACCCCTTTCCACTTCACGCGACCGGCAGCCGCAGCGCCCTGGCCGCCGTTTTCAAACTCGCCGTAAAAAACCGTCTCCGGCGCCGGCTTCCCCGGCCCGTTCCATGGGACCCAACCCTCCGGGTTGATCACGTCGGCCATATAGCTCTTCATGAACACGACCCTCGCGTACGGCCTCCACGGCCGTCCCAAATAGAAGGAAGCCGACGGAACGTCGCCGGAAAGCGGCTTGATAACGCACCTGTCAAACGCGAACGCGGAAAGCCCGTTTTGTTTGCTCCTCGCCTGCGCGGTGATCGTGCCGCCGCGTTTTCCCCTGGGGCTTATGCGGCAGTTCTGGAAGACGGCGGCGCCGTCGCCGAAGATGAAGTCCACGGTGCCCCGGATTTCGCAATCCCGGTAGAACTGGCGGCCGCTCCTCGCGTAGAGAGTGTCTTGGTTTCCGTCGATGATGCAGCGGTGGAAGGCCGATTGGTCGGCGTCGACGCGGAGAGCCACCGCTTGGCCGTTCGACGGTCCGGCGGTGTTCTGGATGGTGAGATCGGAGGCGGCGAATCCCCTCCCTTCGATTGCTGCATTGTACACAATGTATAATAATATTTATTATTATTTTTAGTACAGAAACAAAAGTGTATTATTAGATTATTATTTTAATCTATTCAGAAAATAATTTTTGTATAAGTATAGCGTTCCCAAAGAAAGGAACATGAATAGTCTGCTCGTCATTGGATCATTCTTGTTCGCCGTCTGATTAAAATGTGTACTCTCCTTTTTTTAAAAAATATTTCTCGTCTTTATTGTGGATGGTTAGATCGGTCATCCAACAGCGAGCAGGCTACTCGCTCCCAAAGCTAGGAACGTTACCCGTACGGAAAAAGTTTTCCTGTTCAGGATGGTGGAGGAGAAAGGGCCACAGAGATCGCCGATGGGAGGGCTTGGGCTTATTAGAGGGAGTGGGGTTTGCTCGACGGTGCGAATAGAGATCGGGAAGGCGGAAAATTAAACATGCGAGCTCCTGGTGGTGGTATTCCCTAGAAACGTACCGGAGCCCGAACGACACGTCAAACAGAGCCTAAATTTCAAAGATTTCTAACCGGCGTCTTTGAAACGGAATTTTTTGGCGTTTTTGCTCCGGCGAGTTTGGAGAAAAAACTTCACCTTCATAGAATACATGTTTGAGATGACAATGGTTATTACCACTACCAAGAAAAGATTACTAGTTTTGAACATAAAAGGGGATGATGATCCTTAGGTGGGGTCGGACGTTTACGGACGACAGTTCACAACCACCGTGCTCACGACCTCCACAGCTGCGCCAAACGGAGCCTAAGGTTCTATTTGGAGCATGAGAAATGCTCTATTCTCATTACCACAATACCACCGCTATTTTTAGGTTGTTTGGATGAAAAAAATTTCAAGAAAGATGTTTTGAGTGCTTTTTCAGCTGCCAATTCAATAGGGAGGTTTATAAAAACCACTCCGCTACCATTATTTCCTCTTTTATCCGAGCGTTTATGAAAGTCACGTCCCGACCCTTCACGATATGTTCAACTTATCGTAGACATTTCTCCCTTATCTGATGACCTGACACTATATTTGACGTGTAACTTGTTGAAATTCATTATCTCGACGAGAGCAATACAAACCATCTACCGGTTGAGATGTTATTGTGCGACCTTGAGATATGGGTTGTGTCCTACAATCAACCTTTTGCAAAAATAAAGGATAATATTTGCAGCATTTCACCCTTATGATCAGACCTTTCCAAGAGCCCTCACTGTGCAGGAATGCCTTGTGTGAGGATGCTTTGTGATATCATCCTTTCGATTTCACTTTATATTCGACAAAATAAAAAATTCATGTAAATGTTTAGTATCTCTCTAATGCTAGTATGAAATGTAATTAATCACCATACATTCATGAAAATTCTCATCTTTAAGGCTGCATATCTGTACTATATTTAACTCATGCAGTAAGCAACCAAATATTTTTTTTGCTTAAATTTTCACTTAAAAAGATTTGTTAATAGTTATTTAACCGGCTGCCCTACATTGATGATGAAGACACTTTGGATGTCTTTTTAAAGAGACTGTTTTTGCCTGATTCTATGTTCAATTTCATCTAAAAATCTTTCTGGTTTCACCATTTTAGTTGCTTGATTATGGCCAATTCAGACACACCATCACCCTCTTATTTATATTGAAACTGTTTTTTTTTTCTTCTTCAGGCAGTTGGTTTCTCCTTCTAAAGATAGGTTTTAGTATACCTTCCAAGTTTTGAATTCATTGAAACAACTTTAATATTTAATGCTCATATATTTTATCTGCTTGTTTTCAATTGTGGGGAAGGGATCTTTAAAGCACCTTTAGAAGAATATATTGATGCAATGGGTGTTGACCATGCTAAAATAGAGATACACTATGCATCAAACAGTGCTTTCTTTCGCCCACGACAACGGCGCCGCCAACGGCAAATGTTTGCCGCCCATAACAAATGTCGTCAACAACGACGAATGTTGCCGCTCACGTCCATTGATCGATATAGTAAGCAGTTTTAGGATGTGCATCTTAATAGAAGAAGTGTTTAATTACCAAGAGTTGCAGAAGTAGAGGTTGACCAGCCATCATCGGAGCTCCGGTTACCGGTGATGATAGTTTGGCTCCTCCCGGCACCGATCAGAGAGACGTTGACCTTCTCAGCTCGCACCACCAAGTTCTCGGCGAAGACGCCGGCACTGACCATTATCTTCGTGTACAAATTAAGAGGGCTAATTCCTGAGCTTCTTCTGCTTGGAACAAAATCAATGGCTTCCCGAATTGTTGTGAAATTGCCTGAACCATCGGCCGCTACTGTAAGCACAAGCTGCGAGTTCGTGAACCTTGGAAGCAAGAGCAAGAAGATGAACGGAAAAGCCAAATGGAGAGAAGACATTGCAGGCGGCGAGCCCTGCAGACTGTCACGTTATTTTCAGAGACTTCGCAGGCTTAATTAGCTCCTACTCTGTTTTTATACTAACAACATATTCAATAAAAATTGTAAAGAATATATGTACTCCTGTATTACAGTGTCACGTGCCACTGACGGCTTCCTCCTTTGGCTTGCGCCATTGCTGTCCCACCGCCAGCGTGCTGCCGTTTCTCTCCATTAAAAATGGGAGAATTTAAGGGCAAGTTTAACAGTGCAAGAAGGGCGGATGACTTCGTTATTAAGTTTGGCGATTAAGATATTTTCTGTAGCGAGTGTTTCAAATATCTTGGATCGATAGTTCAAAAACACAGATGTATTGATAAAGATGCGACACATAGAATCCAAGCGGGTTGGTTGAAGTGGAGAGGCACATCATGGATCTTATGTGACAGTAAGGTACCATCAAAACTTAAGGGCAAGTTTTACCGTACTGTAGTTAGACCCGCGATGTTCTATGGTTCTGAGTGTTGGGCAGTGAATTATGTACATTAGCAAAAAATGGGAGTTACGGAGATGAGAATGCTTAGGTGGATGTGTGGACACACGAGACTGAATAAAATTATGATTGAATGTATCAGGGATAAGACATGAGTAGAACCAATTGCAGAGAAGATGCGAGAAGCTCGAGTAAGATGGTTTGGACACGTACAAAGGAGACCATTAGAGGCACCTATTAGGCATTGTCAGAGTCTAATCACTAAAAAAATTAGGCGAGGGAGGGGTAGACCAATAAAGACTTGGAATGAAACTATAAGACATGATGCACATAGGCATTAGTGAGATTATGACAAAAGATAGGGCACAATGGCGACAAAAGATCCATATAGCCAACCCCACTATAGTGGGATGAAAACTTTTGAGTGTTGTTGTAACGTTTCCATTCCCACCGCTCTATTCTCAATGGAGTTCCATTCTCACCATCCAAACAAACAAACCCTTAAAGCTCCGTTTGACAGCTCAGTGGAGGTTAAAAATTGCTTTATTTTCTTGGTGACGGTCATAACAGTTGTCATATCAAACACATTTTATAACAAGACATTTGTATCCAAACTCATGAAGCAGAAAACACAGCCCCATACCCTAATATCCATTTGAAAATTCTCAAAATGAGATGCAGGCGTGGCTCAACTTATTCTTGGGTTTATGATGTATATGAAAGCCTAAATGGTGTCCCAGCCTATTATATTATTCATTCTTCCATCTACTAAAAGGATCCGTTGTTGCCGCTCATCTCAAAACATATTGTGTAAAGTTTTGTTCTTTAGTAATTTGCGTATCATTTTGGGTTGATTTAGGCTCCGTTTAGCACGATGGTGGCGGTCGTAAACTCATGCGTTAAACCGTCATTCATTAAAGATCACCTAACAAACATCACATATTGGAACATAAAAGTGGATGAAGTTACTTAGGGGGGATATTAACGAGCGACAACTTAAACCCATGTTCATGAGTGCCACCACCATGCCAAACGGAGCCCGAGTATCTCTGTGAAATATGATTAATCATTTTATCGATCATCATCATTCGTCACTCAAAATGAAACTGATTTCAACATACACAAGAGTCAAAGTTTAGAGACTACATTCAAAGAGTTTGTAAAGTAGAGACTGATTTCTCATTTTTGTCCCCTTGAATATTAGTAACTCAACTCTCCCCCTTAGGAATTTGAAGCACAAATCTCTACTATAACTTGCATTAAGTAACTTTAACGACCAGTCGGTGGCTTCGGGAACAAAAAAATCTTTTAAGTTACATTATTTTCTTAAACTAAATTTATTAATTAGTTTAATAAAGATTAATTATTGAGAACAGTGTTAAAATAATGCAAATTTAGAAGAAAAGTTTTTAGTTGGGATGCCAGGAATGAGTTCTCTCCCTTGTGCACGTAAACCTTGTTTGGACCCTATTGCTGGACTTTTTTTAATCTAAATATTATTATAATATATACAGATATATATACAGATATATATATATATACATATAATATAGCCATTAATAAAAAATGGGGTGTAATTAAAGACAAAGTATGAAATATGAACTGACATTTGTTGGAATAATATTTTACATAAATGTATGACTTACCTTTTTATCTTATATATAAATGTCAAGATAAATGTTTTATTATTTAGCAAGAAAAAAATCTAGGTGGTTTTTTGATATTATTCATAAAGAATCTTATGTCATGGGCTCGCCTGAGTAGTGGCGGGAGGGTACAGTAAAGCCAGAACTGCAGTTATCTAGCCAGGGTGTGCACAGAACGAGAGAGCTACAAAGATCTCAAAAACAAAACATGGAAAGAAAAGAGTAATTCTTGCTTGGCATTACAAAACTCAAGCATTACAAAACTCAAGCAGGGATAGAGGATGGTGCAACAAAACATGAACTATAACGCATTGCGTTCTTAGATTGAAAAATAAACTAAAGAGGAATGAATTATAAGAACAGAAAAACTGAAATGAAAGAACTATGATAAGCATGCTCTTCATAAACCAGTAGTAACTTAAATTTTTCATAAGCAGCTAGCATAACCTAGATGTCTGATCAATTAGCAACTTCGGTTATGTTTGACATGACGTTCTTGCCCCGGTGAGTCTAAACAAAAACGTCACGTCATAGAATGTATGTTTCACATGACAATGATTAGGAAAGTCATCAAAAAAAGAACACTAGTTCTGAACATAAAAATTGATGAAATTCATTACGTGAGGTTGGGCATGTGAAGTACAGAAATTTAAAGAACATGAAATGGGCAGAGAAAAACACTTCATATATTTCATAGTTTTAGATTACATTGTATCATATTTGTAAACAAGCATAAGCGGACGCATAAGCGGTACATTTATCACAAGCTATATTAAAAGCATAAAAAGGCCTTATGTGAAGAACATATACATTCTTTGATGTCCTTTATCCTTTGCCTTTAACAAGCTATACATCCTTTGTCTTTATCAGGAAGTTGACGTCAAAATTAGGCCAAGTTGCTTACTTAGAGCTTCAAAACACTCACGGGGTAGAGGTTTAGTAAGTAAATGTGCGATTTGACAATTAGATTTGCGGTATTCAAGTTTGATTTCTCCTTGTTCTACTAATTGTCGCAGAAAATGATGGCAAATGTCAATATGTTTTGTTCGACTGTGAAAAACAGGATTGTGTGCAATGACAATTGTTGATTGACTATCACAGAACATTATTACCGGCTTTTTATGTTTTTGTGTTACCTCTTCTTCTTCATCTTCTTCTTTGCCCTCTATTTCTTTCTTATAGTGATTTCGCTGAATTTTTTCCATTATTCGCTTTAACTAAACGGCTTCTTCTTCTTCTTCCCAAAGTTCTTCTTCTTCTTCCCAAAGTTCTTCTTCTTCCCAAAGTTGTTCTTCTTCTTCTTCCCAAAGTTCTTCTTCTTCTTCTTCTCCTCTGTTATAATCTGTGCATATATGCCCAGATTATATGCACAGAAATCAGTCCATTTCTTCTTCTCTGTTATATGCCCAGATTATATGCATAGAAATCAGTACATTTCTTCTTCTCTGTTATATGCCCAGATTATATGCATAGAAATCAGTCCATTTCTTCTTCTCTGTTATATGCCCAGATTATATGCACAGAAATCAGTCCATTTCTTGTTCTCTGTTATATGCCTAGAAATCAGTCCATTTCTGGGCAGAAATCTGGACTGATTTCTGCCGAGAAATCAGTCCATTTCTGCCAAAAATCTGGACTGATTCCTGGGCAGAAATCTGGACTGATTTCTGGGCAGAAATCTGGACTGATTTCTGCCCAGAAATCAGTCCATTTTTGGGCAGAAATCTGGACTGACATTTCTTCTCCTTCTTCTATGTGTTGTATGCACAGAAACATCGAGATTTCTGGGCAGAAACATCTTGATTTCTGTCCAGAAATCTGGACAAATTTCTGTCCAGAAATCTGGACAAATTTCTGGGCAGAAATACAAGAAATGTGACTGAAATTTGATGATTTCTGCCCAGAAATATGTCCAGATTTCTGGGAAGAATTCTGTTTATGTATGCCCAGAATTATGTCCAGATTTCTGCCCAGAATTATGTTTATGCTTATTAGCCTTATTTGGATTCGGTTTATGTATGCATATATTTTTAAAATGCTTACTTGACTTTGTAGATATCTGCATCTGAGTCCGGTTCCAAGCCAGTTGGAAAAAAGTCCCGAAAGAATGCATCAGGTTCGAGAGGTGATCCGGGTTGCGAGCATGGGATTGAAATTGATAGTACAAACAAAAAAGTGCAATGTAAGTACTGTTTAGTGATTAGATCCGGTGGGATTTATAGATTGAAACATCACCTAGCCGGAACTAAATTTAACGTAGAACCTTGCACTAAAGTACCTGAAAATGTTAGAATACAATTTTTGAATATTCTTCAAGCTCATGGTGAGGAGATTGTTAAAAAGAAAAGAAATATTGATGAGGCTATTCATTATGACGAAGAAGTAGAAGTGGGTATAGGAACCAAGAAAAAAGGAAAAGAAACAATGAATATTTTTGTTAGAAAATCAAGTCAAACAACTATTAGTCATATTTTCAAAAAAGATGCACGTGAAAAAGTCTGTCAACAAATTGCTCGGTTTTTTTATACAAGCGCAATTCCATTCAATTGTGTTAAGAACCCAGAATTTCTAAGCATGATTGAAGCAATCGGACAACACGGCCCCGGAATGAAACCACCATCTTACAATGATATTAGGGTAAAATATCTAAACCAATAGTGAGCAGAACTCTTGAGTTGCTAGAGAATTACAAGTTAGAATGGAAGAAAGTTGGTTGTACTATTATGTCAGACGGATGGTCAGACAGAAAAAGAAGATCCATATGTAACTTCTTGGTAAATAACCTGAAAGGTACCGTGTTTTTATCATCAATAGATACATCGGATTTCTCCAAAACTGCAGATAAGGGGTCTGTTTGGCGCAGCTCTGGCGGCTGGAAAATCTCTATTCCAGCCGCCAGAGCTGTTTTATATGTGTTTGGGACAGCTCTCTGTGAAGAGCTTTTCAATCCGCCAGAGCTGTTTTGCAGCTTTTCAGAAATCTCTCTCCCCCCAGCTTCTGCTCTTGCAAAATAGCTTTCTCTATCACAGGTTTTGGAAATCTAATGGTTTCTTCAGATGGAACATACTTAGAGGTCGGACGGCCTTCCTCCGGCGATTCCGAGCCCCTGACGGCCTTCCTCCGGCGATTCCGAGCCCCCGACGTCCTTCCTCGGGCGATTCCGAGCGCACTTCTGCACAGAATACCCAAACACTCTGCAGCTTTTCAAAACTGCTCCCCAGAAATCTATTTTAAAACAGCTCTATCCGGACAGCAGCTTTTCAATCCGCCAGAGCTGTCCCAAACAGAGCCAAGGTTTTTCAAATGTTAGATGAAGTTGTGGAGAAAATTGGAGAAGAGAATGTAGTCCAAGTGGTAACCGATAATGCCTCAAACTACAAGGCGGCCGGACAAATGTTAATGGAGAAGAGAAAACATATATATTGGATACCCTGTGCTGCGCATTGAATTGACTTAATTTTAGAAGATTTTGAAAAAAAAATTGAATTGCATAAATTAACAATAGCAAAAGGTATAAAGATAACATCATACATCTACTCCAGAACTTTGCTACATACTTGGCTGCTTGATTTTACAAATGGTAGAGAGTTGCTCCGCCCTGCAGTTACCCGATTTGCCACAGCTTACTTGAAATTGGGATGTCTTTCTGAGAATAAGGGTGGTTTGATGACGATGTTTACGTCTGCCAAATGAAAGTCTAGTAGGTTTGTCGGTTCAAAGGAGGGAAAATCAATTCAAAAAATTATTTTAAATACTTGATTTTGGTCTCATGTCACTTCATGTTTAAAAGCAGCATTTTCACTCATCAAGGTGCTTAGAATGGTTGATTCAGAGGCCCCTATGATGGGATTTATATATGAGCAGATGGATCGAGCTAAGGAGAAAATTCAAAATAATTTTGAAAACATCAAGAGAAAGTAAGTAGCTATAACTTACTTATTATTTTAAGTTCCATTGTGTTTTGGATTTATATCATAACATGCAATTATTATTTTATGTGTTATGTTGTAAATATGAACCAATATGGGTCATCATTGATGAGAGATGGGCAAGCCAACTTCATAGGCCCTTACATGCTGCAGCTTATTATTTGAATCCTCATTACCACTTTAGCTCATCATTTAGGGTAGATGCTGAAGTAAAATTGGGATTTTACAGTTGTCTCTAACGGATGATTCCAAATGAAGAGCAGAGAACGAAAATAGATATTCAAATGGATGATTTTAAACATGCAAAAGGGTTATTTGGGTTAGAGTCTACAAAAACCACTAGGAACAAAAGATCTCCAGGTGAGACAAATTATGTTTATAATATTTAAATTATTAATCAATAAGCATGTAATGTACTTTTCTGTTTAAGTATTTGCGAAATTTTCAAATTTACAGCTGATTGATGGGATTCATACGGTGACAATTGTCCCGAATTGCAAAGATTTGCAATTCGGGTTCTAAGTCTAACATGCAGCTCTTCCGGATGTGAACGTAACTGGAGTGCATTTAAGATGGTGAGCTCAATGCCTCAATTATTGTTGTATGTTTAAAAGCATAATCTCAGACGTTTTCTTATTGTCATTAACGCATTATAATTTTTATTTCAAAGGTTCATGCAAAAAAAAGGAATCGATTACATCAAAAGAAGATGAATGATCTAGTGTTTGTGATGTATAACAAAAAGTTGATGGAAAGACAAAATAAAAGGGATATGCAGTTAAAGAAAAAGTTTTTTTAATTTTGAGGATATTGCTTCTGATGATGAATGGATCACAGAGATGGAAGATCCAGTTCTTCCCCGCAAGGGCAACTGGTTGAGGATTATTCAACAAAAAGATGCTCAGGAAACATATAGTGATGATAGTACTGAAAGGAATGTTGAACAAACTATTACGAAAATGAATGAAGAAGGTTAGTTTCATATTAAATTTAAAATAGATCTGATAGGCTCTCTTTTCTTAATAGATCTTGCATCGTGCTCTTTTTTCTTAATTAAATTCTTTTTTTTTGGTAGGTGGAGTTGAAGATCTCACCATAAGTGGCAGTGATCACGATGCTATCGAACACATTAGTGAGGGTTAATGGGATGATGACGGGAATGTCAGTAGTGATGAGGAAAATGTGACACTTGATGATGAGGACATGGTCGACATACCTATTAAGGATTTGTTCTGATTTTTGATGATTTTCATTGACCATTAGATGAACCATGAAGCTACTCTTCAATTTATTTTGTTTTAGACATTATTTTTGTATTTCATATTTGATATGCTGCAAGAATTATATTTGAAGTGTTTGTTAATAATTTGTTATTTTTTTTTATTTTACACTTCAAATTTAACGATCTGATAAACTGATAACATTGTTAATTACTTAATTTGTCATTGTTATAACTTACAAAAGGGTTATTTGGGTTGATTGTCTCTGTGATTTTTGTTTTCTCATTTATAGGTTTATCTTCATAATTTGGTTATTGATGATACTTTGACGAAGATGGGACAGACGGACAGCTAAGACAAAAATACTTACTAATCTTGGCTTTAGAGTTGCTAACGTAGAGCCCGAAGTTACACTACTCAGGTACATTTACAATCACGACTGTCTTTTAGACTTCCAGGCTACATCTGCTCCTCCTAGTGTGAAGAGTAATCCACTAGTCGACTTGCTGTCGTTTAGTTCTGAGCACCATGATGCATCAGAATATCCTTCCAGAACTGGAGGATGACCACTATAACATAAAACATACTGTCGGGTGTGCTTTAAGTATCTCATGTAACGCCCCGAAAATCGTATTCGAGTCGGTCGCGTAAAAAGGGATTTTTGGTACCTGTATAGGGGTACACGGCCTAGGACACGGGCGTGTCCAAGGCCGTGTCTGGCTAGTGATTTTTGGCCGTTTTCATCCCGAGAAGGACACGGTCAGGAACACGGCTGAATGACACGGGCGTGTCATTTGACACGGGCGTGTGTCTACCCGTGTCAGTACCCGTGTTCAGTTGGGTCGTGTCTGTTGGCATGGCGGTTATGGGTAACACGCCCCCGGACACGGGCGTGTCGAGGAACCCGACACGGGCGTGTCAGGTGAGACACAGGCGTGTCTTTGCCCGTGTGTCTTTCCTTCGTTCGACGATCGTGCCTGGATCGAGGCACACGGCCTGGGACACGGTCGTGTTCCAAGCCGTGTTCGGCCCAGGTTTGGAGATTTTTGAGCGGATCTGAGCCGTTCGTTTTCTCTAAATAGGATCCAACGGCCCAGATGGTTTCCTGCTCTGTTAAGGCCGGGAATAAGGGAGTTAATCCTTCATTTCTCTCCAACCATTCTCTCTCTCAAGGAGTTGGAAAGAGGAGGAAGAAGGAAGGGATTCCGGCCGCCGGCAGAGCATCGGAGCACCGTTTAGAGATCTGAGAGCGGATCCGCGGAGAAAAGTTCGTTGCGAAGACTTCCATCTGTGTAGTTTTTCCATGGCGCCAAAGCGGACTACAAGGGTAACGATTATCTACTTGAGCATGTGAAGCTCTTTCTTTCTGCATAGGGAATCCCGCTCCCGCGAGTGTGCGGTGAGTGTGTGGTGTTCCTTGGGGTTGATGTGAATAGTCCTCCTTGTGTTGCATGTAGAGTCCGGAATCGAAGTACGGGCATAGACATTTTGTGTGAAGCCTACCCGGACGTGTTTTATCTGGATCGGTGATGTTGCATTTGATATGTTTTGCCGGAGAAGACTCCGTGCTTTGGGTTTTCGGGTTTCTACGCGGTAGATTGCAGCAAGAATCCTTGGAGGTTAGCTCCAAGGCGCACCCGAAAAACTGAGCGGAATCGTTGTTCTGCTAACTTGGCGGTCAGGGAACCGGCCTTGAACATAACTGAGTTATGTGATTGTTTGAAAATTTTGGGATCCGAGAGAAACTTGGCCCGCGCGTAGGACTTAAATTGACTAGGCGGCGTGAGCAACGGGCAAGTGGAATCGGACCTAGCCTATGTGGTTCGGTGCGAGAGACCCGAAAAGGGGACTGGCTGTTGGCATAGTTGGGAGCCTTAGACGGTGGTCAGAAAGGCTAAATGCTCACATGGTTGTCATCTTTGGGATGGTGGTGAAGACGCTGAAGTGTCAGGATTCACCGTTAATGTGCCCTGAGTGTCGGGGTGTTTGGTCGTGAGAGCCTACACCTGTGGCGTAGTATAATTGCGCTTTATTGTTACTGGACTAATGTTATGCAGGGAAAGAGCACCGCCGTCCCGAGTAAGGGGCGGGGTCGTTATAATTTGATCGGCTTTTGGCTGACTGTTGCTTTGTTTGCCACCGTGCGGTGGGATTGTGCTTGCAGGTGCTGCGGAGCCGAGTACCAAATAGCGGGCTGGAGCTCATGTTGCTGTGCTGACCCTTGAAGGCCAAAGCGAATAGTTGTACTTTACTTTTGTCATGTGTGGCCGGCCTGCGTGCCGATGTATGGAAAACACTATTTATTAAGTGAACTATTGTAAGACCATAAGGCCATGTTCCCCTTTCAGTGTATTTGGTTTTCATTCCAGTAGTGTGGTTGTGGACATTCATGTTTAATGGATTTAAGTTTTGGGTTCTTTCAACTTTAAAGGCTTCCGCTAGAATGCTCTGTGTAGGACGAGTAGTCTTAATTGGATAGTTTGAATATTCTTATGTAACCCTTCCGACTGTCTGTGGTATATGACGTCGGGTTTCAGCTGGACCTGTTATATGTCATGCGACGGATGGGGGTGTTACATCTCATCAGCCTATCAAGAGCATCCCAATGGTCTTGGCCAGGATTGCTAGTGAACCTACTTAACATGCCGACCGTAAAGGCTATGTCAGGTCTCGTACAGACCATAGCGTACATGAGGCTACCAAGCAGTTTAGAATAATCTAACTGTCGAACCGCAGTCCCATCATTGGGCTTTAAGCGGTTAGAATAATCGTACGGTGTCTCAGCTGCTTTACGTTCACTGTATCCCCACGTATCCAACATGTACTGAATGTAGTGGCTTTGACTTAGGGAAATGTCATATTTCTCAAAGCTCGCTTGCTTACCTAGTATAGTGTCAACTACACCGAGATCTGTCACGCTAAATTCTTTAATTAGACCTGACTTTACGTCATCCACTTCGGATTGATCAGATCCAAGAATAAGCATATCATCCACGTATAAGCATATTATGACGACTTTGTGTGATCTATGACGTATGTAAAGACATTTGTCCGAGAGACTTGACATGAATCTCATATTCTTTACAGTATAATCAAACTTCTCATGCCATAATTTCGGTGCTTATTTTAATCCGTATAGCGATTTTAATAGCTTACATACCTTGTTTTTGTGACCGTCTACAATGAAACCTTCAGGTTGACTCATGTAGATTTCTTCGGTCAGATCTCCGTTCAAGAACACAGTCTTAACATCCATTTGATGAACAATAAAGTTCTCAATGGCCGAAATAACAAGAAGTATCATAATGGTTGCTAAGTGACACACTGGTGAGTATACATCAAAATAGTCTACTCGCTTACTTGTGTGAAACCTTTAGCCACCAGGCGTGCTTTATACTTAGCTACGCTAGTATCAGGATTGAGCTTCTTTTTTGGAACTCACTTACACCCTATAGTTTTATCCCCTTTTGGCTTATCAACTAACGTTCAGGTGTCGTTCTGAAGGAGAGAGTTCATCTCATCCTCAATGACTTCTTTCCAGAGTAGGGAATCCCTTGATCTCATCGCTTCCTTAAAGGTGGATGGATTAGCTTCAACGTGGTAAGTGACAAAATTACTACCGAAGGTTCTGGGGGTTCTCTCTCTCACTGAAGTCCTCCTAGACTCTAGGCCAAAGTTATCTACAGGAACGGAATAGGAGGTGCTCGGTACTGATTCAGGATCTTCCTCAGTAATAGTTACTTGCATACCTTGGATCATAAAGTTCTTATCTTTGAGGAATTTATCCTCAAAAAACATTGCATCCCTACATTCTATTATGATACTATTAGAAATATCAAGGAACCTATCTGCAGCACTATCTTCGGCACAACCTAAGTAGACACAGGTATTGGTTCTAGGTCCAACCTTAGATCGTCTAGGGTTAGGAACCCTGACATAGGCTATGCAGCCTCAGGTCTTAAGTCTAGTTAAAGACGGAGGTCTCTTAAACCAAAGCTCGTAGGGTGTAACCTCTAACTTAGCATGAGGAACTTTATTCAGAATGTGATTCGCAGTCAAGACTGTTTCTCCCCAATAAGCGGAAGGCATGCCTGCAGTGAGCATCATAGAGTTCAACATCCCTGTTAACGTTCTATTCTTGCGCTCGGCTATGCCGTTAGATTGAGGGGAGTAAGGAGCAGTGTTTCTGCTATGATGCTCTGTGAAGCAAGGAAGCAGCTGAACTCACTGGACATATATTCTCCTCCTATATCACTACTAAATCTCTTTATTTTCATGCTTAATTGGTTTTCTACCCTGGTTTTGAAAAGGCAAAACTTTTCAAACGCTTCGTCTTTAGTTTTAAGCAACAAAATATGACAAAATCTTGTGCAGTCATCTATGAACGTGATCATATACTTCCTTCCACCTCTAGTGACAAAACTCTTAAAGTCACAAATATCGGAATATATAAGCTCAAGAGATGTTGTGCTCCTAGTAACCGTGTCAAAAGGTTTCCCGGTGATCTTAGTCTGAGCAGATACTTCACATTTTCCAAGTGGAGACTTAGTGTCTAATGTGATTTTGTGAGTTCTAGCTACTTGGAACATTTTCCTGTAGTTTACGTGTCCTAGTCTCTCATGTAAAGTCCTAGGGCTAACTAAATTCAATTGAACTTGTTGCACTACCTCATTTGCTAGACTCAGACGGTACATCCTATTTTGGACGTAAGCACATCCAAAGTAGTGAGAGTTGACTGACAGAGTCACTCTACAGTTACAGAAGTTAACTGACATACCAGCATCACACAATAAACTAATAGACACTAAGTTAACAGATAAAGAAAGAATAAATTTTACGTTCTTTAAAATTAAAGACTTACCTGAGGAAAGCATCAGAGTTGCGTTCCCCACCTTCAATACGTCAGCTGTTCCTCCATTAGTCACGGTCACTGATTCCTTTGCATTCTTCAGCTCTGTCAAAAGATTAGCATTGTTGCAAACGTAGCACGTTGCCCCAGAATCGAGGAACCACTCTGTGCTGGCCTGCTCGTGTCCGACCATGGCAACAAAGTCGGATGGCTCAGCTTGACTAACCAGATGGGCCTGGTTGCCCTCTCGTGGTGCTTTAGTTCTTTCCTTCCTCGGTAACTTGCAGTCAGATGCGCAGTGTCCCCACTTGTTGTAGTTAAAACATTTACCCTTAAATTTCTTAGAAGGTCTACTCGGTCCTGCAACCCGCGGGCTACTACGAGACGTTTTAGTCTTGTGAGGGGGAGGAACACGCTTAGAGCTTAAAATCATGTTGGCAGCAGCCTTCTGCTTGCCAATAACTTCCAAAGCGTGCTTTGTCCTGTTCTCATCCTCAATGCGTATGAAACGCTTGAGATCGTTCAGACCAACTTGCATCTTTTTGCGATACATTTCGATTTTGAAATTGTACCATGAGGATGACAACTTATACACAATTGTGCCCGCAACAAAATTATCTGGCAGACTAATAGACTCACTATGCAAGGAATCAATCAAATTTTCAAATTCTGATACCTGAGGGAGAATGACTTTCTCCTCGTCAAAGCTGAAGGAGTGAAATTTATCCACCAAATGAGCCTTGGAGAGGTCCTCCTCCTGCTTGAAATACTCCTCCAGTGCATCCCAGATCTCCTTGGCAGACTACATCTTGATGTAGTTCTTGGTCAGGCTAGAGGAGAGGCAGTTCAGCAGGTAATCCCTGCAGAAGTCCTCATTCTCAATCCAATGTGCCTCATCTTCAGTCCCAACAACGTCAGCACGAGCAGTCTTGATGGTGTAGAAGACGTTCATGTACTTCATCCCGAACTGAGTGTTCAACTTCCAATCGTTGAACTCAGAGGCCGTGAACTTCTCTAATTTGTTCATGGGCACAGGAGAGGAGAGGCTGGAGTTCCTCATCTTGACTTGCTTAGCAATTCCTAACAGGATCCAAGAAACCCAGCACACCAGAGAGAGCGGAATGGAGACGGCTACACTGGATCTGCTTCACTGGACGGCTTCACGGGCTCAGCAACCTTGGATCGGCTTCACCTTTCCAGATCTGGATCGACAACCTTGCCGGAAGAGTGAAGGCAGCAGGGCTGACCAAGATCGGGGAGCAGAGCGACGGAAGGAGGCGAGTTTGGCGAAGGCTCCGACGTCAGGAGAAGCCCTAAGGGCAGTGGCTGGAGACGAAAGAACTGGCGAGAGCTTCGTCGTCGGGAAAGCCCTAAGTGTAGCGGCTGAATCTTCTTCCCGATCGGCGACGGGGAAGAGCGGATGGCGAGCCCTAGCAGGCGGCGGATCTGGCACCTTTGAGAGCAGCGAAACAGAGAGAGCAGGCGGCTTCCTCCTTTTCCGAGACCACGCGGCTGCGGTGGCGTCGCGGAAGACGCGAATCGCCGTCGATCGCGACGAGGAAGACACGACGGCGAGGGCTTCTGGGAAGACGCGAACGGCGACGGCGTCCTCGTGCCCTAATTTCGCTAACAAGGGAGGAAGAGAGGGCGACAGAGGGGAATTTTCGAGAATGTAGCCTCTGCTCGAAACATCCGGAGGAGGGTCTAAGTGGAACCCTCTCCCCGTTGCCCCCAGCTAGGTTTATATAGAGCAAAACCTAAGGTTCCCACGCGCAAAGCCCCCGAGCCTGTTATTCGTCCGAATATACCTTTACAGAGAGGAGATGTAGGAGGCCAGATCATGAAGAAGAAGAGAGGAAACAGAAAGAAGTTTCTGTTAAGATAATTTTTCTCCTAAGTGTGAAAGAGGCTAGCCAACTTTGACCATGATTTTAAAACATATGTTTCATGACATGTATGAAAAGGATTAGCCATCTTTAACCTGGAATTCAACATGTGCTCTTAAAGGAAGCTTCTAGGAAATTATCCAAAGGAAGCTTCATGTCAAATGACATGTGTTTTTGACCGAGTGAAGCTTCATGGAAGTTTTATCCACATGTCATCTACCACATCTACCTCCTTGATTTTGGACCTATAATTAGGGATGAAGGAGGAGGGGTAAGACATCCACTTCTCTCCAAACTCAAGCATTGAAAAATCTAGAGAGGCATTTGCGACAATCGTCTTAGTTTGGGAGAGCTTTCGGACATCGTTGTACGACGTTGACAAGGAGTACTTCGCCTACACGGATTGGATCTAGAGCAGATATTAGCAAGGATTCGAAGTGACATCTTGGAGAGGATTTGTGTAATCCGTCTCATCCGCCGTTATCGGTAACTTGCAGTTTTTCTGTTGCTATTTATTGTATTGTGTAGTGTGAAGCTGGTGAAGATCCTATAAGGATCGAGTAGGGAAAGCCTTGTAATTGTCTATTGTTTCATACATTTTAGTTGCGGCTTTCCGGGTTGGACTCCGATCGTCTCGTGGTTTTTCACCCGGTTTGAATTTTCCACGTTAAAATTCTCTGTGTGCTTTTTTGTGCTTTTGTTGCTTTTATTTTCGTATTGTATTGTTGTTTCCGCTTGCATACCGCTGAACGCGGTCGCACAGGTGCTCGCTCAAATTTGCAACAGCTGCTCTGGTCGGGATTGTTCGCTCACTTTCCCAACAAGTGGTATCAGAGCCAGGTTCAGTGACAGAGCCGTTCAGTGACAGAGCAGATACCGGGCTGACCTTTGGGGTTTCAGGACGAGTCGATTGTGATCTCGGGTGTGCAATTGGGAGTGGTAGTTTACGACCATTGGCCCGCTGGCTATCCTCTCCAGTTGCATACTTTGAGATAGTCGGCTCAAAGATCTGTGGTTGGTCTGGTCAGTTGGCAAAGCAGAATGGAGTGCTCATCAGGTTCGGAACAGATGGTAAAGTTGAATGGTGTCAATTATCACCAGTGACATCTACTGTTGGAGGATCTGATATATGTGAAGGGTTGACATGCTCCTATCTTTGAGGAGATGTCAAAGGACACGGATCCAGCAAAATGGAAGGTGGAACATCGGAAGCTGTGTGGGTTTATCAGACGGTTCGTGGAGCCGAACGTCTACAATCATGTGGCTAGCATCAATGATGCAAAGGATCTGTGGAAGACTCTTGAGACCTTGTATGTCAAGAGCACGGGCATCAACAAGTTGTATTTGCCGAAGAAGCTTGGAGAGTTCAGATACCGGGAGGGCTCTCCTACTTTGGATCATGTCAACGAGTTCCAGGGCATTATTGATCGTCTGACTGCTATGAAGGTGACATTCGAAGACGAGGTGAATGCATTATGGCTTCTCAAGTCACTTCCAGACTCTTGGGAGATGGTCAGAGTTTATCTGATCAATTCTTCCCCCCAGGGGATTGTTTCCATGGAGATCGCCAAGAGTGAGATCTTGAATGAGGAGGTGAGACGAAAGTCTCAAGGGACTTCAGGCTCTTCTTCACGAGTTGACGTTCTCTTTACTGAGTTCAGGGAGAGAGGAAGGAGTAAGAGCCGAGGAAGGAAGGAGGACAGGAGTCAGAGTAGGGGCAAGTTGAAGTCACGTTATCAGAACGTGGAATGCCACTACTGTCATAAGAAGGGCCACATCAAAAAATTCTGCTACTCGTTGAAGAACGATCAGAAGAAGAAGGGGATTGCCACTGAGGGCAAAGATGAGGGTCACACGACAGCCACCATTTCGACTGAGGAGGACGACATCATTATTGTTGGCGACGACATCACTGCTGCACTCGCGTATGACGACCGATGCTGGATCGTTGATTCTGGAGCCTCCGCGCATGTCTCCCACAACAGGGAGCTATTTCCCACTTACACCACTCATGACTGTGAGGTGTTGAGGATAGGCAATGGGGATACGTCTAAGGTACTTGGGCGTGGAGACATGCATTTGAAGACGAGCACAGGCGCCTTACTAGTTCTGAGGGATGTGTGACATGTGTCATACATCCGTTTCAATCTCATTTCTGTTGGCAGACTTGAAGACGAAGGACACCTGAGTGTCTTTGGAGGAGAATTCTGGAAGCTGATCAGGGGATCACTTGTGATGGTCAGGGGTTATAGAGATTCTGGATTGTACTACATGGAGGGGAGGCCTGAAGCTGCTCAGGCCAACTCCGTCAGGGATGAGACATCCACTTCCTTATGACACAGGAGGCTGGCACACATCAGCCAGAAGGGTTTGGGATGTCTGGCGAAGAAAAAGCTGATTAGTGACATTTCTAGTGATCATTTGGAGAGGTGTGACCACTGCATGGCTGGGAAACAGAACAGGATTTCATTTCATAGCCACACGTCCACCAGGAGATCGGAGCCATTGGAGCTAGTTCACACTGATGTTTGCGGACCTCTGAAGGTCCAGACCAGAGGAGGAGCTTTGTACTTCGTTACTTTCATCGACGATCATTCGAGAAAGCTTTGGGTCTATGCTATCAAGACCAAAGATCAGGTCCTCGATACTTTCAGGAGATTCCATGCTGAGGTGGAGAGACAGTCTGGGAAGAGGCTGAGATCCATCAGGTCCGACAACGGGGGAGAGTACATTGGTCCGTTTGACGAGTACTGCAAGGACCATGACATCCGACATGAGAAGACCCCGCCTAAGACGCCGCAGCTGAATGACGTAGCTGAGAGGATGAATCGAACACTGTTGGAGAGGATTCGGTGCATGCTATCTGAGTCGAAGTTGCCAGGGATGTTTTGGGGCGAGGCTCTTCTTACTGCAGCGCATGTCATCAACCTCTCGCCGAGTTCAACATTGCAGGAGGATGTTCCAGATAGGGTCTGGTATGAGAAAGACCCATCTTACAGTCACTTGCGGGTATTTGGCTGCAAAGCCTTTGTGCACGTTCCCAGATACGAAAGATCGAAGTTGGATTCGAAGACCCGGCAGTGCATTTTCTTGAGGTACGGCTACAGTGGAGAGTTCGGGTACAGGTTCTTTGATCCAGTTGAGAAGAAGCTTGTACGTAGTCGTGATGTTGTTTTCTGTGAGGATCAGACTGTTGGTGATCCTGAGGAGACTGTTGAGTTTGAGGTTGACTCTCGTATTGCTGCAGAGTCACCTATGTTTGGAGATGACGGCACTGAGGAGGCCGCTGAGCCTGAGCCAGCACAGGGTACTGATACCCTTCCGGATCATGATATCACCACTGATGGTGAACCAGGAGTCACTGAGGACATTACTGATGATGTGTCTGCACTGGCCCCTGAGCCTGCCCTGCGCAGGTCAGATCGGGCAAGGCGCTCGTCCGCTAGATATTTTGCATCAGAGTTCATACTGCTGACTGATGCGGGGGAGCTTGAGAGCTATGACGAGGCTGTAGAGAGTACTGAGAAGCGTCAGTGGATGGCTGCTATGCAGGAGGAGATGCAGTCGCTGCAGAAGAACCACACATATGACTTGATGAGATTGCCTAAGGGAAAGAAGGCCTTGATGAATCAGTGGATTTTCAGGGTAAAACAGGGAGACTCCTCCACAGCTCCCAGATACAAGGCCAGGTTGGTGGTGAAGGGTTTTGGACAGCGACAGAGTGTTGACTTCGATGAGATCTTCTCACCTGTGGTGAAAATGTCATCCATTCGTGTTGTAGTTGGCCTCGCTGCGAGGCTCGACTTGGAGATAGAGCGGATGGATGCCAAGACCGCTTTTCTGCATGACGATCTTGAGGAGGAGCTATACATGGAGCAGCCTGAGGGTTTCAGTGTCAGAGGGAAGAAAGGTCTGGTGTGTCCATTTGCAGAAAAGTCTATATGGCCTGAAGCAGGCCCCGCGGCAATAGTATAAGAAATTCGATTCATTCATGGGGGAGATCGACTTCATGAGGATCACCCTTGACCACTGTGTATTTTTCAAGCAGTATGCTCCAGAAGACTTCATCATTCTGCTGTTGTACGTGGACGACATGTTGATTGTCGGGAGGAATACTGCTCGCATTTTTGAGTTGAAGCTGCAGTTGAGTTCTACCTTTGAGATGAAGGATCTGGGTGCTGCGATGACTATTTTGGGGATGCACATTCGCAGGGGCAAGGGAGCCAGATTACTTTGGTTATCACAGGAGCGGTACATCCGCAAAGTTTTGCAGAGATTTGATATGGACCCGGCGAAGAAGGTGAGCACGCCTCTTGCGGCTCACTTCAGGCTTACCGTTGATCAGTGCCCCAGCACACCCGAGGAGATCGAGGCAATGCAGAAGATTTCGTATGCATCTGCAGTTGGGAGCCTCATGTATGTGATGGTGTATACATGTCCAGACATTGTGCATGCCGTTGGGACCGTCAGTAGATTTCTCTCCAATCCTGGGAGAGAGCATTGGAGCGCAGTAAAATGGATACTGAGATACCTGCAGGGGACTTCAGACTTGACGTTGAGATTTGGAGACAGTGAGCCAGAGCTGTTGGGCTACACTGATGCGGACATGGCTGGAGATGCGGATTCCAGGAGGTCGACGTCAGGGTACATGATTCTGTTTGCAGGGGGGCTGTCTCGTGGGCATCGAGACTGCAGAAGTGCGTTGCACTGTCCACCAAGGAGGCTGAGTTCATTACAGTTACTGAGGCTGGAAAGAAGTTGCTTTGGATGAAGAGGTTCATCAAAGAACTTGGATTCACTCAGGACCGATACACACTCCTGTGTGACAGTCAGAGCGCTATTCACCTGGGGAAGAACCCCACGTTCCACTCGAGGTCGAAGCACATCGACACTCGGTATCATTGGATACGAGATGTCCTGGAGCAGAAGGAGTTTGATCTTCAGAAGGTGCACACTGATGACAATGGGGCAGACATGCTGACCAAGACCGTGCCAAGGGGGAAGTTCGAGCATTGCGTTAGAATCGTCGGGATGACGGTTTCTTCCGCCTCGATGTGAAGGGGGAGATTTGTTGGGTACAGTTCCCGTCCTTTGTGGAAAAAACTGTTGAGTTCGAGTCTCATTAACTCGAATTTGGTGTTGCTGATCAAATGTGGAGACATATTGATGGAGGACCTGGCAGGAGGCAAATTAAAGACTCTGGGGAAAATTATCAGAATGACAGGTTTTCTTTACTTAGTCGAAAAGGGGGAGATTTGTTAAGATAATTTTTCTCCTAAGAGTGAAAGAGGCTAGCCAACTTTGACCATGATTTTCAAACATGTGTTTCATGACATGTATGAAAAAGATTAATCATCTTTGACCTGGAATTCAACATGTGCTCTTAAAGAAAACTTCTAGAAAATTGTCTAAAGGAAGCTTCATGTCAAATGACATGTGTTTTTGACCGAGGGAAGCTTCATGAAAGTTTCATCCACATGTCATCTACCACACCTCACTCCTTGATTTTGGACATACAATTAGGGATGAAGTAGGAGGGGTAAGATATCCACTTCTCTCCAAACTCAAGCATTGAAAGATCTAGAGAGGCCTTTGCGACAATCGTCTTATTTTGAGAGAGCTTTCAGACGTCATTGTACGACGTTGACAAGGAGTACTTCGCCTACACGAATTGGATCTGGAGCAGATATTGACAAGGATTCGAAGAGGCATCTTAGAGAGGATTTGTGTAATCCGTCTCATCCGCCGCTGTCGGTAACTTGCAGTTTTTCTGTTGTTATTTATTGTATTTTGTAGTGTGAAGCTGGTGAAGATCCTATACGGATCGAGGAGGGAAAGCCTCGTAATTATCTATTGTTTCATACATTTTAGTGGCGGCTTTCCGGATTGGACTCCGATCGTCCCGTGGTTTTTCACCCGATTTGGGTCTTTCACGTTAAAATTTCCTGTGTGTTTTTTTGTGCTTTTGTTGCTTTTATTTTCGTATTGTATTGTTTTTTCCGCTTGCATACCGCTGAACGCGGTCGCACAGGTGCTCGCTCAAATTTGCAACAGGTGCTCTGGTCGGGATTGTTCGCTCACTTTCCCAACAGTTTCTCAGTCGGTGAAGTTGGTCGTGGAAGCTTCGTCCGTGATATCTGATGCAGGAGCGTAAATCAACGGGATGAGGATGATCGTGAAAAGCCCAATTCAGAAAAAAAAATGGAGAGTGAGAAGAAGATTAGGAAGAAAAAGAAGAGATAAGAGATGGAGGAAAAAGAGCGACTAGACCTGATAAAAGGGGCAGGAGATCCAGGAAAAAAATTAAGAAGGGAGAGAGAGAGGGAGAGGAAGAAGAAGAGGAGGTGGAGGAGAAAGATGATACTAGGAAGAGGAGGAGGATCGAGCGGGAGCTGTCCACGGGTGCTTGTTGGGTCATAAACTGCGGAAAAACTATCTCGCGATACAAGAATTCAGCCTTCACGTTTTACGCTAAACTCAAAAGTCGTGCATTTTGAATTGAAAGCCAAAACCTGCTCAATTCTCGCGCGCCGAACATCGGAATTGACTTTCTGGAATTCAAAGCCAATTCCAAAAGGTCAATTCTCGTGAGCCGAACAGACCCTTCTAAGTTCCTCAAGAACTTACAAAAAGTTGAGTTCTCTTAGAAATCACTATATTTATTTTAAGCTTTGATAAGTGGATAATAATAATAATTAGTCTTTTAAGATGAAAACTTTCAAGTAAATACATACACTCACTAATTGAATTAACAAATTCCAATACTTTTTTTACAACTAGAGAGTGTTTGCAATTACACAATGAATATCTTCTAATTTTTATTGTATTTTAGTTTTATTTTCTGCATTGATCAAGAATAACAAGTTATGCTCTTCGTAGAACTGCGAATAATAAAAAATTGCAAAAAAGATGATTTAGCTCTGCATATAACAATCTCACGATTAAATTAAGGCTCCGTTTGAGGGGACTTATTTTCACCTGTCAAGCGGTCATGACCGCATGAATCCGGACTTAAATAAATCCCGGTTCATGTGGTCATGACCGCTTGACCGGTGAAAATAAGTTCTTCCAAACGCAGCCTAAAAGAGATAAAATTAATTATAGTGGAAAAGGCAAAGGTGCCTAAACACTGCTAGGACTTCCCTTATATAGTTGGAAAAGGCACGCCATTAATTAATAACTAATTAATTGGTATCAATTTAAATACAAAGTGCATAAAGCCCATAATTATCACTGTGGAGCCCCCGTGCCAAGGTAGCTGCTCTGTTACCTTCTCTTGCAGGTTTCGCTCAGGCATGTGTATCAGCTTGCAACTACTATGCCTGTAAGACATATGGCTCATTTGGTGGGGGCAGAACTCAGGTGAAGTGAATCCGCAGACTTCAGATTGCAGCCGCGATCCAACGCATGTGATAGAAAATCATGCGATTTCAGCAGTTTCATTCAGCAGAACTGACCGCGGCGCAACAAAATAAACCAGTTCTATATTGAAGTGTAAGAACATACTATAGTAATCATGTAAAAAACAGTTCTTTACCTCTATCACATGCTTTGCAACCTGTATATTCATCAAAATGCTTAGCTTGGACTGGATCCAGAATCTGCAATGTCCTCTGCAAAGTGTTCAAGTCAAGATTTTTAGCTATCCAGAACGCTTTCAAAGCACGGTTTAAATATTTAAGGAGAGTAGCCTACCATTTGGAACCCCCGCAACTTCCTTGGCGGCTTTTCGCCTCTTTTTTGTGACAACACACATCATGGATCCACTAACATTTCGTTTAAATGTCCGACAAAGAGATGGAAGACCGAATGCTTTAAGTTGTAACTCATAAAGATATCTATCAGAGGCCAGGCAGTCGGGGCCGGGGCTAGGCTTCTGTATGAAATTCTTCCTCTCCTTGTAGAGTTTACCAATTAGACCGCGTTCAGACAGACCAAGAGGAACAAAATCCTTCACCTCATTGAGAAATCCAGGGATAATTGCGGGCCGAATCGGCAAAATCCCATTCCTCCAACGGAACTTGGCCACTGCTTCAAACAGCCTTATCATATCATATTCTCTCCGTCGCGAGGGGGTGGAATCAGAGGTCGTTTCCTCTGACAACGGGTGAGGAGAGGAAGGAGGGCGGGCAGATTCCTCCGACTGCAAGGGCAATGTGGTTTCCCTAGCGCTTTCAGGAGGATGCTTCTCCTTCAGTGTGGGTTGGGATTTGGGATCTGCCATCGTCACCCAGAGATGGTCACCCAGAGATGCTGCGATCACCTAGAGGAGGGAGAAGGCGTGCGTTAATAAAGTAACGACGGGGTATCTCTTTGCGTATATACCCTACACACAAGAATCCCGCACTCATTATTTGTTGAAAAAGTCATAACATCATTAAAAGCGCGGATTTTATATAGGTTTTCAATTTGTGATTTATTTTGCTGCCTCGAATCTACTTGTAATCAACCCATGTTATTAAAAGCACGCCTAAGGCTCCAAGCTCAACAAGCTCAGAGACTTGCGCCTTTGGATCATAAAAGGCACTTTTGGGCGTGATTTATAGTGCAAATCTTTTTTTTCAAAAGAAAGAAAGAAATAATGTAAGAACTCAATATTTTTTACATAATTTAGTGTTTGTGAAACGTAATCGAGTGTTAAAACTTAGATATGATGCAAATGACTACATTAATTCTATTTTGTAAAGAGATATAAATGATAGTAAAGAATGATTAATGAGTTGAATAAATGAAAAATCTGATCAAGAAGATGAACTGATGTTTGACGCTTATTTTTTAAAATGAAAGTGGCCGGGTCTTGTCTTCATCAGGCGCATGCCTACGTCTTCAGTCTTGCATCAAGGCTTCAAAACCTTTTTACATCTTGGTGTGCCTTGCACCTTTACTGACTAAGTAATCAACATAAGATTCATAGCTTATGCAGGACTTGGTTAACCATGTTTCTTACACATTAGATTGTTTAGAAAAATGATTCAGGCTTACAAAAAGCTGCCAACATGTTATACCTCTTGTTAAGCAGCCGTAAATATTTTTCAATTGCGAATTAATCTTTTGAGATATTTAATAAAACAACGACTTCTTATGTGCATCAAAAACTTGATTTCGTTAATATAAAGTAAGAAGAAAAAATAAATCCTCTAACAAAACAACGTAAACCTACTGAAATGAAGTTGTCATTAGCAACGAACTTCTTGCATGTAAATCATGTGAACCACCAGGAGTCACTAATTACAAAACAAAATACCTTAAATTTGTAATGGACAACTTATTGAAAAAGGGCAGCCTTGCGCAAAAAGCATCCCCACACAGCGAGGGTCCAGGGAAGGGTATCACCATAAGGGTGAAATGTAGGCAAATCCTAACCTGCATTTTTGCAAGAGGGAGTCGAACCCATGACCTCAAATCACATGGCATCACCTCAACCAGTGTGTCAAGACTTCCCTTCCCATTAAGAGTCACTAATCACAAAAAATCCCTTAAGTTTGTAATGAAAAACTTATTACAGCTAAAAAAAAGTATCGTTTCGTTTTGGAAATGAAAATAAGCAGGGGTTACATGATTGTCAAAAGACAACCAAACGTTGCAGATTCATCAACCATAATGGACAACATAGTATCCCCCAAAAGATCTTCCAAACCACTATCCATTGAAGATTCATGAAAGGCAAGAAAGTCATAAAAAAAATATAATTTAAACCATAATAGAATTGCAATGCTTAAGTTAGGTGCAAATTTGTCAACAAAATATTGATATAGAAATTATAATAATTCACACTTTCTTTATAAAAAAGGGCAGCCTAGTGTGCAAAGCATCCCCGCACAGTGAGAGTCTCAGGAAGGGTCCACCACAAGGATGAACTGTAAGCAAACCTTACCTTGTATTTTTTCAATAGGTTGCTTCCAAAACTAGAACCCATTAACTCAAAGTCACACGACAACACCTCAACTGGTGTGCCAAGACACCCCTTCTTAAAAAAAACATCCTTGAAATGCTATACCCCCCCCCCCCCCAATCACATTGACCTACGTGTAAAATGCTTTAATTTTGAAGATTTTAACTATGAATACATGATTTTGTGAGGATGCATGCTCCAAAATGGTTGGGGGAGATGTTATTTTGGGTGTATTTTTGTGTTCAGAATATTTTTAGCATGAGCTAAACATACTTGAATTTTTCAGCAATTTCTATTTGAATGCTGCGGTTTTGTGGTATTTATAAATCTGCAAACACATTGTGTTCTAGCGCGGCTTGTGGTTTTTTTAGCTTGTCATTTACGGTTCGATGCATCGATTGTAATAAGCGCTGAATTGCATAATAGAACTCTACAACAGATAGGATCAAAGTTTATTTGACACAACATACACACAAAATATATGCGCACATGCAGTAAAATTGAAGTTAACATGGCAGAAGAAATTGAAAGGAACTATGAATGATGGAACTAATAGATGAATAAATTGACAGGACTTGCAAAAACTGGAATTGCGGTTATGTTCCAGAGGCATAAGAGAGCAAAACAAAATTGAGAATTGCAGCCCTAAAATTTTTAAAATTCAATAAGAAAATGAAGGAGAAAATTATAAGAAAGTCCGGAGCGAGGATGCAGAGGCAGCTAATATTATAGGGTTGTTGCTTCTTAATTGAACATTTATACTGATTTGCAGCAGTTCAGAAGAGGGCAATTGTATGAGTAAATGTCTCTTTCTGAAGTTAGAGCATATCAGTAAATCTCTAAACTGGTATTTACTGATTCTCAGCCCTAATTATTCGCATGCAAAACAAATGAAGGAAAATGAATTTTTTAAAAAAAAACTATAAAAGAACCTTCACAGACGGAGATTGAGTGTGAGTAATCTGCCTGTCTGCGTAAATGGGGGTACTGCTAGTTTAACCCTGAAGAAGATGAAGACGAAGCATCCCTAGGGTTCCAGATTTGTCCCGCTGCAGCCGTAAGCGTCCGAATTCCTTCTCCTGTGGAGCCCCTAGAGGCAGAATGTTGTGGGTGGTTGGCGGCCTCCGAAGATGCGGAGTTGGCTTTGAAATGCGAGAGGGGAGGGCGGTCGTCGGCGGTCTTGTAAAAGGCAGACGGTAGACGGGATCGGTGCTCACTGGGTAGAAGGCGAAGGTGCCCTAGAGCTAGAGGAGCAGGAAGAAGTGATCGCGGCTGGGTATCGAAACAGAAGATTTAATGGGCAACGTTTATGATTTTTTTAATATTTTTGTTACGTTTAATTAGAGATTTTAGAAACTTCTAACGCTCTGCTCATTCCCCCCTCCTTTGATAGCAATGTCACATTCTAGAAGAAACAATACATAAAATCTACCTCTCAAATTTAACGTGCATTTAGCTTTTCATTTTTTTCAGATATTTGTATTATGTTGTCACAATGTTAAATGTAGCTTTATGTTACTTGATCGGGGTGGAGAGATCGAATATTTTAGCGGGCTGTCGGGATTAGAGAGAAGAAGGAAGAAGAGAAGAAAATAGATAACCCCATAGAATTCACAAGTTCAAGGTAAAATCAAGAATAAAATCAAAAATACATAGCACGGAGGGTTTATGTAACACCTTTGGCCCAATTGCAATAAAATGAAAGATTCGGATTTCGGAGATGTGTGTCTTACCGACCATTTTCCGTTGATTTGTCATGTGCCTTTCGTGGCATTGATATACCTTCCACACCGGTGAACGTCCCCCTCCCTCCTCCGCGTCCGTAGTAATTTCGCCCTCTGAAAAATTTGTCTTGTCATTAAAGCATAAGTCCGAAAACTAAAATATATCAGCCAACCAATATGACCTCCGATGGGGTCGAGATCAAGCCAATGTACCAGGACTAGATCGGCTAAGGAATCCTCTCAACTAATAATACATGTATTTGTGATGAGCTGAGAGAGGTAGTCTAGCGAGGTGAGCACGGGAGTTGGCAAGGGCAGAATTGCCTCAACCTGATGTTCTCTAATAACTCATTTTAGATGAAGAGACATGAAACACCGGGTGGATGTAACTGTCTAGGGGAATAAGGGTTTAGGGAGTGCGATATGGTGTCAACATGTACAACAATCTCAAACGAATCATGGAACTTGGTTACATGCTTGCAGTGGATCTGTGAGTGATGTGGCCTAAACTTGACAAACACAGCATTCCCTTTAGTGAATTGAACATCTTCGGCGGTGACGGTTGGCAAAGGTAACCAACCGGAAACTGGTCTTGTGCACGATGAAGATGATGGCGTGGCTGAAGAAGTATAGTCACATTCACGTAATAGATCAGACATGGATGCCACTATGAATCCGGCTGGGACTTGGGAGTGAGAGGTATGGTGGAGTACTATAGACTTAACATAGTAGCTTCTAGCCTGGTGCGGAAATAGGTGTTGTAAGAAAACTCGACCCAAAATATTCAATCAGCTCATGCCTATGGGTGGTGACAAACAAAACATCGAAGATGTCTCCAAGCAACGATTCAGCACCTCAGACTGACAATCCATTTGGAGGTAGTAAGTTGTACCCATACGAAGCTGGAAGCCCTAAATTTGAACTACGCCTACCAAAAAGAGCTCGGAAATAAATGGTCATCATCGCACACAATGGAGCAAAAAACCATGCAAATGGATTTCCCAATTAATGAAAGTTGGGATAACCGATAATGTAGTGAAAGAAAATGATTTTATTTGGATAGACAATCCGCAACCACTATTATTAAGGCCACATCTTAAAATCCATGGAAATATCCTTCCAAATTCAAGCTCGAATACAAAGCGACTTGGCACGCTAACACGACAAGTAGACTACCACATGCTTTGACTTGCTGGAACATGTAGGGCCAATGCAGAGACGCCATGAAGCAGCAGTATGTCTTGCTATTCATTTGAGCCTTCCACACAGTGATCTTTTGAGATAACTTCGAGATGGCTGTCACACACATGCATATATACATATATATACATGCGCACGCACACATGTGCGTGCACACACACATGTATATATACATATATAAGCATGCACACTCACACGTACATATCTACAAATATGTACATACAAATATATGTATATCAGATGTCTTCCACCAAGTCTTTTAGACTAAATTCATTAAACTAGCATAAATTTCATGCCATGCCAGCTTATTCCCTACGCACGGTGGGCCCGGTATTTATAGGCCCGGCATAATCAATAATTTTTCGACATATTTACAAAAACTTTCATCTATCTAAAGATAATTAAATTGAAATGATGCATCAAGGAAACTAGGAGGAAGAAGAAGCAGCCCAAGGAGCTGCAGAAACTTAGACTGAAGCTGGAACCAGGTAAAGAAATCTGAAGAATTCCTGCACCTAGAAGAAGCTTCAATGGCACAAACTATAATTACATATTCATGAGAGCTTCACTTCTATCACAAATCCGCTCTTAATCCTCATTATCGTAGTCCTCTTCCTCATCAATGTTCATGTTTAGGGTTACAAGATTCGATGGCTCAAATCCAAGGCTGCCGCCTACCATATTTGCTGAAGGCCATGCAGAGTACTCCGCTGTATCTGCCACAGATTCTGATGACTTTGGCTGCTGGATGGAAGAATTTGTGGTGTGACCGCCGCCTTCTTTCAATCTTTCCGCCGTGTGATCTGCATCGATGACAGCAGTATTCCCATGTTCGGGCGACAATTCGATTTCATCCTCGTATTTCATGGAAGAGGACTCGCGCTCGAGCATCCTATTCAATGGCGGCCGTCCTCTGCCCCGCCCTCTGCCTCTCCCTCGAGCTCCAGGACTCGTATTCGTGCTTAACATTGCCTGGGGTAAACAAAGGAAAATAGTTGGCACAAGGGAACAAAGAGGGCAAAAGAGTTGGCTAAAATGTTGTTGCAAGTTAGAAAAAAATTTCCAAAATAATTTGACTTAGGAAGCATAATTAATGCATGGGCTTTATAATTTATAAGTACTAATTATTTCCCTTCCAACATATCAATTAGCAGTCAGAAGACTTGGCTGTTTGCACTGCAGGGCTTGAATTTCTGGTTTGGCGGGGCAGTGGAGAGAACCGCGGCCCTCAAACGTCCCATCAAACAGAACCTATACCACACACCTCTACGTGCTCCACAATCAATTTTATGCACTAAATCACAATTTTCGACATCTAAAAATTGCTTTTTTTAAAAAAACACAATTTTAATGTTGATATTTTTATAATCATTTTAAGTATCAAATTATTCATATTCCGATTATTACTGAAAAAATACGATCGCAAAATCATACATTACAATCGTAAAATGGCATTACGATCAGATTATCATTTTTCTTATTTTTTCAGTAATAATGGGAATATGATAATTTCGTACTTAAAATGATTGCAAATATACCAAAATTAATATTTTATGATTTTTTTGTAAAAAAAATTTAGAAGTCAAAAAATATGATTTAGTGCATAAAATTGGCCATGGTGCACATAGAGGTGTGAGCCTCGAAAGCACCAAAACTTTTCCCAAAAAGGAGACACTGCTTTGGTGTAAAATTGGGGCTTACCATTTTACCCCACACTATTTATCTATTTTACACCCTTTAGAGTTTAGACAGAGACAGAGGGGGATAGATAAAAGGAGAAGCATTGTTACAATGGCAGCCGTTAATAATTTGAAAATCTTCATTTTTTTTCTGAAAAATTGAACTCTGAGATTTGAAAGAAGGGCAGAGATGTCAATAATCTAAGAAATAACATTTAGGGTTTAAAGAAACAAGATTATAGAAGGCCGTGGAGCAGCTTACTAGCTTGGCCGATCTTGAATCGTCGGTCTCTTGATCCCCATCTTGCACAACATTTTTCCTGGCGGTTCAAAATATCCCCAATAAAATGTAGGACCAGTTGCAGATTCTTGAATACACATAGATGATAAATAATTAATTTTTTGAATTACCTTCTCCGGGATATTCCTTTTTCGTCGCGAAAAGATTCTGTGCCCCCGAGGTTTGGTACCTTGTTGACAACATCGGTTAAGAAATCAAATGCACTATACATCTTCACACATTGTTTTCTGAAAAAATTAAGAGCCAGGACCTTAGAATATATCAAATTGTTTTAGAAGTAACAAGAAGGCCAGAGAATTTAAAAGAACTAATTTTCTGCATAATGATGTCCAAGACAACCTTACATAGTTCAACCGCGCTTTGGCTTTCTATATTCAAACAAAGGCTTCGTTTGGCGTGGTGGTGGCGGTCGTGAACACGGTAGTCATGAACCGTCGTTCGTGAATGCCCGACCTTACAGAAAAAAATTCTTACATTTTATGCTCAAAACTAGTTTATTTTTTTGGTAGCAATCATAAGCTTTGTCTTGTAAACATACATTCTATGATAATGGCGTTTTTGACCAAACTCACCGAAGCAAATAAGCCGCACCAAACGAAGCCTAAGGCTCCATTTGGCGGGCTGAATCCAATTTTGTCCATGGAACTCATTTGAGTGCTGAATCCAATTTTGTCCATGGAACTCGTTCGTAGACTATTCATGAACGCCCAACCTCACCTAAGGAAATTCATCCATTTTTGTGTTCAAAACTAGTTTTTTTTCTTGGTGGTGGTCATAACCGTTGTCATGCCAAACATATATTCTATGACAGTGGTGTTTTTGTGCAAACTCAACATAGCAAAAAAAGCCGTACCAAACGGAGCCTAATTTACAAGCTCAATGTACATTTTCGAGTGCTGAATCCAATTTTGTCCATGGAACTGGTTCGTAGACTATTACTTACACAAGTATAACAATAAATAAATACTGAAAGTAGAAAAAGCTTGAAGCTTTACTGATTTAGCAGGAGATCAGTAGAGTACCTTTAGTTCGACAAACAGCGAATCTTAAAGAAACTTTGACAAAGTAAAAGAATATAAAAGTACAAGCATAAAAAAGTTTATTCGCCTGCCTAGAGATGAACAAATGTTAGTTGGTTGGGAGAGAGAGGTTGACAAACTCATCATCAAATTGGACGGCCAAGCAAGTTGATCGAGTTAACAGTAAGTCGATTACAAAATTAACAGGTTGCAAAGTAAAACATATATCATTGATTGATGATTGAGATCAATATTGTAAGGATTATGATTCAGATCGTAGGATCGTACGACCCTACAATCCGGATAACGAGTTTCGATCTGAATCGCAAGCAGGATCGAAATCAGGTTCTCAAGCAGTCGGATCACATGTGGGATCGCAGGATCGTGATCCATTAGCGCAATCCAAACGATCCAAATTTTTACCGCTCACGGTTTATTAAACCGCTTACGCTTATTAAAAATAACTGAGTGCCCTATTTTCCCACTCTCACCTCTGCCGCTTCATGCTTGCGATTTGCGAAAAGTGAAAACCCTATTCCTCTTCTCCGCACGCTCCGACGGCCCGATTTCCTGCTCTCCGATGTCGTTTGGCCCGTTATTTTTGGCTGTTATCGGTCCAGTTCGTGTTGTTATCGATTTCCCTCCACCGTCTCCTCATATTTCTGATAAGTAACCGGCCATTTCCACTATTTTCCTGCTATAGAATGTTATTTCCTGTTGTTATCGGTTCTATTTCCAGCTACAAAATGCTATTTCCTGTTGTAAGAATGTTATTTCCTGTGGTAAGAATGCTATTTTCCTGCTAAAGAATCTTATTTCCTGCTCTAGAATGTTATTTTCTGTTGTAAGAATCATATTTCCTGCTGTGAGAATCATATTTCCTGCTATCGAGTTTAAAAGAATACTGTAATCCATGCTATTCTTGCTTAATCGGTCTTATTTCCTAATATAGATTTAACATTTATTAACACTTAGAAGAATGTTGTAGACGACCCCACTATAGTGGGATAAAGGCTTGAGTGTTGTTGTTAGAAGAATGCTGTAATCAGTCCTATAGATATAATAATTGATTAACATTTGATATAACTACGCTATTTTTTAGTTCAACTTATTCACTTTTGAATTTTGATATAATTATTTAACAATTGATTAGTTTTATAGTTTTTTGTGTTGATTGTTCGTGTAATTGGATGATACCAAATTCAATTCATATTTTAAGTCTTACTTTACGAATGTAGTAGGATCTTACGATCCTCGATCAAATTATACGATTTGATCCGATCCAACTTGCAAAATGATCCCCCCTAAAATCTCGATCCTAACAACCTTGATTGAGATGTTGTGTCGTTATCTTATTTGTATTTTATATGCTTGAATTAGCGCTCTTGCTTACATGCTTTTAAGAGCATTTTTGGGATATAGGTTACAATAGAGGTGCACCAATGTTAAGGGAGTAGGGTTTTTTTCACCAAGACTTTGTGAGGTTGATATTTGGAATTAAAAATAGGGACGCTCACAAGGATCTTCCCTGTAAGTTTGCAAAATTACAAGTTGCATCCCTCAGTAAGTTTAAATTTCATAACATGCATGCATATGTTATGAAATGTAAACTTAGGGGGTTTATGTAAATTCAAAACATAAAGAGGTCAAAAATTATGCTAATTCCCAAGGGGGGTTTGGGTAATTACTAATTCAAATAAAATGCAAATGTTGTATCATCGAATAAGCCTTTCTACTATAACTAATCTCTCCTTGGCCAAGTCTCTGGAGCGGTTAGAATTTCAATTGAGGGAATGATTGGCTCAAAGTAAAATACAGACTACTAGAAGTATCAAAGAGTAATGAAAATTCTGGTATCAATCGATCATAGGAGTTATCGTTGCTATATGAATATTATGAAATTTCTTCTTCTCATACCTCCGCCTTCTTTTAGTTCTTCAGCTTCTTTCTCATCCATGGTTCTTCTCCCCACTCCATGTACCCTTAGTCTCTGCTGGTTTGCTGCATGTTAATTTTATCTATTGTAAAGTGTTAATAGGCTATTATACTGTGTACAAGTTGGTTTCGGGAGGTTGTTTTAGTGATGTTTAAATGTTGGTTTGAGGGCATTCACATGAGTAGTTTTTGGTTTCTATTGGACTTTTGTGGATTGTTCCATTTATTTAGATTTTTCATCCAACTTTGTTCTTGTCTAATCAAAATTTCTACTATATAAGAATTGTGATTAGAGTCTGAGGATCAGATTTTCCTTACCAATTTCATTAGAGTTGAGTATATTTTTTCGCACATATTATTATTAAGAAGTTAATAATTTAATTTACTATGTAATTTATATTGTTTGTGCTGATTTATATACACCCCACTATAGTGGGATAAAAGCTTGAGTGTTGTTGTCATTGTTGTTGTGTAGATTTATATAGATGTCAATTTTGTAGTTGCTAAATTATATCATTTATTTGTTCTGCAGATTGACAAAGACACCTAGTGTTACGGACATGCACGATGACGAGACGCCGTGGCGGGTCTACATGCGGAGGAAGACGACGATGGCTCCACCCGTGGAAAGACAGACAGAAGATGGGGAGCCAGCCGGACGTTTTTATTTATTTCCTATTATATTATTTCTTATTTTGTTGTACGCATTTATTTCTTTCTTATTATGTTGTTAATTCTTATTTTGTCACGCCTCGTGCTTATAAGAAGCGGAGTTGTACTACTTTCTGGATTATGCTTGGATGAATGCAAATTAGGGCAGCTCCCTAAGAATTTCCTCTCAACCCTAATCTCCTTCTTTCCCACCTTCGCCGGCCCTTCCTCACGCCGGGTTCCTCTTCGACATCGTATCAATGTAGTCTGACATGCCTCACCGCCCGCCAAATTGTAGTTGATGCTCTTGAACGTCCGCAGCTGTGTTTCAGCGATCAATTCGGCGCCGTTTCCACGTCCATTGTCGCTTGCTCCAGTTTCCGCTTGGCGGCGATTCCCCGCCATTTTTGCGCTCGTTCACGCGCCGCACGATGCGCCTACTGCCGCACCAGAAGACGGCTTGTTTTCCCGATCCTGATCCACACCCGTCTCTGATCCCCCCGTTCCACGCAGTTCGCATGTCGGCCTGATCCACCTGTTGCAGCCCTGTTCCTCGTCGGCCGGTCATTCCCACTCTTCGATCGGCCACAGAACCTGCGGGTTCCACCAGTCCTCACCAGATCCGCCTCATACGGCCCCCATCCAACGTCTTCAGCCCATGCCTCCCACCACTCGCTCCTCCGGCAACTCCACTCTGGATATTGCCGCCGAAGCTCTTACCCGTCGCGTTAAGACTCAAGAGCAACTCGTCGCCCCCATGCATGCCTCTCTCCTAGCCCTCCCCTCCAGGATTAACTCCTTCCAGGCGTCCTCCGCCGTCGTGTCTGGCTCCGGCTTGCCAGCGGATGGCGGCACCCTCCTCGGCGTCGGGCCGCCGGCTGTTTCCCACGGATACCATCCTCCGGCCATTCAGGCTAGTCCGCCCTCTCCCTCGATATTCCCTCTTTTACCGGCATAGACCCGATGGGATGAATCATCAAGGCAGAACAATTTTTTGACCTCAATTACACGCCAGAGCACGACAAGGTGTGTACGGCTGTGGTTGGCCTGAACGGCTCGACTCTCCACTGGGCTCGGTGGCTCCGCCAATCCAACCTGAGCCTCACCTGGCCCGAGCTCAAACAGGAGATGATTCGGCGGTACCGCTACTCTGGTTCTTCCGCTATCGAGCGGCTATGCAACGTCCACCAAACATCCGGCCTGGAAGACTACATTGACGAGTTTGTAGCGTTGGTCACTCATGTCCCCGGCTTGCCGCCCGACCATTATCTGGGCTTCTTCATGCAAGAGCTACTACCCCACATCTGCTCCCGGCTCCGCATACACCATCCCCGCATAGTCTTTGACGCCCTTGGCATGGCGCGTCTGGTGGAGGCTGTTGCACATCCTGAAGAGCAGTTGTAAAATCTTGTAAATCCCCATCGGTTGACTAGCTTGCCGGGAGAAGTCGCAGGTGACTGGAGATCTGGGTTCGTCGGAGGCGGCTGAATTTGAATTGCAGCGAGTGTCGCGTCGTCTCCAAAAGGTGTTGTTACAAATTTATTTCTTAATAAATTCAATTAAGAATTAATAAGAAATAAATTCTTAAAGGCAGAATAAATTCAGGAATAAAGTCTTATATATCCCCACGCGTGGGTGCTGGCCCAAAATTAAAAAAAGCTTACGCGTCTGCGTCAGTTACGCGTGCATTTATTTTTGGCTAGGACTATTTTGTCGAGGATGCAACGTCGGGAAAGTGGTGTTAGATGAAGAGGACTGAGAGCGGCGTTGGGGAAATCGCGGGAGAGCAGCGACAGCTGGAGGCATTGCGTCGACTGGCTGGGCGTCGGCGTGGACCGGCTGGATGAGCGAAGGTCCACTAGTGTGGATGTTTAGCGGTGGAAGCCCTGCATAACTGACGGAAACGGCGACAGAGCAGCATGCGGCGTGTGATCGGGCGCGGCGGAAAAGTCTTCGATCTGTGGGCACGAAACCCTGTCCAGAGCGACGAGCGAGAGCACTAGATGGATGACGAAGGCCTGACCGTGGGCACTGGATGGCGTTGTCTTCGGGTGAAGCAGTTGATGGAATAGAGGTCATTCCCTTAAAATCCCTCGTAACCGTGGATGGTGAAGGTTGGTGGAAGGATCGAGTGGCTCTGATACCAAGTTGTTATGGGTCTTAGAATATTGTCGAAGGAGAGGACGGAGGTGGCGATGGCGATAGCGGAGATACTACGGAGTCTTGACCGCGGATGCCTAAGCAGGACGTGCTCGAGAGATAGAGAGAGCTTCCAAGATCTCTTTTAGGGTTATGGAAAATAGACATTCTCCATCCCTCCAATACAAGACTCACTAGGTCCTTTAAATAGGACTCATAATCGACATAAAAAGGAAAAAACACTAAAGAAAACAACGACAGACTTGGTCATGCGACTAAAAATGGCACCTCATAAAGACACGACATAAATAATGACGCCCTATAAGGACGCAACTCTAAAACAGAATAAAACATATTAAGAAATAATTAATACTAAATAACATCATAAAAGGACCTGTAACACATTCATTGATCATTGAGCCTCGGTTCAATCTTCGGTCGTCGATCGTTGCGTCCCTGATCGTTGATCGTTGAGCGGTTATCTTCAGTTCAGTGAACCCCAGGCAGCGATTGTTGATCATTGACAGCTTGATCATCTTTCCTTTTGGCTCTGCCTCCTTGCTCTACCTTCTATCTCTTCTTCTAGTCTTCTCTTTGACTAATTTCTTCTTTAATGGGTTGTCTTTACCGGTGCTTTCTTCCATCAAAGACAACCACATTTCCCCCTGGCTCTGTATTCACATGTCGTGGGTAGAGAATTAGTACCTATACAACCCCTTTTGTGGGCTCTGATCTCCACTGACTTAGAAAGGTTGAGGAGCAAAGTTGTAGAGTCGACAATCCGGTAAACACCAGTATTTAGCACTCTGTGCTCCTCCTGAGTTATGATGCCCTCCTCTAGCTTATCCTTTTGATCAATAGAGATCAGAAGGACTAGCCAGCATCCAGTAACACTCATGGATGGACTTGCTGTGGAGGTTGCACTACTTGGGGGCATCCAAGTTTATTTCAGCCTTTCTAGGCTGTGCGAGCCACCTCTCGCAAACATCCAAATTTTATGCATTCTTCCTTGGTCTTTCAAACATAAGTATCTTATTTATTACTCCTTTTCTCCATATATTCCTTTCCTGCTCATGCTTCATTAGTTCAAGTCTCAGAGAGTTTCGTGTGAGACCTGAACATCCTGCATTACTGCACTAAAGAAGCGGTCCCAGAGATATAGGGCCATTAGTAGCAAAGTTCACAGTTTAATTCGTTTTCCAGAAATTTATAGAACCATGAAAATGAATACTCGGGTGGTGTGGGTTAAACCAGTGGTTAATGGCAATATGCTCTGCCTACACAGAACAATAATTGTTAAATTTATTATTATATCTTTGAAAAGCGATGACTGAAGGAATGTGGCCGTTCTGATAGGATGAGCTTTTTTTTGTATCGTTATGTCATAAAAATGTGGCTCTCCGATAGTTATGGTAAACTGTTTAGGCCCGGTGATTTGTTTTTTCAGTTTTCATATATAAGGGACGTCAAATTGTCGCATGGATTCCTATAGACTGTGCATATTTTGACCGATTAATTGGTCTTCGATTTGCGTTCATTGATCAATATAATGATCAGTGATCGTTAAGCGAGAGCTTGGCCAACGATCATAGATCATTAAATGTCAGCTGGCACATCAACTTATCGTATTCTGAATCGTTGATCAACCAGTTGGAGATCAACAATTAGCGGGATCATCACTCTGGTGATCAACCGGTGACTTGTCTTTTCGGTTTTTCATATACAAGGGATGCCAAATTGTCGCATGGATTCCTATAGATTGTGCATATTTTGACTGATTAATTGGTCTTCGATCTACGTTCATTGATCAATAATGATCCGTGATTGTTAAGCGAGAGCTTGGCGAACGATCATAGATCATTAATGTCGGCTGACACATCAACTTTTCGTATTCTGAATCGTTAATCAACCAGTTGGAGATCAACGATTAGCGGGATCACCACTCTGGTGATCAACCTTTTCGGTTTTTCATATATATGGACGCCAAATTATCGCATGGATTCCTATAGACTATTAGACTGTGCATATTTTGACCGATTAATTGGTCTTCGATCTGCGTTCATTGATCAATAATGATCAGTGATCGTTAAGCGAGAGCTTTGCCTACGATCATAGATCATTAAATGTCAGCTGGCACAACAACTTTTCGTATTCTGAATCGTTGATCAACCAGTTGGAGATCAACGATTAACCGGATCACCACTCTGGTGATTTGCCAGAATGGCGATCGTTGATTGGCGGGGATTGTAATTGTTTATTTTTCTTGATACTAACTGAAAATTTGATACCAATTTGAAATCTTGATTCAAAAAAGAGGACCCCCTAAGTTGATGCATATCTTTTTGTTGTTTCTTATGCACATAATCTAAATGTCATATTTCTTTACTCCAGGCGTTGGAGCTACTTTTGACCAAGTCCCAAGTGTGCAGCTTGGAGAACTTGAACTCATGCTACCTACATTCATAAAGGGTAGGGCCCCAAAATGGATTTGGGACCATTAGTAGTATAGTTAACACAAATTCTTGGCCTCTTTGGGTATGAATTACCCTTAGAGTAAATGTTTTTGGTTAAACCAACAATCAGCCATGAAATAGCCAACATTTCCACAACAAAAATAATTAAACCTACTATATCTATTATTTATTTTAGTTAGGTAAGGAGAAGAGAAATTTGTAAGAAAACTCATAGGTTGCATAACCTATGACTTATAGGTTGGTCGACGATCAACATTCGTCGACCGTTGAAAAGAATCTGTCAGCGATCGATGAGCGATGCTGTAAACGACAGTCGGGGATCGATGATCGAGGAAAAGAGAAGCGGTTAGTGATCACTGAGCATTGTTGCGGCCGGCGATCGTTGATCAAGGGAAAGAAATCGATCTTTGATTGTTACCGCTGTCTTTGACAAGCTTATCTCTACAACCTTCATTTTTCCTTTCTCCTGCCGAGAAAATTTTCACATAATTGAGAATGAAAAGGATAGTGATGAGAAATATTGTCGGTAAGTGGATGAAAAGGAGGAGCGCGTTACTTCTATTTCCTCGAGGGTTTAAAATATTTCTTCTTTTCCTAAGAGGATTTAGAGTTCTCATTCTTAGATCCTCCAAATACAAAGGTGGGAAGATCTTTCCTCAAGGGAAGAGATTCTTGATTTGAACTCATGGAGGGGTCCGCATCTAATCCCCATTTTGAAATCTTACCTGAAGATTTTCAGTCATGAATTTTAGTTTGCCACTCCTACCATTGATGCAATAATGCTCTTCCTGAGCTTTTAAAAGTTCTATTACCAGTCTCTTGTTTTCCTCAAGAGATTTTTGTTGTTCTTCTTCAGGAGACTTCTTGTTATCTTCCTAGGAGTCACAATCAATGATTTTTGTTGAAGCTTGAGATGCAAGCTTCTCGTGCAATTTAGAGTTGCGCTGGGAGAGATGTTGATTCTCTAGAAAAAGAGTCTTGATTCTCCTTTCATACTTAAGATCTAGGCACAAATTCTCAAAAATATTCCTAAAGTTAGGATTAGTAAAATCAAAATATCTAAAATCTACTACCGCATGAGAGTTTGAGGTTTTCACTTTCTGCTGAGAATCACATCATTGTTTTTCTTCAGAATTGTTGCATTCATCATTTGCTTCTTGAGGTATGTTGCATCCCTCCATTTCCTTAGATCTGCAGCATTTTTCCTCTTCTTTTGAAGAAGTGCGGCACTCTTCCTCCAGGGATGCCAAACAATGGGCATCTGGTTCTCCTTCACTTTTAAAGGAAATTCCTTCAGAAGAGGTTTCACTCCAACTTCTTACAGCATCTACCTTCAGAGGAATGAGGGATCTTGGCAAGATAGAGTCGAGAATGGATGTATCAATAGTGTTTATGTACACCTCAACCTTAGATTTCCATGAAACAAACAACTTGTCAAAGCTCCTCATGAGAGATCCTGAAGTTGAGGCAAAATCTCTTAGTAGAGACATCTTGTGATTTAAGAGAGAATAGAATATTTAGATCTCAGAATCTTGATTCACCAAGGTTTTAAGCCTTAGAGGTGAACCTTCCTCTAATATCAATTGAAAGATTACAAAATAAGATGATCTAAATATTGTTGTTACACAAGACGTGAGATTAACTAAGATACTAAGCATATGAAAAGAGATAAAAATAGACCTAAACAACACAATCACAGAAAACAGAAAAGAATAGAAATCATTCAGACGACACAAGGAATTTTTTAGAGAATCCCCAACAACTGGATACTTTCTCTCTTCCACAATACATGGGCTAGCACTGTATCACAAACAAGATGATGAGTCCTTTCCACCTGGAGACTCCAACCCAATGTCTGCCTTTTTCCTCTGGAAGCGTCGAAACACAGTGGATCTTGGTTCGGGTGATCCAGCTACTACAACATTATGGATCTTGGTTGGGGTGATTCAACCATAGTAATCCCTTTTTAAGGGAGAAATTAGAAACCCTTTTACAACAGTGTATGTTTTAGATAAAGCAGAATTATCACACATAATGGTGATTCATATATCCCTGAAGAAGCGAGCATCGGTTACATTAAAGAGAGAGAGAAGGTATCCATTTTTTTATTCTTCGTTGTCTTTGGAAAATATATATCTGAAGAAGGTATCCATTTTTTTATTCTTCGTTGTCTTTGGAGAATATATATATCCCTAAAGAAGCGGGGATCAGTTACATTAGAAAGAGAGAAGGTATCCATTTTTTTATTCTTCGTTGACATTACTCTTTTCTAAACAAGTTCTAAAAGGATAGCCACCTTGGAACTTGTTATGTTTGAATCCGCAATGACTCTATTCTTCAACAGTCATCAGCATTTGTTGTTCGTTGAGCCTCGGTTCAATCTTCGGTCGTTGATCGTTGCGTCCCTGATCGCTGATTGTTGAGCCCTTTGATCGCTCATCTATGAGTGATTGTCTTCAGTTCAGTAAACCCCAGTAAGCAATCATTGATCGTTGGCAGCTTGATCACACTTCCTCTTGGCTCTGCCTTTTTGACACTACCTCTTTGTCTCTGCATTCTATCTCTTCTTCTAATCTTTTCTTGGACTAATTTCTTCTTTAATGGGCTGTCTTTATCCGTGTTGTCTTCCATCAAATCAAAGGAAATTCCAAACAATATAATTCTCCGGGATCCGGATCCGCAAGGACGGACGAAAGGAGTGAGATTGTTACACCATTGTTGATCCGCTTGTAGCTGACTCACATTTTTCGTGACCTGAAGTTTGGTTACAGGGTATAACGTGCAAAGCAGTGCGTAAAAGCTTAAAGAAAAGAATGGCATTTGAAGGGTTTTATATTTTGTTTTATGCACTTCTTTTCATGTAATCCAGAACTGCGAGCCGAGGTGGAATTGTATGGACGTATTTTGGATAGTGTGATGTAATGGCCAAAAGACCTTAATTTTGGGATCCTATTAAGATGTGGACAAACTTACGCTCTGATAATAGATTTTTGCTGTAATTTTACTAGGAGGTTATTGATATAATGAGAAAGTTGTCATGTTATCATCTTTAATATCTAGCTTGTGAATGTTGTATGCTTTGGGGCACGGCCAGACCTTTAATATACAGCACTAACAGCAGTTACAAGTGGGGTGGTGTTACATATACCCACCCTTCAGACAAATTAACCACATACATGCCATCAGAACCAAACACTACATTCCCCTCCTAAACAAAAATGTCAGTACATGTCCTCCGTAATTATTCCTCACCTTCAACCATTCACATTTCTAAATCTATCCATCACGACCCAACATTTGGGCATATTTATGGCGGTATTACAAATGCTTTCAGCCAAGCCAGCAAAGCTAAACATCTTTGCTTACCAATCTAACAAGCACCAATAGTCTCTATCATGGTCGGAAACGAAGAGCAACTAACATACGATGACCTTTGAACCAAACCCCCTTACTATTTTTGATCACATCATTTACCCAAAATAAATGTTATTTCCCTCCATGACATGGTCTTCCTCAGCGTACAGAGGCTCCAATAGCTTCGTCTATCAACGTTCGACTACTCAAGGCTCGCTCTCAGTTTTTTCCACTAATTCCGCTCGATTACATGCAAGTTTCCAAATCATCGTGCTCCGACTAATTGAAACAGTGTGGCTTGTCCACAACTTAACAACATCATCAGTGAACTTGCTTTTCTTCCGTGTGGCCTCTGTTGTATCAGTCTCACCACGGGACAGACAAAACTAAATTAGGATTGTGGTGTGCTTGGAGTCCAACCGTTTTCCTAAGACGATTTTCAATCTTGACCACCAACCAGTTGGTCGACTCTAAGGACTAAAGGAGCTACCTACCCCTCAATGACAAAAAAGTGATGTGATCAACACCTCCAATTTTGAGGATAAGGTTGATCCATACAGGGGGAAGGATGAAGCATCAAAAATGTGCAGCTAATTACTCCACCATTGATGACTAACACTCCGATGATCACTACTCTCATGCTTATAATTACTCTTCTTGTGACGACTATTCTGTCGATGGCTACTTCTTCACAAACTCTCCACCATCGACTACTCTGTGGACATGGACACATCTACTGCTGACAATGGCTCCTCCAACACTTACTCCACTATCAATTATTGTTGTACAGAGACGACAACTCTGCTGACAAGGACAATTTCACCATCAACAACTACTCTTCAGCTTACCTCGCGCTGATGACTACTCCAACACCGATTAACAAGCATTCCCAGCCTACCACTTTTAGCTAATTAAATAAAATATGTAAACGAGGACTTCCCTAACCAAAAGGCACAAAAAACTTTCATCTATTTCTTTCACCAAGAGCTTTCTCTTTCTAAAAAAGAGTTCCTATCAGTTTATTAGATAATAGTACCACTTATCTTTTCAATAATAGTAACACTTATCTTTTCATCCAACTTTTTTTTAAAGAAGATCATGTATACATCACTTGTATGTACAAGCTTGCAACATAAAATAATAAACGGAAATGCAAACAAAATATCTGAAAATGAAGATAAATTAAAATTCAAAAACATCAATATTAATTTTTAACCATCACTTTTTCCCAGTCAAACATCTATTTGCATTCAAACTTAAATAAATGGAAATAGTAAATTAAAAAATAATAATTAAACTCACCAAAATATATTTTGATACGTTTGTTTTAGTTTAATATCAACGGTGGCCATTTTTGAAAAACACAATTTTCATTTTTTGTGGTATTTCACAAAAATAATAAGTTGAAAAATATAGCTAATAAAGAAATAGAGTTTTTAATAAATAAGGTATCAGTTGGTTATTTATCAAACATCTAAAATATGAAAACTGCATTTTTGAAAAATCATCACATGAGATATTAAGCTTAAACAAACAGAGAAGTTCCAAAAAACATAAATTTATAGATGAATATTTGCTTCTTAATTGCCATAGAGTAACAATAGTAACACCGGAAGAACTAGAAAAGTGTACTTACAGGTGCAAAGAATTTAATGTCTTTGCTCCCCTTTGAAGAGTTACTTCATATGTCCTGTCGCAGAGGTCTTGAAGAAATAATTCAAGGGCTTTTGCTGCAAGAGGCCATTAAAACACAATAGTAAGAAAAGAAGTAACTGGAAACGCAATTAATAAATAACAAGTTTTGAAAAGAGAAACTTCTAAATTTAATTATAGAATGCAAGGGATAATTTTTTAAAAAAACCTAGCCATCAAGACCTAGTTAAGATTCCATATACTATTTGCTTCAAATAATATTGATGATTATGCAAAAAAACAGTATTTTGGCATACATGTAATGATGTTACAAACCCATTGTAATCTACTTTTGAAAACAAAAATAATTGAAATAATCTATATCAAAAATTATGAATCCCAAAAATATTCCTCTTCACTTGGACAAATAATGGGTCATGCCAAATTTTTTTGGTATCATAATATCCTTATGTTTATTAAATTCCCGCAAATAATTAACTGATAGCTAAAGAGATCTGAAATTTATTTTATTTGAGCCTTTGATTAATCTTAGGAAGTGGAGCATTGGCCTTGAGATCACGGGTTAAGGTATTGCCGTGTGACCTTAAGGTCATGGGTTCGAGTTCTAGAAGCAGCCTCTTGCAAAAATACAGGGTAATTTTGTAACACCACCTGTAATTACCCCATGATTCATGACATGGATCCGGCCAATCCCCACGACCTAGTATAATCACAAAAGGACTATTATAACAAGGTATAAATTAAAACAACTAAATAACCAGGCATAAGTACATACTTTGTGCTACCTGGAAGCTATTGCGGATAGTAGGACTATCGTACCAACTATCACGTGGCGATACCTCTTGGGAAAACATATCAATTCCTGTTTAGCAAACCAACATTTTTATGCACATCAATACTACGAAACCATCAAGACTCAAACATAGTGCTTGGAAGCACTCCATGTGGCCTTCCCGGAAGCTATTGCCGTGAAGGATGCAATAGCAAGAACAAAAAAAGAGAACATACAGGGAAGAGAAGAATAGAAAAGAAACTAACGCCATACGGCCTCAACCAACACCTGAATCTTGTCGGACCTCAACCACGAGATTTAGGAAGGTCTCATCCACCCCGACACCCGCATCCCCAAGAATTCACCACCCAGCACCACACACGCACAGTGGTTGGCGATCCTGTTAGCTCCATGCTCCACAAGCCGAAACTGTGTTACGCCCCCGACCGCGGACCGTTTCTCGGGGCGTTATTATGCTCGCAGGCGCAAGGAGACGACGAGCAGCGAAGGGGCTGAACCCCCCCACTCAGTAGAACCGGTCGGCCAAGGGCTGCACCAACCGGTTCAGCCCTATGTGGAGGGGCCGGCCGGCTCCCTCCTTGGCCCGGGTATTTATACCCGGGGAGGTCATCTTTTGGAGGCAAGCAATTTAACCCTAAGGTATTTCTTCTTCTTCCTCTAAACCCTAGCCTCTCTCCTTCTTCTCTCTAGTTTTTTCTCTCTCTCCCTAGTAGTTCATATCATTTGGTATCAGAGGCGGTCATTCTCCGACGATGGTCACCACTCGCACGCAAGAAGAGGTCGCTCGTTTGGAGATCTTGGAGGAAAACTATGGTGGATTGATGGATTCGGTAGCCGCAATCGAGCAAGAGATGCGTACATCTACACAGCGGTTGGAGGAGCGCATAGACGTGCGGATGGAGGAGCTTAAGGCGATGTTGAAAGGAAAAAGCCCCAGCGAGGAAGAACCGATCGGCGGAAGGCCCGATCGGTCCGCCGAAGCTTCGGGAACGCCCGATCCGGGGCGTTTGGGCACGGGAGCACCGGGCTTTGGCGGGAATGGCGGCATCGACCTCTCCCGACCCTGGGGGACCACCGGCGAAGGCCCCGGAGGGGCAGCGTGGTCGGCGGTTGCAGCGGGGGGCGTCGGCCCCAGTTTTGCTGGGCCGACGAGCAGTGGAGCACCGGTACTGGGCGGAAACACAAGCGTCGGGTTCTCCCGACACTGGGGGACCACCGGCGAAGGCGGGGGAGCGGCGGCGTGGCCGGCGGGAGCAGCAGGAGGCGGCGGCCCCAGTTTTGCTGGGCCGGCTGAGTATGGGCCGGCTAGACACCCAGGCGGCGGCTCTGGAATTGCTGGACCAGTGGATTATGGGCGGCAGCCGTGGCTACAGGCTGATGGAGGGCAGGGGGCTGCTTTGCGGGCTCCAGGAGGTGCGGCGGGAATTCTTCCTCACCCGCGTAGCGGCATTCTTCCCGGCGGGTTTGGAGGCCACGTTCCGTGGGCAGGGCAACACATTCCTCATCAAGGTCAGCCACCTCTAGGCTACTCGGGTGGATACGATGGGCATGTGGGACGACGGAATGGGCAAGGACAGGGCTGGCAAGAGCAGGCTGGGCCGCGGGCGTACATGTCACCGAAGTTGACACGTATGAACTTCCCCAAATTCAAAGGGGGGGATGCATTGGAGTGGGTTCATAAGGCGGAGTTGTTCTTCAGCTATCAGGAGGTCCCGGAGGGGCAATGGGTGCAACTAGCGTCGTTCCATCTGGAAGACGATGCGTTTCAGTGGACTCAGTGGTTCCTGAGAGGTAGAGATTATGTACCGTGGACTGAATTTGTGGAGGGGTTCACGACCCGGTTCGGGCCACTGGAGTATGAGGACTTCGAGGCGCTGCTGGAGAAGTTACGACAGAAAGGGACAGTGACTGAGTACCGGATAGAGTTCGGGAAGTTGGCCAACCGGGTACACTGGGAAGAGAAGTCACTGCTAAGTTGTTTTGTGTCTGGTTTGAAGGAGCATCTGCGGGATGAGGTTCATGCTTATATGCCACGGAGCTTGAATCACGCTATCACCCTAGCGCGCATTCAGGAGGAGCGATTCAACCGGCAGCGGTCACGGACCACGGGGAAACCTCTTGCCACACCCGCCATAGCTAGGAGAGAGCCACAGGCGGTCGTCAAGCCTACGGTGACTCGTTTGTCGTGGGACGAGCTCCAGGCCCGCAAGGAGAAGGGTCTCTGCTTCAATTGTGATGAGAAGTTTGTGCACGGGCATAAATGTCAGAAGCTACAGGTTTTCATGCTGCATGAAGAGGTGGTCGATGAGTCTTCGCCCGAGGTAGCTGTCGAGGAGGCGCTATTGGAAGAGGATGTGGATGTGACGGAGTTTGGGGTCTCCATCCAGGCCATGGAAGGGTGCAATCCACCCCGCACGATGCGGGTGGCCGGACGGGTTAGACAGGAGAAGGTGACGATATTAGTGGACAGTGGGAGCACCCACAATTTCATTCATCCAGTCGTTGCTCAGCGGGTTGGGCATGACATTGATAGGGGAGCTGCATTCCAGGTCATGGTGGCTGACGGCAGTAAGCTGCAGTGCGAAGGGGTCATGAAGGGAGTGGAGTTGCGGATTCAAGGATACATTGGGAGCACGGATGTATACCTTCTACCCATCCGGGGATCGGACATGGTACTCGGAGTTCAGTGGCTGCAGCAGCTGAAGCGGGTCACTTTTGATTGGGAGCTCATGACGATGGAGTTCCTGCAGTGTGGCCGACAGTTCTGTTTGAAGGGTCTCACAGTTTTGCCGGTAAAGGAAGTCTCTCTTTGGAGCATGCAGCAGCTCGGAGAGGAAGGGAGCTTGATGGCAGTCCTTTTGGGAGTGCGGTCTGATGAGGTCGGGTCGTCTGAGGTACCCATACAGTTACAGTCCTTAGTCGAGCAGTATTCTGACGTCTTCCAGGAGCCACATACACTACCACCATCGCGGTTTCGGGATCACCAGATTGTACTCAAGGCCGGAACGGAGCCTACCAATATCCGGCCTTACCGATATCCACACATGCAGAAGGCAGAGATCGAGCGCAGCGTCCGGGAGATGCTCGATGTCGGGATCATCCGACCCAGCACGAGCTCCTTTTCGGCCCCGATTATTCTCGTCAAGAAAAAGGATGGCTCGTGGCGGTTCTGTGTCGACTACCGGGCTTTGAACGGCATCACTTTGAAAGACAAGTTCTCAATTCCATTGGTTGAAGAACTCTTGGATGAGCTACACGGGGCGACTCGATTCACAAAGCTTGACCTACGGTCGGGCTACTACCATATCTTTATGCGGGAAGAGGACGTCCATAAGACGGCTTTCAGGACCCACGATGGCCACTACGAGTTCCTGGTGATGGCCAACGGGCTGACTGGCGGACCATCCACCTTCCAAGCCAATATGAACAAGATCTTTCGCCCACTACTTCGCCTTTTTGTGTTGATATTCTTTGATGACATCTTGATATACAGTGCTAATTGGGAAGATCACTTGTGCCATGTTGAACAGGTCCTTTCTATTTTACGGAAGCATCAGTTGTATGCTAAGCGCTCCAAGTGTTCTTTTGGGCAGGAGGAGGTCGAGTATTTGGGTCACTTGGTCACGGCTGAAGGGGTCAAAGCTGACCCTCGGAAGATTGAGAGCATGGTTTCTTGGCCGCGGCCCCAGACTGTTTGGGCTCTGCGGGGATTCTTGGGCCTCACCGGCTACTACCGACGGTTCGTGCGGGATTATGGGAAGATTGCTCGACCACTGACCCAGTTACTGCAGAAGGATGCCTTCTCATGGCAAGATGATGCTGAGGTGGCTTTTTCGGCGCTCAAACAGGCGGTGACGACCACCCCAGTGTTAGCCCTCCCGGATTTCACTAAGGAGTTCGTTGTGGAGACGGACGCCTCAGGGGTGGGGCTGGGCGCCGTCTTGATGCAGGAGGGCCGCCCACTGGCTTTTATAGTAAGGCGTTGGCGCCTAAGACGTTGGGACTGTCCACGTATGAAAAGGAGTTGTTGGCAGTGGTTCAGGCAGTGGGCCTTTGGAGGCCATATCTTTTGGGGCGGCACTTCAAGATTCATACGGATCACCAAAGTTTGAAGCATTTGTTGGACCAGCGAGTCTCCTCTCCTCTTCAGCAAAAGTGGGTCACCAAACTTTTGGGCTACGATTATGAGATCGTTTACCGTCAGGGCAAGGAGAATGTGGTGGCGGACGCCTTGTCCCACCTACCTGACGGTGCACTCACCCAGATTTCGAGGCCGGTCCTCGACTCGTTCGATGACATACATGAGGAGGTCTTGCGGGATCCCTCTCTACGCGCCCTCATGGAGGCCCTCCAGCGTGGGGAGACTGTGACGCCAGATTATCATCTACAGAGTGGGCGATTACATTACCACGGCAAAGTCGTCATACCTCCAGGCTCCGCATGGAAGACAGTTATGCTCCACGAGTTTCATTCCTCTCCAGTGGGGGGTCATGCAGGAGTGCTCCGTACCCTCCAGCGGGCGAGAGCAAATGTATATTGGCCGGGGATACGCCGTGATGTGCAGCAGTTTGTACGACAGTGTGAGACATGTCAGCGACAGAAGTATGAGACCACTACACCTGCCGGATTGCTCCACCCACTTGAGATTCCGCAGCACATATGGGATACTGTGTCGATGGATTTTATTGATGGATTGCCCAAGTCTCAGGGCAAGTCGGTCATTCTGGTGGTGGTCGACAAGCTCTCCAAGTATGGTCATTTCCTCGCTCTCAGTCACCTTATACGGCGGAGTCGGTCGCCGAACTCTTCACTCGGGAAGTCGTCCGCTTGCACGGCCTCCCGCGTGCCATCATTTCTGACCTTGATCCCACTTTTGTGAGCCAGTTTTGGCAAAAGCTTTTCAGGCTTCAAGGGACTTGCTTGAGTTTCAGCACCGCAAATCACCCCCAGACCGACGGCCAAATGGAGGTTCTTAATCGCAACGTGGAGACCTACCTCCGGTGTTTCGTCATGGACGAGCCTCGGACTTGGACCAGTTGGCTACACTGGGCCGAATATTGTTACAACACTGCTTACCACTCCGCCAGCAAAATGACGCCATTTGAGGTAGTTTACGGCCGCCCACCACCTTCTTTGACCAGTTATGAGCCAAGCAGCACGGCATTACCGGCGGTCGATCGGGCCCTCCGCGACCGCGACCGCACCTTAGTGACATTACGGGCGAATCTTCGCCTTGCCCAGAATCGCATGAAGACCCAGGCGGACAAGCACCGCAAGGAGAGGGAGTTCGCTGTGGGCGATGAAGTTTCCTTAAGCTCCAACCCTACCGACAGCTCTCAGTGGCTCGCCGTACAAATCAGAAGCTGGCTCCTCGATACTATGGCCCCTTTCGTGTTCTCAAAAGGGTGGAGCCGGTCGCTTACACGTTGGAGCTTCCCGCGGGCTCCCGGATCCATCCGACATTTCATGTCTCTTTGCTCAAGAAGAAGATTGATGACAGTGCCCAACCGAGCCCTTTCTTGCCGGAAGCTACCGTTGCAGGCGAACTTCGGCCAATGTCGGAGAAGGTTCTCTTACTCAGGTGGAAGCAGCGTGGCGCCGAGTTTCGGGCCGAACTCTTGGTCAAGTGGAAGCACTTATCAAAAGCACATAACTCTTGGGTTGATCTGTTGGACTTCAAGGAGCTGTACCCAGATTTCCATCTTGAGGACAAGCTGGGTCTTGATGGGGTTGAACCAACCGGTTCAGCCCTATGTGGAGGGGCCGGCCGGCTCCCTCCTTGGCCCGGGTATTTATATCCGGGGAGGTCATCTTTTGGAGGCAAGCAATTTAACCCTAACGTATTTCTTCTTCTTCCTCTAAACCCTAGCCTCCATTCTTCTTCTCTCTAGTTTTTTCTCTCTCTCCCTAGTAGTTCTTATCAAACTGCACCGCCTCAAACTTGGCAAAGAAAGTGAGATCTGCCTCCTCAACCAAGTGGGCCGCCCAGGCGTCACTCCTAGCACAATTGCGGCAAAACTCCATCACATTAGACGCGTCGCCATCAATGGTCACCCCCCGGGCCTCCGAGAGAGTCGGACGCATAACACGGCTAATAGCCCGAACCGTCTCAAGCTCCACTCTGCCAGGATCCCAGTGCGTCCAAGGAAACCCCGCAACAGTGACCACTATCCCATCCGCCGTCCAAACAACCACACCTATGCCAGCCAGCCGACAAGGCAAAAGAGAGCTGTCAATGTTGATTTTTTAGCCGACCGGGCGGGGGGGAGGGGGGAACTAAAAAGTTGGACGAAACAACCCCCGAGGGTGATTGATGCCCCAACATCCCGAAGGCCGCCCCAAATCAAACATCCCAGCATTCTCCATGATCGTGGCAGCTACAACAGTGGGGTACCAAACTCTCGGTGGTGCAGCTTGGCGTTCCGAGCCCGCCAACACTGGTATAGTACATAGCAGAGCAGATGCACAGGCTCCAAGGTCATCGGACCACCATGCCTGGCAGCCGCCATAATCTCCCGCCATCCCCAACCAATCGGAACTCTCTTCCCTCAACGCTGGAGCTCCCTCCCAACAGCCGCAACCATACTACAACCGCCCACAAGGTGCTCACGATCTTCGGCCACCCCACAATCCCATGGACACGCCATAGTCTCAGAAAGCAATCGTCGATTCAACTAGCATCTAGTAGGTTGGGCATCCCACGCCAAACGCCAACGGAATAGTCTCTCCCGCGGATGAATACGGAGTCGCCGAAGCCACGCAAAGTCATCATCAATACTTCGGCAGATACAGTCAAATACCTGCGCCACAATGGATCGCCCGGAAAAACGTTGAACAACCTCAGGGGTGCCCGGACCAGAGTCTAGATTTAGCCGCTCAATAATGCGAATCAGCTCTGGCCCAAAATATTGAGCGAGAGTTGCACTACACCAGTCACCCGCCTCATCCAAAAGATCTGCCACATGTAAGTCTTCCAGTGCCCCAGCTGTTGAAACCAGAAACCTGGTCTCTGTGGAGTTCGGGGTCCCTCGAAAGGGGTGACCTCACACCTACTACACTCAAGAGAACGTCACGGACCGAAGACTTGGGAAACTAGGAACAGACCCTCGGCTCTAGCGCGGAGGTCCCACCTCACACCCGGAAGGCTACCTGAGCTCTTCCCCTCCCTAGCCAATGCTCGAGCTAGGGTGCCTTGGAGGAGCCCTCTCTACTCTACCAAGGAGGAACTAAGGGAGGAGGAAGCCAAAAAAGATCCTCCCCAAAGGCACCCAAGGGGGTCTATTTATAGTTTTTCCAAGTCCTGGGGGCAAAAATGACCAAAATACCCCTACGGCCAAAAGGCCTCGGGCCAATAGAAAGCAGTCACGCCGGGGGGCAGAGAGGTAATCCCCCCCCCCCCCCGAGGGCAAGACGGTAAAAGCAAGGGGGCAAGGGCGAGAAGGCTGGGCAAGCTGGCAGCCTGCGAGCTGGGGCGGCCTGCGAGCTGGGGCGGCCTGCGAGCTGGGGCGGCTGCGAGCTGGGCGGCCTACGGGCTGGGGCGGCCTGCGAGCTGGGCGGCCTACTGGCTGGGGCAACCTGCGAGCTGGGGCGGCCTGCGAGCTGGGGCGGCCTGCGAGCTGGGGCGGCCTGCGTGAGACGGGGCAAGGCGAGCTGCGGCCTGGCGAGCTGGCCTACTTGGCGAGCTAGCCTCCTCGGCGAGACGGCAGCCTGGGCGAGGCGGCGGCCTGGCGAGACGGGGCAAGGCGAGCTGCGGCCTGGCGAGCTGGGGCGGCCTGCGAGCTGGGGCGGCCTGCGAGCTGGGGCGGCCTGCGAGCTGGGCGGCCTACGGGCTGGGGCGGCCTGCGAGCTGGGGCGGCCTGCGAGCTGGGCGGCCTACGGGCTGGGGCGGCCTGCGAGCTGGGCGGCCTACAGGCTGGGGCGGCCTGCGCGAGACGGGGCAAGGCGAGTTGCGGCCTGGCGAGCTGGCCTACGGCTTAGGCGGCCTGGGGCCGGGCTGAGGCGGCTTAGGCGGCCTGGGGCCGGGCTGAGGCGGCTTAGGAGGCCTGGGGCCGGCTTCTCCAGAGTGCCTTGAGGGGAGAAATATTTTCTCCCCCTACTAGTATGTTCCCAAGACAGAGCCAAAATTGGCCACCGAGAGTGCAAAATCTCCAAAAAGCTTAAAAACGCGCTTACCTTGTTTAGGGTCCATCCTTCGCGAATACGGGGTTGTACACAATCCCCGCTCTTTTCGAGGTTGGCACAAGCTCGGAAAGAAACGTCCAACCCCACGTATTCGCGGAGTGTAACTTCCCTGCGGGGTCAATCCTGTCATGCCAGCTAATGGGAGTCTGGGTGACGAGACGGCCTCGGGATGCAAACACTTAGCCTCCCCGAGGGGTCAACCTGTCAAGCCAGCTAATGGGAGCCTGGGTGACGAGACGGCCTCGGGATGCAAACACTTAGCCTCCCCGAGGGGTCAACCTGTCAAGCCAGCTAATGGGAGCCTGGGTGACGAGACGGCCTCGGGATGCAAACACTTAGCCTCCCCGAGGGGTCAACCTATCAAGCCAGCTAATGGGAGCCTGGGTGACGAGACGGCCTCGGGATGTAAACACTTAGCCTCCCCGAGGGGTCAACCTGTCAAGCCAGCTAATGGGAGCCCGGGTGACGAGACGGCCTCGGGATGCAAACACTTAGCCTCCCCGAGGGGTCAACCTGTCAAGCCAGCTAATGGGAGCCTGGGTGACGAGACGGCCTCGGGATGCAAACACTTAGCCTCCCCGAGGGGTCAACCTGTCAAGACAGCTAATGGGAGTCTGGGTGACGAGACGGCCTCGGGATGCAAACACTTAGCCTCCCCGAGGGGTCAACCTGTCAAGCCAGCTAATGGGAGCCTGGGTGACGAGACGGCCTCGGGATGCAAACACTTAGCCTCCCCGAGGGGTCAACCTGTCAAGCCAGCTAATGGGAGCCTGGGTGACGAGACGGCCTCGGGATGCAAACACTTAGCCTCCCCGAGGGGTCAACCTGTCAAGCCAGCTAAAGGGAGCCTGGGTGACGAGACGGCCTCGGGATGCAAACACTTACTCTCTACGAGAGGTATCACCGGCCCTGTCAGCTAGTGGGAGCCTGACACCGGGATCACCTTATAGCAAAGGGACTTGGGCTACCACGAGAGATCAACCTACCCAGCCAGCTAGTGGGAGCCTGGCGGCGGAATCGTCATCGGAGCAATGGACTTGGGCTACCATGAGAGATCAACCTACCCAGCCAGCTAGTGGGAGCCTGGCGGCGGAATCGTCGTCGGAGCTAAGGACTTGGGCTACCACGAGAGATCAACCTACCCAGCCAGCTAGTGGGGGCCTGGCGGCGGAATCGTCATCGGGGCAAAGGACTTGGGCTACCACGAGAGATCAACCTACCCAGCCAGCTAGTGGGAGCCTGGCGGCGGAATCGTCATCGGAGCTAAGGACTTGGGCTAGCACGAGAGATCAACCTACCCAGCCAGCTAGTGGGAGTCTGGCGGCGGAATCGTCATCGGAGCTAAGGACTTGGGCTACCACGAGAGATCAACCTACCCAGCCAGCTAGTGGGAGCCTGGCGGCGGAATCGTCATCGGAGCAATGGACTTGGGCTACCACGAGAGATCAACCTACCCAGCCAGCTAGTGGGAGCCTGGCGGCGGAATCGTCATCGGAGCAATGGACTTGGGCTACCACGAGAGATCAACCTACCCAGCCAGCTAGTGGGAGCCTGGCGGCGGAATCGTCATCGGAGCCAAGGAACTTGAGCTACACAACCAGACCTTACCAAATCCTACATCCTCAAACGGGGAAAATAAATGGGTTACATGATCCCCCTGACTCAGCTGGTCGGGGGTTAGACTCATTACAAGATAAAATACATACAGGACTCTGCCGGGGCGAGGCTTCCTCAGGGGGTCTGGGCCCGGTGGTCGTCATCCGCTTCCTCCTCGCCGAACACTTCCATCCTGCTCAGGCTCTCCATGATCTCCTCCATCTCCTCTGCACTGGCCAACCAAGAGATGGTGTTGACGGTCGTGACGTAGCACTGCCTTGTCATCCTGGAGTCTCCCCTGACTCTGACCTGGATCCCTCCTGAGCTGAACTTGAGGCATTGGTGGAATGAAGACGGCACGCAACGGAAGGCGCTGATGAGGGGCCTTCCGAAGATGGTGTTGTAGCTGCTTGGAGCGTCAACAATGACGAACCGGCAGTTCCTTGAGACTCCCCCCAATTTTACTTGGAGTCCAACTCCACCCTCGACCTCCTTCCTCTCCCCTGAAAATCCGAACAGGGGTCCGTCCGAGGCCAACACCCTCCTTGGCTCCACCTTCATCTCGTCAAACGCCTTCTTGAAAATGACGTTGACGGAGCTTCCGTTGTCAACCAGGATCCGGGAGACGGTGTAGCCTTCGATGGCTGTCTGGATGACCAGCGCATCACAGAACGGATCCTCATGATCCGGTAGGTCCTTCACCGAGAAGGTGATCTTTTTCTCTGGGGGCGGGGTCTGGGAGGTTGAGGCGACGCTCCTTCGGTACATGACATGGAGGCTCGCCTTCCGAGTGGCCTCAACCCTCACTCCACCGTGGATCACTCCTATACCGCCTCGGGTTGCCACGTCGGCCCGGTCCTCGCATATATCATCACCCCCTTCTCCGGGTAGAACCTCTTCTACTCGTACCGGCGGCTGCGGCTGGGCAGGACCTCTCGCCTCGCTCACTTCCAAGAACTCGGGGCAGGTAGCTGTGGCGTGCCCCTCCACATGGTGGAAGTCACAGTACAGTAGCACTCCTCCCCTTTTTCGGCGAGCTGGACGCTCTCTCCTGTTACCTCTTCACCCTCCTATCGCCAAGGCTTGCTGCGGCGGGGGTAAGAGTTGCCTTGGGGCCTGCCTCTGGAAGTTGAGCCTCCCTTGGCCCCCGTGGAAGTTCCCCCCTCCTTGGATGAGAGCCCTTCCTGGACCTTGGGCAGGTCCTCCCTGCTGCCTCCAGCCTGGTTCCGGACCCTCCTGTCCCTGGAACCCCTGAGCTCTCTGCTCCTCTCTCCTTCTTCCTTCCTGATGCCTTGAGCCACCCTGCTCCTTTGACTCCACCTCCGTCAACTTTTCCAACCTCTTGACAAATGCCGGGTTGGCTGCCTCCATGGCAATCTCCTCTGCCGCCCTTTCCATCAGCTCCTCGAAGGAAAGGGGGGCCTTCCGGGTCAAGCTCATCTTGAAGAAGCCCTCCTTTAGCCCAACGGTGAAGGCCATCTGGAGAGCATACCCTGGCATCTCCTGGACCTCCAAGATCTCCTCTTGGAACCTGTCTACGTAACGGGTCAGCGACTCCTCGGCCCCCTGCCTTATCAAGAAGATGGACTCAGGACTCCTCTTCCGCTTCTTGGAGGTGGAGAAGCGGAGCTGGAAGCTGCGGCTCAAGTCCTCGAACCCATAGATAGACCTCGGAGGGAGTTGATGGAACCAGTCCCTTGCCTTCTCCTTCAGCGTGATCGCAAAGAGGCTACACTTGAAGGCATCCGTCATCGGCCTGATGGAGACCGCATCCTCGAACCACTGCAGATGCTGGACGGGGTCATCCTTCCCCGTATAGTAAGCCATGTCTGGCTCTCTGAACCCCTCGGGAACGGGAGCTGAGATGATCAGCTCGCTGAAGGGTGACCCCCTAAGGGGTGGTCTCGCCACTTCTACTCGCGCGGCCTGCTCGCCTGGGAGGTTGGTACTCGCCGGGCTGGAGAACAGCTCCCGGCCGGTGAGGTCTCGCTCGACCCCATCTCCCATCCTCTCCTTCCCGGGCCTTCTTCCTGGTGCACTTCCTTCTCCCCCCGTTGGGGTCATCTCGCCTAGACCCCTGGGAGTCGACTCGTCGAGGGGGGGAGCTAGCTCTTGGGGGGTCTGGGTGGAGCTGCCACCCTGAGAAACAATGCTTCGCAGCATCTCCATGATGCCCTGGATGGAGGCCATGAACTCTTGCCTCCCTACAAAGGGTCCCGAGCTAGGGAGCTCGCCGAGATCATCACTACCTCCCTCTCCTCCAGTCATGACTCTCTCTCGAGATCTTCTGTGCTGGTCACTCTCCACGCTCACCGCACCAAAATGTTGAAACCAGAAACCTGGTCTCTGTGGAGTTCGGGGTCCCTCGAAAGGGGTGACCTCACACCTACTACACTCAAGAGAACGTCACGGACCGAAGACTTGGGAAACTAGGAACAGACCCTCGGCTCTAGCGCGGAGGTCCCACCTCACACCCGGAAGGCTACCTGAGCTCTTCCCCTCCCTAGCCAATGCTCGAGCTAGGGTGCCTTGGAGGAGCCCTCTCTACTCTACCAAGGAGGAACTAAGGGAGGAGGAAGCCAAAAAAGATCCTCCCCAAAGGCACCCAAGGGGGTCTATTTATAGTTTTTCCAAGTCCTGGGGGGCAAAAATGACCAAAATACCCCTACGGCCAAAAGGCCTCGGGCCAATAGAAAGCAGCCACGCCGGGGGCAGAGAGGTAATCCCCCCCCACCCCCACCCCCGAGGGCAAGACGGTAAAAGCAAGGGGGCAAGGGCGAGAAGGCTGGGCAAGCTGGCAGCCTGCGAGCTGGGGCGGCCTGCGAGCTGGGGCGGCTGCGAGCTGGGCGGCCTACGGGCTGGGGCGGCCTGCGAGCTGGGCGGCCTACTGGCTGGGGCGGCCTGCGAGCTGGGGCGGCCTGCGAGCTGGGGCGGCCTGCGAGCTGGGGCGGCCTGCGCGAGACGGGGCAAGGCGAGCTGCGGCCTGGCGAGTTGGCCTACTTGGCGAGCTAGCCTCCTCGGCGAGACGGCAGCCTGGGCGAGGCGGCGGTCTGGCGAGACGGGGCAAGGCGAGCTGCGGCCTGGCGAGCTGGGGCGGCCTGCGAGCTGGGGCGGCCTGCGAGCTGGGGCGGCCTGCGAGCTGGGGCGGCCTGCGAGCTGGGCGGCCTACGGGCTGGGGCGGCCTGCGAGCTGGGGCGGCCTGCGAGCTGGGCGGCCTACGGGCTGGGGCGGCCTGCGAGCTGGGCGGCCTACGGGCTGGGGCGGCCTGCGCGAGACGGGGCAAGGCGAGTTGCGGCCTGGCGAGCTGGCCTACGGCTTAGGCGGCCTGGGGCCGGGCTGAGGCGGCTTAGGCGGCCTGGGGCCGGGCTGAGGCGGCTTAGGCGGCCTGGGGCCGGCTTCTCCAGAGTGCCTTGGGGGGAGAAATATTTTCTCCCCCTACTAGTATGTTCCCAAGCCAGAGCCAAAATATTGAGCCACCGAGAGTTGCAAAATCTCCAAAAAGCAAAAACGCGCTTACCTTGTTTAGGGTCCATCCAAAAGATCTGCCACATGTAAGTCTTCCAGTGCCCCAGCATCAATAAATGTAGGTCAACGAGCTAACGTCAATTCGAAAATCCAGCAATTTTGGAGAGCATTAATGCACATCTCATCGTCGACCCGCCATCGGATAATGCTTGATAAGCTACTCAGGCCATGCTAGACAATTGCCTACGTCGGGGAGTCGACTTTGTTGAATGTGGCATCACCCAATCTGTGTCTGTATTTTGCCAACATAACATCACCAAACAGCGAGGACAAACGGATCACCTACCAAGCAAGTCGAGCACGGAGGGGGCCCTCCCATAAATGGAGAGAGTGCAAACCCAAGCCACTCGCCCGCTCCGGAAGACACAAGGTGTCCCAATGGGCATAGTGCAAATCTCTATTAGAAGGACTTTACTGAAAGTTATTGTCGGCAGTAGCACTGCCGCCCGGCAGTATCTCTCAGGAAACACAAATTTTTGATTTCAGCATCTCCAAAAATGACCCTCAAAGTTTGTTACGTGATGTAGTTTGCGATCTCGTGTGACGGCGAGGTAAGAGGTGCTCCTCCAGGCTAGGGAAAAAGGCGGTCCGGCGGTAGCGTGGGACGAAAGGGGGCTCGGTAGGGCAGGGAAGGAGAGGAGATGAGACAGAGAGAGAGGATGAGAGAGAGATCAGACGATAATACTTTTGCTTCCTTTCCAAGTTACCCCACATGGGTATATGAGCCCAAATGAGAACCATGCCCCTCACTTGGGTTTAAACATATGGGTCCCATATAAGCGCGAACAATGCATATAAAAACATGCACAAAATAAAGGAAAATAAAATGAGATAAAAGAAAGCGTGATCGGCGAGCCTTCATATCGTTGCGGTGGTGTTGCGCTGGTAATATGTCCGCCCCCAATGTGGATCCAACTCCTTGACCGGTGCCGATTTCGTAACATCTCCTTCCTTGTCAGAAGACAGTTTGTCCTCAAGCTGAGAGGGCAATGCAACGATTGGTGCGTCCAGGGGCTCAACAATGAACCTCTTGAGCTGGGAGAAGTGGAAGACGCCGTGGATGTGTGTCGTCGGTGGGAGGCGAAGCTGATAGGCGACCTTGCCAATGCGCCTGAAATCTAGAATGGGCCATAGAAGCACGGGCTCAATTTGTTGGGGGTATCATCGTACGCAGCATGAGCTGTCAGTATGGGCGGCGTTTGAGCCATACCCACTCATCGGTGGCGAAGAAAACATCACGGTGTCCGCGATTGTATGTTGTCTCCATCCGGTGTTGAGCACGGAGCAAGTGGCCGCGTGTCGTGGCTAGAAGTTGGTCAAGGTCTAGGAGTTCACGGTCGAAGAACTGTCTTTAGAAGTCGAAGAATATTACTGATGCACTCAGGAAGGAAATATTCAGCCCTCAATGAAATAGTATATGAAGGTGCATTTATCTTCTGCTCTAAGCTCCTGTACTTGCAAAATTCTCCTTCATTAGATAAAGCAGGCCTCTCAAGTCTCAGCATCAATTTCCATGGGAACAGGAGTAGAAGATGTTGGAAATTCAAACAATGACTAGATTCAACAAACATACCAACCACAAAAATATTATTGAACAAGCATATCAATAATGACTAGATTCAAGAACTGCACGATATATTATTGAAGGATATAAAATAAATATAGGAGAATGAGGAATAATCAGCACGGTACCACTGTCGCCGGAGTCGAAGGATACAATCAAAATCCATCTAGCCGAACTCCATGGTCGGCGCACTGTGGGGGTAGAGATCGTGGAATTCGCCCTCACCTCCCTTCCCTCAACTTTGTTGTCACTCGTCGCATTTCTCTGCCCCCTCCACCACCCTCGCGCTGTTGAACGCCTCGCCGCCTCCATGTCTACTCTTGATTGCACTCCGGACCTTGTCAATTTCCACTCCCTCATCGACAGTCTCTGTAAGAAGGGAATGATGAAGAGCAGGAGTTGGAAGGGGTGATGGAAGAAAATGTCAGAGGAGGTGAAACTGGAGTAGAGAAGGGAAGACTAGATAGGTGCGTGGGGGAAAAAATTATGGCATAAGAGGGAGAATCGCCAGTGAGCTGGAGAATATTGCGGTGCTGCTAGCAAAATTAAGTGTGTAATGGGCAGGGGGCGAAAATGAGTCTGGCCCATTTAGGTTAGAAATGATGGGGAGAGAATTTAGCCTATTAGTAATTTCTATGGAATTGAGGTGAATTCCATTTTTGTCCTCTTAAATGATGGGCCGAACAGCGGAATTGGAATTAGCGGGCCAATTCCAATTCCTATCCCTCAATTCCGCCCAAACGAACAAACTCTAAGGGAAAACCTGCACAATACCACATTTATCAAGGTGATGCAAATGACTTTGATTCTGAGTTTAACGTCGGATTGTGATGTAGACCGAAATTATAGATTCAATTTTAGATAAATAACTTCGGGGAAAAGATTAGACCAAAATCGACTCGGAGTTTTGTTACGCTCTCAATCTCAAAGCAGATGACTTTTCTTTAGAATTATTATTCAAAAATTGAGAGAGAAATTCTTTGGTGCTCGCGAGATATTGTTACGCTCTCAATCTCAGAGCAGGCGACTTTTCTTTAGAACTATTATTCAAAAATTGAGAGCGAAATTCTTTGGTGCTCGCGAGCTAAGCCTTACACGAACCAAACATCCCACAGACAAGACTTGCATAAAATATTTTATGAAAGAAATAACAGAAATTTTGAATAATTAGGGAGATCTAGTCAAACTCAGCATTATTTAATTAACCGAATAAAAATATTGTATTGAAGATTAAGCAGAGATGGAACATTTTTACCAAACACGCACTTGACAGCAATTAAGAAGTTGACTCGGTCCAATCTAGGAGAGCAAACCGAAGAGAGGGGGTTGGATCTGGTCTGGTCGAAGGAGGAGAGTTGGTTGAGCCTCTGGATGGACACATGGTGCAAGGCCTGGAGTAGGGTTGACGTCGACGGGACCTTACAGGGCGTCATGGACCATTGCGTGCAGAGAAACCAGCGACGGACGATGCAGGATTACCGTTGTCTCAAGGAAGGAACTCCGTCGTCGGGGAGATTGGCGCGGTCGATCACGATTGTCGATGAAGAAGAAGTGGCAATTACGTCTTCCCGCCTTGTCGTTGTTGTTGTCGTGGAGTAGCAAGGATGGCAGTGGAGTTTGCGCGCAGAGCAAAGGACATTGTGGATGCTTCATCCGCCAGAGGGAACGAAAATCTTAGGGTTTCGTCCCTCTGCAATTGGACTCCCTTCTCTTTTTTTTTTGCTTATTTATAACAAGGATGCGCATGATTTATTTTAGGCATAATTTAATTTGTTAATAGATTTGATTGCTAGAATAATTCTTCCTTTCCAAAGTTGAATTATCCTCCTTGTTTATCAATTGATACTCTTCCCCTTTTTTTTTATTTGTTATTTAAATAATTATTACCGGACCTCTTTATTTAAGATCTTGTTGGACGGTCAACCCAGTATGTCGTCGTCAAAAGGAAAATAAACATGTGTGCAGAAACAACATAATAATATAATGCCGACAAAAATACAAATATGAAAATACCAAAATACTAAGGTTTGTCGCCGGATGCGACCTAGGTTGCATCAGATTGTGTTTCTATACAACATCAGATTTTAGGGATGCAGTGAGAATGTATGTCACAAAGCAAGGCAAAAGCCTTCAAAATTTATCAAGAATTGCAATGATAAGGTTCAAGTGACTAATGAATGTGATTGAGTTATATATGATTCATTTATATCTCAAATTGATAAAAAAAAAATCCAAGTTAAGCCAATCAAAGGAAAACATACTTGTTATAGGACTGCAAGTTCAAAACATTTCACTTCTAATTTTCTTGCAAAAAAATATGAGCTCCACATTAGGACCCAATCCAGATTGGCATGCAAGTTCAATGCAAGAAATAATGTAAACTGAGAACCTCTTTATCTATTTAGAAAATGCAGTGTCAAAAAATAAATTTCTAAAGTAATTAGTTGTACAGAGTTAACCAATATGCCAAGTTTTGGTACTATTGTAAAGAGATTTATAGGGACCAATAAAGACACCATACTAAAGTTAAGTGTAAGTATGATTTAGGCTCTATTTGTTTGGGCATTTTGCTGCTCTGTTTTGGGCAAACGCTGCCGGAAGGAGGGTAAATAAATGAACCTCCGGCGGCGTTTGCTCCGTTTCCACCCGCCCGCCTTGAGAAACGCCCCAAAAAGCTCTGTTTGGAGCAGCCACCTCCCCCTCCAATTCGAACACTCCGTTTTGACCCGCCGGATCGACCCGCCACCGCCGAACCAAATGAAGCCTTAGTCTCTCAAACATGCACTTTCAAGATACGTTATATAATTGGGGTGCACTGAAGAAGTGTTTCAGGGCAGGATGTAGACCAATGATAGTTCTGGATGGGGCTTATAGTTCTGGGTGGGGCTGATAGTTCTGGGTGGGGCTTATTGTTCTGGGTGGGGCTTATTGTTCTGGGTGGGGCTTATTGTTCTGGGTGGGGCTCATCTAAAGAGCTCCAATGGGGGAGTATTATTATATGCAGTTAGCATTGATGAGAATAATAGTATGTATCATATTGCTTATGCAAAGGTTTTGAAAAAAATGCAGACTTGGAATGGTTTGTTAGTCTTCACATCGAGAATTTATGCATTGAGAATAGTTATATTGGACCATTATTTCAAATAGCAAAAGGGACTTATAAGAGCAATCGAGTTATTATCCAATGTTAAGCCCAGGTTTTGCTTAAGACATGTGTACAATAATTTCAAGCACAAATATAGAGGCTTACAGATAAGATATTTGCTATAGAAGGCTACGTCACATTTAGGGTTGCTGATTTCAATAATGCAAGGAAAAAAATTAGAACATGTGACAAGAATGTCAAGACTGGGTAAGAGAAAGACATTGGACAATGTCTCATTTCAGTAATTGTCTAAAGTACAATATATTGCTAAACATTTTTTGGTGAAAGTTTCAACAATGTTATCCTAAAGGGATAAGCCTATAATAATAATGTTTAAGACTATTAGGATGATTCTCATGAAATGGCTCCACCTAGAGAGACAAGGTGCTAAAACATAATGGGGATATGTGTCCAAATACACAAAGGATCTCGGAGAACAACAGAAAAGGCACACTACTACATTTTGGGATGGAATTGCCATGATAAATTTAAAGTTCAAGGGTAGATAGGAGACAAATGAATGGTTGATTTAACTTACAAAGTTATTCATGCAAGAACTGGAGCCTCACTGATATCCCTTTTGTGCATTGCACAGAACATGTATCGTTTACAAAAGAGAGAATATTAGAAGATTAAGTTGTACATAAATGACAAGTTCAAGAGATCTTACTGAAAACTTACTAAACCCTACATCAAATTTGAATCTTATAATTTCATGGTCAAGTAAGTCAAAGAAGCCCAAAAATTCATTGCAACATGCTAGAAGAAAGGAAGCAGAAGAATTAGAGACCCAAAAATATGGACTAAAAAGAGAAGATTTAAAGTATATGCGCTTCAATTGTGAAATGCAGTTGTACAAAGCCTTCCAAGACTGCGCAAACAACAAAGCATTCAATGTCCTCTAAAGATCAAAACTCTGTAAGCATTAAAGTTATTTATATTTCCTTAGCAGTACTTTACTATTCATCAATTTCGTAATTGACTCTTTCATTTGTGTTTAAATGAAGGTGCAGACGAATGAGGTGAATTACAATATAGACCAAGGAATAGTGGAACAAGATTCACAATCCTCTGTTTCACACTAAGCGCTATCATAGTTTTAGTTTAATTTCTTTGTTCTCTTAATCAAGAAATTGAACTTGAGGATTTTTGAATATCTGTTTATGTTGTATTAATCAAGAATATATACTTGATGATGTATGACTTGCTATTTTTTTTTCCATTAAATGAAAGTCATGTTTTTTCAACTTTCTTGAATTTTTTTAATGTTCAACGCAATAAGATATGTTTTTTTGTGCAATTTACGTGCAGTTTTTTTTTATATTCTAAGAAACAATGAGAATCAAATGCTTTTTCACTTCATGTTTTACATACAATCTGTCCAAAAAGTAAATAGGGTTGACATGTAATCCAAATGCTATGTTTAAAAGGCTTTGATGGTGCTGGTGCATTCTGTCAAATTTGTTAGAAAAGCCAAATTTACAAACCTAGGGTGCATTGTGCCAAATGACAAAAAATGAATAATGCAATCCGTAATTACCCAATGATTACGCGATCCAAAAATATCATGTGTGAAATTAGTGTTAATGATATTAAATATGATGGATAGTCTTGATCCTACATTTGAAAGTTCATTATAATTTGAGTGGAGAAATTCATCAAAAATAATTATATAAAAAATATACTATATAAATGAAGAACTACAAAGAGAAATGTATTCCTTCTAGAAAAGGTTTAACTCATCAAATATTCTAGTTTTAATACAGAAAGTTACACCCTCTTTATTATATATCTACAACACGAAATACACAAAAAAAAATTAGAAAGATCATAGCGCACATAAACATTGCACATGTAAAACTCCATGTTATTGAAGAATACTAAACATAAAAGTAAGAAATGACCACATAAATAACCCAATTGATACAATAAGAATACTATAAGAATACTGTGAAGATAAATGGAAGATGAAATGTTAATTAACTTGCATAAATCAAGTACGTTAATGATCTTGCAACTTACAGACTAGGATCGGAACAGCTAACGCAATCTTGCCAACATCCTCATCTGCTTGCATTATCTTCTTTATTCGCGACTGAGAACGAAAAAAATTTGTGGAATTAAACTCATTGCCAATAATCTTGAATCACATCAACAGTTAAAAACAGTGTTACCGGCACTAGTTTATACACAAAGTCAACAGAAAACAAAATGAAAATGGATAGAGGATAGCAAATTATGAATAATATAGAGATTGTTCAGGCGACTAAACATTTTCCAGACTTGAATTTGTTTGTACAAAGCTAATAAATATTGAAGCAAAAACATTTGCATATTTGGATCAATGATCGACATGTAATATTCGTGATCCATTTTAAATTTTCATGCTTATTAATTGGAGAATTGAGTTGAATAAACTATTGAAGCAAACTCTATCTTCACCTTAGGAGAAAGATAATAAATATTATGAACTCGGTAAGTAAAGTTTTTGAGAAAATGCAAATAAAAACAGGCACCATTTGACACGGTGGTGGCGGTCGCGAACACGGTGGTTATGAACCGTCGTTCGTGAACGTCCGACCACACCTAAGGAACTTCATAAACTTTTATGTACAAAACTAGTTTTTTTTTCTTGGTGGAGGTTATAATCTTTGTCATGTCAAACACACATTCTATGACGGTGACATTTTTGTCCAAACTCACCGAAGCAAAAAACGTTGATGTGCCTAATCGGAGGAGTGGCCTGAGGCGGAGATGTCAGTGGTGCAGGCACAATGGAGCCGTAATCGTGACTGCCTAAGTGAGGCTTGCTTGTTAGAGGAGAGAGCTTCCGAAATCTCACACAACAATGGAACAAAGAATTAGAACTTTCTTGCATACGCTTTCCACATAGTTCATGCCTTTATATAGGCTACAAGAGGGCCTTGTCATAAATATGACCTCTTGGACATGACACGACACAATATAATAATGATATGACACTACACAATATAATAATGATATGACACGACACAATATAATAATGATATGACACGACACAATATAATAATGATATGACACGACACAATATAATAATGACATGACACGATCTAATAAGACTCAATGACAAATACATAGTAAGACTTAATAATAATGAGGTGCTACGCCATAACATCTCCTCCAACCTTTAAATCGAGCTTGTCATCAAGCTCGAATGAGGTTTGCATTGCTTGATCACTTGACCTTTGATTTCTTGCCAGAACAACTCCCAGAATCGCGTTGTGACAATGGAAGCTGCATCGAGCGGCAGGACGCCCATGATGGCAGGTAAGATGTCAATGAACGGGCGGAATGAGGTGTCCAGTTGTTGCGGATAGTCAAAGGCGTCGGTAGCTTGGGTGGACAAAAAGCGGCGATGTTCGGGAATGGCGGTGTTGACTTAGGGTTGGTTGGCCATCAAAAAAATGCTACGCCAAACGGAGCCATAACTTGCTGGGTAATATGCCTAATACTAGGGGTGCAACTCAGGTCAGTTCTAAGTTTCCAGCCAAAATCGATAACTAATCCATGTAGGTTTGGTTCCGATTTTTGGGGACCGGAACCAATCCATGTACCAAATATATAGAACTGGATCCGAACCGCAAAGTTCGGTTCATTTCCGGTTCGGCTCTCGGTTCATCCCAAGCACCATAATTTTTTTCACATACCCTTAAACATGTAAACATTCCTAGCTATTGAACAAAAAAATTGTACAATCAGGTACTTCAAATATTATATAGTTGCATACATATCCAATCATTACAAAAGTACACACAAACTAGTGAATGATATTAAATAATAATTTAATTGAATTAAATTTTAATCGGACGCACTAACATTTCATAAGTATAATTTCAATAATCGGTTCCGAGTCGGTTCTCGGGTACCTGAACATAAGAACCGAGAACCAAACTACCCGGTTTTAATTTTTGTGAATCCGGAACCGAACCGAGACCCATGAGAACCGACTCGAATGACTCAATTCGGTTTCGATCCGGTTCTCAGTTCTTTGGTTATTTTGTGCATCCCTACCCAATACCATGCCTAATGTGGCATACGGACTATCATTGAGCATCAATGCAATGGCAATGCCCTAAGATGATTGAAGATCAATGTCAGTATGCATTTAATAGACACAACAAATGATCGAAATCCAACTTTTCCAGTCAGTTATGGATAATCAGATTTTATCCCCAAATTCCCCTTAAAAAGAAAAAATTACAACAATGACGTTTTCATAAAAGAAAATGGAAAGGTCGTACATGAATCATCAGCCGCCCTGATCTACTCGACAAGAAATACGAGGTACTACTAAAAGCATGCAGGTCAAAATACAGCACTTATTCCAAACAAAATTCATCAAAATTGCTTTCCTGCGAAGGGGATGCCGGAGATCACACGTGTTCCACTCTAATAAATAAGAATGCATGCAGTGTGCAACAAATCAAGCTAAGCTATTAAATCATTGACCCAAATTTACTTCGGACAACCAAATCGAGCAAAACTGCAAAAGTAACAATGAGGCAAAGATGAAGCAACGGGAACCCTAAATCGCAACTGCGAGCATAAAATTTTGGATCAGGGCATCATAACAGCCCATAAATTCGACATTAAAATTATCGAGTCGACGCTCAAAGAACGGTAAAAACATATATTCCGACAGTTCAGATCGTCCAATCCGAATACAGAAAATCCAGTGCACTACGGATTCTTCATCCCAAATCGAAGATCAAGCAATGAGGGATCCGAAATATAAGACCGGAGAATCGACGTACCGCCGGGAATCGAGTACCGAGCTTCTTCCTCATGTCCGCCGGAAGCCTTTTTCACGCCTAGCCCTCGGCTTCCAAGAAAATCTCACTGGCCTCGCCGGCGTCCGAATTGATCGGACGGATGTCGCGTTCAAATGTAACCCTCGGATTTCTTCGTGAACGGAATTGGGTTGAATCGCCTTTACCGATATTTTTCCATTTTAATGGATCTTTCTGCAAATTGTTGCAACCGTCAAATATTTGAGCGCCACGTGGTACCTATTTATTCCCGGACCAAGCGAGCTGGATCCCGTTGATAACGCCAAAATTTAGAAGAAAATTTTCGGTGTATTTCTCTCATTTATTTTTATTTCTAGATAAGAGAATAAATACTCATTGGAAGTGGATTCCATCTCTTTCCTTCCTCCAAAAATAATTCCCGTAGCCCCGATCTCTCATCTCCCTCCCGGCAAAACCCTAAGCCGCCTCCTCCCCCTCCCACGACGAACCCCGACCTCCTCCTCCCACGGCGATCCTCAGCCTCCTCCCACGTTGAACCCCAAATTTCCTGCACCCCCCGATCTCTCATCTCCCTCCCGGCAAAACCCTAAGGCCGCCTCCTCCCCCTCCCACTGCGAACCCCGGGCTCCTCCTCCCTCGGCGAACCTCGGCCTCCTCTCACGACGATCCCCGGCCTCCTCCCACGGCAAACCCCTGCCTACTCCCGCGGCGAATCCCGGCCTCTTCCCGCGGCGAAAACCTGACCTCCTCCTCCTCTCGCGACAAAACCCCGGCCTCCTTCTTCTCCAGCGGCGAAACCAAAATACTGGGAGTTCTGACAGTATTTAACCAAATATCATCAGAACTCTCAGTATTTCACCAAAATACTATTAGAACTCTCAGTATTTCACCAAAATACCTTCAATATATTGTTCAATATCGTGCACAATAAAATCTATAAATCAGATATTTTATATCATAATATATATAATAGTGGAGAAAAGATATTAATACGATTACATAATTTAACATTATATCGTTTTGGTAGATTGCAATGTGGTGAAATACTAAGAGTTCTAACAATATTTAACCAAATTAATATCATCAGAACTCTCAATATTTCACCAAAATACTATTAGAACTCTCAGTATTTCACGAAAATACTGTCAATATATTGTTCAATATCGTGCACAGTACAATCTATAAATTAGATATTTTATATCATAATATATATAATAGTGGCGAGAAGATGTTAGTACAATTACATAGTGTAACATTATACCATTTTGATAGATTGCAATTGTTTGTTATTTACTTTTTTTGATCGCAATACTGTCATAATATACAGTATTTGATCAAATATTGTCAAAGCTTTCAGTATTTTAACAAAATACTGTCAGAACTCCCAGCATTTCACCAAAATACTAGGAGGCGGGGGTTTCGCCGTTGGAGGAGCAGGAGGTCAGGGTTTCTCCGTTGGAAGTGGTCGGGGATCCCTGTAGGAGGAGGAGGTCGGGGTTCGCCGTGGGAGGGGGAGGAGGTGGTCTTAGTGTTTCGTCGGGAGGGAGATGAGAGATCGGGGGGTGCAAGAAATTTGGGGTTCGCCATGGGAAGAGGAGGCTGGGGATTGCTGTGGGAGGAGGAGGCCGGGGTTCGCCGTGGGAGGGGGAGGAGGCGGCCTTAGGGTTTCGTCGGGAGGGAGATGAGAGATCGGGGAGTTCAAGAAATTTGGGGTTCGTCGTGGGAGAAGGCCGGGGATCGTCGTGGGAGGAGGAGGTCGGGGTTCGTTGCAGGAGGGGGAGGAAGCGGCCTTAGGGTTTCGCCGAGAGGGAGATGAGAGATCGGGGGTGCGGGCATTTTTTTGGAGGAAGGAAAGAGGTGGGGTCCATTTCCAATGAGTATTTATTCTCTCACCTAGGAATAAGTGAAAGAAACGCACCTAAAATTTCGCGCTATACCCGGGAAATAAGTGCATGCTTTTCAAAAAAAACTATTTAAAATATAAAAAGTAAATTAGCATATATAATTACTAATATTAATAGGTGATTGATATACACTCACTCTAATTGGATATTTGCAGACTATATATTGAGTATTAAAATTTTAAATCTCATGTGCTACCCTCATATAATTGCAGCCCCCTCTCCGGTAGCTTGTTTACGCCAGTTCTCATGTCGAGCTGTTATCGTCGTGACCTGGAGCATTTGCCCACCCCACAGCTTGTCGGAGGTGTTTCGCCCGGACCCCATTATAGGTGGAGGTGCATCGCAATCTCCCTCCCTGATAGCTTGTTTCCACCAGTTCTTCTACCGAGCGGGTATCGTCGCGACTTGAACGGTCAAACTGAAAAGTTGTCCTTTTGTGCAAATTTGATTTTATCGTAATTTGAAAAAGGATGTCATATTGTTTGAGCATTGATTTATAGGCATTTGATAGAAGAGTTTCTTGATCTATCATAATTCTCATGTATGTTTTTCTTTACATGAATGTTTAGTTTAGTTTTCAAAATTGAAATGCAATTTTTTGTTTTGAAGTACCAATAGTAATACGGTGTGCAAATAAGGTTTAAGGGTTGTTTATTTCTAATTAAAGGGTGCGTATATCCAATTAAGAGGTGTGCATATCAAACACCTATTAATATTGTTAGGTTCCCTTAAAATTCATCGAAATTCATATTAGTATTTCGAGACCGTAATTCCAATCGGATCATCACAACGGTTCACCTCGCCCAACATCCCTGCGCGTGCAACCGCACATGCCTGTGCTATGAGCGTAAGGAGCCCGCGGGATAATCAAACTCTTAAGTCGAACTCCTAAGATAATCGAACTCTAAGCAAATCCTCATTGCCAATTTAAAACCAAAAAAGCGACAAACAACAGAAATGACAACTTTCCAACTAAAAACTGAGGAACTATGGCTTACATGCAAAGAAGAATGAAAAAATGTGAAACTTACATAAATAATTTAATTACTGGAGGAGCAAATGTTAGGGTTTGCACGCAATTACCACTCAAGTGCGACTTAGGCAAATCACCAAATACTAGGCGTGCAATTAGCGGGATTCCGCTTAGGTTAAGACAAACTCCAATACTAGATACCAACACCACAACGATGGACGTAACGGAAACAATATTTCAACGTGGAGAGTCGACCAAGTGATTGCCCCATTCCAACAAAAAACTAACTACTGGACGGCTGCCATCTACCGACCAATTGGTCCAACAAGGGTTCTTCACTTGTTGGGAGTCTCGCATACCTCATTATTACTCGGTCCAACATTGCTCATGATGTTCATGTGTTGAGCCAATTTGGTAATGCGCCTACCACTGTACATCATGATCACCTACTGCGACTCAAGCACGATCTCTGAGTGACGACTTCATGTGGTCTTCACCAAATCACAACACACACACAAAAATAGAATGAGGATGAATCACACCAAGAGAGGAGGAAGAGAAATCGTTACTCCCAACAAGGAACCGGAAGACTGTTGTAAAAATTTGGTACACGCAAGCACAAGCTATAATATTATGCAGGTTACCAGAACACAGAAAACGGCCACAAAATTTATATAATAAAAATATAAATTCAAATACAAGGAAAAAACGGAAGAAAAATGACCATCCGGAGAGTACGCCGTGGATGCACCGGACACGTACGATCCGCGGCGAGAATCTGAGATCTGGACTGCAATCCGCCTTGCGGACGCACAAGGTTCACTGAACCTTCAACGTCGAAGTCCGACGTTCAGCCGCACCACCACCGGAGAACAACGCCGTCACCGGAGAACGCCACCAAGCCCGGCGGCAACACCTCTCTCAACGCAGGCGGTTATCTTCTCCAAGACCGGCGACGAGCACCCTCGACCAACGACCTTTGTGAGTGCACGAACGAGAGAGAGTGAGAGAGGAGAGAGGCAGAGGACTCTTCCAAGCGGGCTGCTCCTCTTCCTTGCCTGACTATAGGAGGCATGCGGTTCTCACCTTTAAAAGGCTACAGGCGGCTCTCAAATTGAAAATCTACAGGCGTTATTGCTTTCCCAATATGCACCTCCCCTAATTTGGCATCCCATGGATACCCATGAAAGGAAAAAAATAATTTTTCTTTATTCCTTTTTGTTTTCTAGGATGTACGACATAAGGGGAAAGAATTATGAATTCCTAATAAATTCATAATCCGCTGAACCGGATTCAAACCAAAAATAACAATCACCACCTTGATTCGAGATCCGGAGCAACCACCTGCACATAACACTCCTTGCACAAAGCACCATCTGCACTAGGCATCAACTGCGCAAAGCAACACTGCACGTAACACGAGTCTGCACGAAGCACCACCTCAAGGACCTGAGGTGTCAGCCGACCTGCTCCAGTCGATTCATCCCTGCTCGGGCTCAACCTCCGAATGTCGACGCAACTGGATCGCTAAATCTGACTCGCCTAGTCAGACTACCAGAAGAGCGATCCCCTGCACCACCTCGACCATCAACTATGTCAGCCGCAGAAATCATGGGCACACCACCTCGCATCGTGGTCCCCATCAGCCGGTAAAGACTACTGCACTGCATAGCTCGCATGAGCACTTTGCGTTCTCGCGTCACCGTCAGAACTCCACCTCTCGCCGCAAAACTGCATCCTCTGGAGTCTAGTCTGCCCAGCGATATCAAATTCATGCGCAGCTTGGGTACTAAGTGTACCCGCTCATGCCTACGCACTGCTCTATCATATATCATGATGTCCACTGTCCCTGTCCCCGTGACCTCACATGCTGAGCCGTCACCCAGAAAGACTGACCCAGTCGCCACCTCTAGTGAACTGAACATCCCAGCATATGAGCAAATGTGCTGCGAAGCACCAGAATCCAATACCCAGCTATCAGAGTCACATGGACTCTTAGTGATGAGGAGAGACACATCACTATCATCTGTCGTAGCTACCGCTGCCTTGCCCGCACCCTGGACGTCCCCAAAAATTTGCGCACGCTGCGGACAATTTCTCCTGATATGACCACTCTGCCTGCAATGGTAGCACGTCACTGCCATTCTCGATGCGGATCTGGCTCGTGCACTTCCAGATCCCTTCTCGAACTGTCTCCCTCGTCGTCCTCTTACTGCCAAAGCATGCTCACCCTCAGGAGCGGGGTCTGACAGCATCTGACTAGACAGTAACGCAGACGTGATCTGCTCCACGTCTACTGTATCCTTCCCATACAGCAGGGTGGTCTGCATATACTTATACGACGCCGGGAGCGAGGTAAGAAGCAATAAGGCCTTGTCCTCTTCCTCCACCTTCACACCAACCACATGCAGTTGACTCAAAAGTCCATTGAACACGTTGAAGTGTTCCTGCAGGTTACCACCTTCCTGCATCTTTAGGTCGTACAATCTCTGCTTCAGTAACAGCCTCGTGGTCAACGACTTGCCCATATAGAGTCCCTTCAGCTTCTCCCACAACGTGACAGCTGACTCTTCAATACCGATGTTGAACAGCACCTTGTCGTCGACGCACATCCTGATAGAGCTAGTGACGCGCTCATCCATCTCCGTCCACTCAGAATCCTTCACCAGAGCGGGCAAAGAATCACGCCCCCGCAGAACTTGGATCAACCTCTGCTCAACCAGCATATCCTTGACCCGAATTTGCCATAGGCGAAAGTTCCTGCTGCCGTCAAATTTCTCCACCGAATACCTGGCCAACACGGTGTTCTTCGCTGTCATAGCTGCCTGCAGTACCTCTAGATGATCTGATTAATTCACGGATCAGATCTGGGAAGATAGGGAGCAGACCGATGTCGTCACCTACCGTTGACCCAAACCCAAAACCGGAACGTCCAATCAGTCACCTACACGGAAGCTCGCTCTGATACCACTTGTTGTAAAATCCGGTACACGCAGGCACAAGCTATAATATTATGCAGGTTACCAGAACACAGAAAACGGCGACAAAATTTATATAATTAAAATATAAATTCAAATACAAGGAAAAAATGGGAGAAAAATGACCATCTGGAGAGTACGCCGTGGATGCACCGGACACGTACGATCCGCGGCGAGAATCTGAGATCTGGACTACAATCCGCCTTGCGGACGCACAAGGTTCACCGAACCTTAAACGTCGAAGTCTGACGTTCAGCCGCACCACCACCGGAGAACAACGCCGTCACCGGAGAACGCCACCAAGCCCAGCGGCAACACCTCTCTCAACGCCGACGGTTATCTTCTCCAAGACCGGCGACGAGCACCCTCGACCAACAACCTCTATGAGTGCATGAACGAGAGAGAGAGAGGAGAGAGGCAGAGGACTCTTCCAAGCGGGCTGCTCCTCTTCGTTGCCTGGCTACAGGAGGCATGTGGTTCTCACCTTTAAAAGGCTACAGGCGGCTCTCAAATTGAAAATCTGCAGGCGTTATTGCTTTCCCAATATGCACCTCCCCTAATTTGGCATCCCATGGATACCCAGTAAAGGAAAAAATAATTTTTCTTTATTCCTTTTTGTTTTCTAGGTTGTACGACATAAGGGGAAAGAATTATGAATTCCTAATAAATTCATAATCCGCTGAACAGATTCAAACCAAAAATAACAAAGACCTAGTTCGAGAGAACTGTCGCGGCACTGAGCCGAGACAGCAGAGGCGCCGCACCTCCGAAAGACGTGGGCGGCGTCACACCGCACAAACCATCGACGTTTCCCGGAGGTGCAACTTCGGGCCGACGGAGGAACACCCAGCAAGTGTCGCGGAGGGGGGAAAGCGGCATAATCAACTTGGCGGTGGCGCGGGATAATCAACTCGCCGGTGTCGTGCCGAAGAAGGAGCCGCTGGTGTCGCACCGGAGGAAGGGGGCGGGCGTCCGTCGGGTTCACGAATGGAGGCCGCACCACTATGATCGGAATTTTCTTGTCAGAAGCTTTTCATTCGGGTTCAGCCCAAAATGAGGAGTATTTATACTCATCTACAATCTGTAATCCTAGCCACACAATTTCAAGTACTTAATCCTACAATAAAAATGCAAGAAATTGAAACCGAGCTTTGACTGCCTAACATTTTGATCACCCAGATCAACTCGAAATAATTAGAATAACATATAAGATAGTTTGCAAAAATACTAAATAAGAGCAAAGTAAAAAATTAACGGATCATGTCGCGATAGACCCTTCGCGTGTTGGGTCTGAGGTAATAGTGTTGCACCGTGTTTGCAAACGGTGCCGAATCGGCGCCATCAATTACTAGCAGAGGGCATAACTCAAGTGCCCTGCTTCCCTAATCAACCGGTGTTACTGAGAAGAAGGGGTAAAAGACATCCATAAGTAGAGAGTGAAAAGTTGAGTTAGAAACCCTAGAGTGTTGTGTAAATCCCAACCTTGCTTGAAGTCAGTGGTGCTTAATTGTGAGTGGTGGTTGGTGCTCGCGAGTCGATTTCGAGCCTCACATAAATTGCTCGAATTTTTATTCGAGTCGACACAAATTAAATTTTTTAGATTCAATCCTGCCAACATAGGTTTTCAAGGTCCCCGCTCAATACCTAGAGGCTAGAGCACGTAGGCTGCACTTTATAGTAATGTGTGCGGCGTCCACGTACCAAGCCTCCCCGACCAAGATCCGTATCCTCTCCATTTCGTCATAAATGAAGGGGATCCATTTTATCATTTAGTGGACAAGATTAGTGCAGAAGATATCTAGTGGACAAGATTTTTTTGATTAAAAAAATATAAAATGATGGGAAAAGATAAACCCGTCAGATCAAAAAGCATTTGATCATGACCATGAAATGGATCCCCTCCATTCCCGACGAAATGGAGGGGATCCTGATATCCCTAACGAATGTTGGTTCTCTCATCTTCGTATATTGAAATTAAACGTCGCTCATTGCCTCCGAAGTCTTTGATGAAGTAAAAGTCTTTTACGGTCTCACCGTCTGTTGTCATGCCAGTTGCATTGTTCCACACTTTGAGAGTTCGAGTCTTCGACATTTCTTCGCCTCAATTTTTATAGTGCGCGCTGCCGACCGTGGGTGTGTGCGCGGTTCGGGCGGCCGTTCAGTCAGCAACGTTTGGGGCCCTAGTCGCCTCTGCCGAGAGGTGGGGCCGTGCAAGGTGTGCCGGATCACACTGCTGATTTTGGTGGTCAATGGTCTTCGATCTCCTCTATGAGCATTCCCCCAATGGAGGAGATTATGGAACCTCCCTCTCCCTCCTCCAGAATAAAAGGTTATCCATGGAACCTCAATGAATCTCTTTAAAAAATAACAAAGTGGTAATTATTTATTTTCATCATCTAATTTGTACCCAGAATTTAATTGGAGGGATGGATGCACATAGAGTTTACAAATATTTATTATTTAGAAAAAAAAAAAAACAAATAAATTCTTCTGAATTCACACCACGCCGGAATTAACAGCCGCCTGAAATTTCAGCAACCGAACCGGCCAGCAAATCTCAATCTCGCTGAGTTCGTCCCTGTTTAAGCATCTTCTCTTCCACAAGCTCGCCGCCGCCGGCGACCTCTGTCCCTTCTTTTCCACCACCGGCAGTGGCGGGTCCATCTCCTCCACCGCCAAGTCTCTAATTCCGGCCGCCTTCGTAATTGACTTCCCGCCGCTATGAAAAGTCTCCGGAGAGCTGCTGCTCGAGGAGGAGGAAGCTTCGCCAACAATGAAAAACTTCAAATCACGCCGGCGGCCTATCGGCAGCGGCGGCTGCGGCGGCGGAAGAAGCTTGCTCCACTTGATCTTCCCCATGCAGCCAACTCCGGGGGACTTTCGTTCGCCGGTCCCATTGAGTCTTTGGTGTCGCGGGCAATGGCCTGGCCGCTTCCTAAAAGGAGAAGTTTTGACGAACCATGCGCCGCCGAACGCCATAGAAATCTGCAAAACTTGCTCGGATTTTTAAACTAAGCGGAGAGAAGAACATATTTTGTCGGCATGTTTGACAAAAAAAAGTCGTACGTGTGGAATATTAGGCATGTAGTAGTGTGACAACGTCGGTTCAATGATGACCAAGAAAAATTAATCAAATAATTATATAAAATATTATTAATTTTATTTTATCCATCCAATTCACTCAATCAAAATAATTATACAAAAATATAAAATATATTTTATTAAATATATTATGGCCTTATGCAATAATTTCCTGAAGATCAAATTTGGCAAGGTGCACAATTTCGTAATAATAGTTATGTATAGGACAAAAACTATAGGTGTTTATGTTTTTGTATAGTTTTTAAATTTGGCCTGTATTTTAATTTTGAACTGCATATAATAAATAATAACTTACATGTAATATCACCCTAACTTTATTATAAAACTTAATTTGGTTGCATAATTGAATGATAATATTGAATTTGATGGTACAGTAGTAAATATGAGAATCATACTAATATACAAAATATATATCAAAATGAAAAATGATACAAATATATAATTAAATTTGAAGGAAAAAAGTATTTGAATGATGAAATTACATTAATACCCTTATTTAATGTGTGCCGATTCCTACCTCCATGATTGTTGGCAGGAGTAATTGAGGGTCTCACTCTTCTAATTCCAAATTTATTCAACCATGGACATGCACGAGGCATGCCTCATTGCTAACTTTTGGGGTAATAATTGTATAACTAGTAATTCGTCGAGATCAGAAGTATCCAAATAGACGGTTATTCGCAGACCAGAGGCGAGCTTGGGCGAGCAGAGGCCAGCTTGGGTGAGCAGAGGCGAGCTTGAGCGAGTATGAGCGAGCTTGGGCGAGTATGAACGAGTAACTGGTGAGTAGCTCGCGAGTATGGGCGAGTAGCTCGCGAGTATGGGCGAGTATCTCGCGAGTATGGGCGAGTATCTCGTGAATATGGGCGAGTATCTCGCGAGTATGGGCGAGTATCCCTTGGAACTCGCTGGCAGAAGCTGGATACTCGCTTATACCCCCATGATTTCTCTATAAATAGCCCTTCAGGGATATTAGAAATTGCACTTTTGGAAGAGGTTGAGGTCCCCCCAAGTGGATACTCACCAAACCCATGCATGCCTAGTACCTCGCGCGTCCAACCTTTTAGTTGCGGAGGAGAAGCTTCTTCTAAGCTTCTGGGTACGTGGAGAGATCTCCCTGCTGGAGCACTTGAGGTGTGCTTATAGATAATTTCCTCTCTCTCTCTCGTGCTAGTCACTTGATTTGTGACGTCAGACCGTAAAATCAGTAACCTTAAGCTGTCTTGATCTGAATTCTGAGCTTGAGAATTTTCCTGTTTTCAACAATAATAATATCAATTAATTTAGATGATTTAATTAATTGGTTTAATTATGTTTCATAGGATTTAGGGGGTTCTAATTATATGTGAATACAGAAACTTCATTCTACGTTTATACAATGAGTTTAATTAAAACAGACACATAAGAGCTCTAATATAAATATGTTATGATCAGTGGCGGATCCAGAAAATTGATAATGAGGGTGCATATTTAAAAAAAATGAAATAGCAACATGATGATTTATATCTAACAATGTAGTGGATTGCACTCGATGCACTCAGCTCATGTGCGCCGAGTGCACGATTGTTTTCTTATGTCCGCCACTCATCATAAGAATGTGTCATTGAGTACAAGAAATTTTAACAAGGGGTCAAACATTAATTTCCTCCAACAAAAATTTTGAACGTTTATATTCTATGAGAGTTGTTTCTCCCTCATCTGGCCACCGTTTTTGACGTTTAAGTAGTCAAAATGTATTGCTTCGAGGAGAGGATTCCAAATTTACTAACCATTTTGAAAAATAATGAGGGGGTGAGAGGGGCAATGTCCCTCGAGCCCTCTCTGAATCCGCCCCTGGTTATGACCCCAGTTCATAGGGTAATTTTTTTCACTCTCATTCAATTTTAACTTCTCCTGACCAGAGGAATTCTAAGGAAGAAGAAGAGGAGTAGTTTTATTTATCAAGACCCTATAGATTTGAAAAATCAGTGACCATAAATATTCTCTTTCCATTGAGTCAGATAAGCTAGACTTCAGTTCTCATTTTTAATGTTTCGACAAGAACAAAATCTATAAGGACTACGTATACCTTATTTAACTAACCTATCTGCACACCACAATCTTAAAAAGTCTCATTTTACTAAAGCCCTAGGTTTCCAATTCACATAGCCCGAGCACACGACTACCAACTCGCCTAATTCTTGCTCGCCAGAGTTGTTACCTTCTTTGTGTGCTCCATTCGTGCTAGCTACACAAAATCTCATCAATTGGACCAATTAAAGTCCACCGCCGACGGGACGAAATCTCACCTTCAAGAGGAGATTGGGCCGGAGTTCAGACGCATGACCTCCCAAACATTTGTTTTGTTGAATTGAGATCGAGGCTCCAATAAGAATTTATAAGTTTCAAAAAATATTAAGTATTGATTTTGATATTGGTCCTGCATACATCTTTGATTAATCCTCCATAAATCATGCGGTAATGCTACTTTAATCATGCATAAATTTTGCGTAGAGAATAGTTTAGGATTTTGTTAATTTCATTTGAGAGTGTGTTTGTTTTGTTTTTGTTTGGGTGAAGATAGAGTTATTGAAACATGTATAGTAGTGGTTTCTGAAACTCGTTTTAGCACAAATATGTTTTTTCTTAGCAAGTAAGTGTTAGTTTTATGGTATCACCGGCTCGCTTGCAAGCTATGACAGTAAACTCGTAATATCGGAAGAGGACCGAGATTTACCATCAATCACTATTTAAAGGGCCGACAAACTCGACGAAAGAGCAAAACCTAAGATACATCATGCTTGATTGTGAACGAGACGATTTTCTTCGTGCCAATCACAACAAAACAATATGGATTAAGAGAAACGTAAGAAAATCAAGTTTTAAGCCCTATGGATGTAAATTTGCACTAAGGCTGCATTTGGCACAGCTTGTCGCAGCTTATTTGCTCCGGTAAGGTACGATAAAAATATCATTGTATGTTTGATATGACAGTGTTACTACCGTTATTAAAAAAAACTAGCTTGGGGCATAAGATTTTGATATGACAATGACATTTTTGTCCAACCTCACCGGAGCAAATAAGCTGCGATAAGCCGCGCCAAATGCAGCCGAAGATGGCAAAGTGAAGACTAAGGGTTCGTTTGTCTGGGTGGTGACGTACGTGAATGCAGTGGTCACAAACCGTCGTTTTTGAACATCCAACCTCACTTAAGAAACTACATCTTGTTTTATGCTTAAAATTAGTTTTTTTTTTCATGACGATGGCGAAAAATATGTTGCCCCACCGCCGTGTCAAATGAACCCTTAACTAGATGAAAGTAAAATATCTTGAATAAAGGAGCGAAATATACAAGAAGCGGTATTCATAACATCAACCTCTCATAAAACTCATAAGCCTTAAGATACTTGGGCTTGATTCTAGTCCATTTATTGGGCTTTGTTATGTGTTTTCTTGTTTTTTGTAGGCCCTTTCCTTAATGGGCTCTTCTAGAGTTATTGAAGACCAAAATAATCATGAGAACAACTGGTTTCAGGTCTTCATGAAGTTCAAACTCACGCCATGCAGTTGCTCGCCTACAGTTGGCTTAGCTTTTCTCCTTCTCTTCCGGTCGCCGTCACCACCTCCGGCCATTACCGTCGCTGGGCAACTTGTACGGACCGTTCAGGGCCATGTTCGTCATTTTCAGGAGATTGATGATCCAGGTGATCGGAACCGAGCAACGTCATTCGTCAACTTCAGATACAGTCGGACGCAATTACCAACACGTTACTTCGAAAAAGATATAAAAAGCCCCACAGATCTTCATTTGAAGACAAGCAACCAGAGAGACAAAAGAGAGATCTGAGATTTTCCGGAGAGGGCCTGGGACTTAGATCATTCATTCACTTTAAATTTCCTATGCCCACTCTCAAATCTGCTCTCTCTCAACGCTCACGTGGACGCTTTAGCTGGATCATAAGAAGACATAGAAGAACACTTTCATGGATGCTCTCACAAAAGCTCCGTCAAAATGATCATTTTTTCTCTATTCTCTGCTATCAAAGCTTGAAAATGGAGAGGTGACATGTCACCTTTTTCAGAACTCAAACTTTTGTAACCTCAATGGAACAAGTGGATTTCAGCCTGACATAGATTTGTCCATATGTTTTTCACTATTTTCGTGTTTTCAGCGTAAAACCCCTCGTGTCATTGCTACTTGTTTTTTTATTTCACTCTTTGCACGCTCAACTCACTCTCGAGCTAATGCAGTCCAATTCTTTAAACCGGAGAAAAACCGAGTGAGTCATTAATATTGTAGTAACCCATAGGGGCATTCATGCATGTTTTTTTAATTGTATTACTAGTTCTAAGTAGTCATGGGCAAAAACCCGGGGCCGGAAAGCCTGCCCGGGCCCGCCTGGCAAAAGCCATGCTTGGGGCCCTTTCCGGGCCCCCATTTTTGCCGGTTGCCCGGCCCGAACCGGGCTGGGCAAAGCCCGGGCGTCGGGCTAGCCTGAGCCCGGCGACGTGCTAAGAAAAAGCCTGACGGGATTAAATCCCGCCTATGATCAGGCGGGATTTTAATCCCGCCTGTTTAAGCAAGTTTTTTGAATTCAGGCCGGCCCGGGCCCAACCCAACCTGGGCCGGCCTAAAGGGCCTAACCGGGCTTCTCTTTTGAGAGGGAGCACGAGCCCGGCCCTGCTGGATTCAAACTGGGCCCGGGCCGAGTCTGGTTTGGCAAACACCCGGGTCCGACCGGGCCGGGTCAAGCCCGGCCCGCTAGGGCTTTTTGCCCATGACTTACAGATAGCGGGCTTTTTGCCCATGACTAACTTCTAAGTAGGCCTGTGCAAAAGAAACCGAAGAACCGAGAACCGAACCGAATTGGTCGGTTCGGGTCGGTTCCTGTGTTGATCGGTTCGGGTCTGAATCCAGGGAATACGAGAACCGGTGGTTCGGGTCGGTTCTCGGTTCTAACAGTCGGGTATCCGAGAACCGACCCGAATAAGTATTTAACCTTAATCTACTTCAGCGCCTCAGCGGTTCAGCCACCTGAGCTAAAGAAGTTTTGATAATTATTCCTAATAATAATAATAAATTGCTAATCTGATTGCCGTTTTGCCATACTAACAAGATCACCAAACAGACGAATGTTCCCTGTGCATATATTGAGGATATGCATACATGCCCCCGTGCATAAATTGTCAAGACAATGTCTTATTTTCTTGTGCTTGCTAGAATAATGACAAATTAATTTTTTGGCATGTAGCCTGTAATGAGTTAAGCTTCTCATCAGCTTAAATTGCTCAGAATTGATAGCAAATCATAAGGTCAAGTTAGCCAAAATAGTCATCCTTACGGAATGAAGTTAGAACCGAGAACCGAACCGGAACCGACCCAAACCGAATGGTTCGGATCCGGTTCCATAATTTAGAACCGTGGATCGGTTCCGATTCCAAAAATTTGGAACCGAACCTATACGGGTCGGTTCATGGTTCTAGGTGGAACCGAACCGAACCGAACCCATCCGAGTTGCACCCCTACTTCTAAGAGTATCATTTTGCTGCACCTAAATATACCCACCCTACAAAGCCTTAGTATCTTTTTTTTTTTTAATTATATTACTAGTGCTAAGTCAAATAGCAGGTATAATTCCAGTTTCTAAGAGTTTCTAAGAGTATTCCAGCTATAAAAGCGAGATACGGTAACAAAAACAACTTCCACAAAACAATATTGATAAATGTGAAAAAGTGTTAACACTTATAATTTTTTTTGAGTAAGAAGTTCCAAGACATCAATATACTGGGAACATTAAGCATGAATGACTACGTCATTAAATAACAACAATCAAATAATAAATTACTAATTAAGTAAAGAAAGCTCACATCATGATGAGAATCAAACTCATGACCTCCATGTCATGAGCCCCCAGCTTATCCAACTGAGCTAAGCCTCATTGACAACACTCATGATTTCAACACAACTATCGGACTATGACCGCAAAAATAAAGTTTTTGCGAGAAATATTTTCCCTAAATTTTTCATATATTGATAAAATACTGTGCCACAATCTTCAAAAATTACAATGATATGTTAGTCCTAAATTAGTGCTCAAGTTTAATAAAACTCTTTAAATTTTCCTCTAAACTATGATTTTAAATTCACACAAAATATTAGAGAAGACAAAGCTAGGGGTGCAAACGAGTTGAGCTCGAGTCGAGATTGGAAAAATTTTCAATCACGAGCTCAAACTAATCATTTCCAACTTGAGCTCGTCGAGCTTATTTTGTCCTGGCTCGAGCTCGAGCTCAATGTCTGCTTATCGAGCTCGAGCTTCGAGCTCGCGAGCTCGAGTCGACTCGAGGTGCTCACGAGTTTTTTTTAGCTCATAAGTCTTATTTTCTTTATAATTTTAATTTTTAAAAAAATATAAGAATAAAAAGCTCGTGTGCCGTCTCACGAGCTCATGAACAAGAATATCCGAGCTCGAGCTCGACTCGTAATCGAGCTCGAGCTTCACATGCTCGAGCTCAAGTCGAGCTTTTTTCAAGCCGGCTCAACTCAACTTGCAGACAAAGCAATGTGTTCCAAAATAGTGAAAATACCGGTTCTATGTACAATACATGAAATGACTAATAAGCCCTTGCTTGAAGAAGCATAGAGTAATATAAATAATAATTTTTGGTTTCCAAATTGCTCCAATAAAAGGAGGAATTTTTCAAACGAACAACTTATGCAACATTAAATTTTAGGCAGCATATACTAGATATTTATTGCACTCATTAAATTAGATGTAATTAATTAAACTAATGTTTCAAATAATAATTTTCAATATTTATTATATTAAATGTGTCTTAATTTTTAAAACTCATTTTAACAACAATGGACTATCAAAATAGAGATGAATTTAATTTATCATGGTGAAAAGAAACATTTCCAAACATTAAAGAAGCTCCCTATTAATTGTTTAACTTCTTTGAACCGAATAAAATTGTTTGGTTGGTATAAAAATGAACAATACTTCTGATATTATGAGAGTTGAATTGTTACATGTACAATTTAAAAATATTAAAATATAAATACATGATTTATATATGAGATTAAAAGAAACATAAATATACATTTATATTATTTGAAATGAAATAATTCTAGTATCTCATTTTATTATTAATTATTTATATATACAAATCTATATTGTAATATTTATATGATTCAATTCAGAACAGTTTAACATTAAAAATGATGAACCGAACCGTGCAGTTTTTTTAAAATTTGAAGTCGTCGATTATGAAAACTGAACCGAATCAGACCATACACTTTGATTTGGTTTGACGGTTCAAATGTTTTTTTTACTTGCACACCATCTAGTAGTCATCAGATTTATGAAAATAGACAGATGAATTTAATATTGCCGGGTGAAATGAAAACATTAAAAAACGTAAAAAAGACTTCCCACCATTAATAAATGTTAAACTGTTTTTAATTAATTATTTATTTTAATTTTAATTTTAATTACTTTGTATTAAATTATGTGATAACTGATAACTGTTAAAAATAAATATTTGGGTATAAAAATCATCGCTAGGAAGCTAAAAATCCTCCTCACTTTTGGTCTTCACATTTGGATGGATCCTCAGTCGTGAGTTTCGGCCGGAAGCGAGAGTCCGCCGGCGGCTTCGTTCCTCCTTCTTGCCCCTTTCTCCGACGTAAATTCCCACGTCGTTCTCATCGGCGGTTCAATGGTACTACTGCTTCCCTTCCGGCCGTCTTCTTTGACTTCTTCTTACTTTTCATTCGTCCTGGTCAACGCGTTGCCGGTGGAATCCGCCTTTGCCTTGCGCTCACCTTCTTTCTTATATTGTACGAGTTGACAGGAGAGAGAGGGAAGAGGAGAAGACGTAGAGAAGAAGATGATGAAGACGAGATCAACCGGCGGCGCCGAGAGGCGGCCGTCGGCTAGGTGGATCGTTTTACTTTGCATCACCTGCTTCGGCCTTGGAATGCTCTTCTCAGACAGGTGAATTGACTAATTCCAGTGCCAATTTGAAGAAATATTGAGCGAAGGAAGCTTTTGATACTTGAATTGACTAATTTCCCTAATTCACCGGCGTCTGTGTGGGCTAGGTTTCGGCGAGTTTCAGATTTGAATATTGGGACAGAATCGAACAAGCAGGTCATCTCACAGCGGAGGCAAGAACAGGAACTTCGCATCATCTCTGAAGATCTCTTAACTAAAAAGGTCAGTCAGATGTTCGATTAATTAAGGAAATTGTCTTTCGATTCAAGCACTGTTTTTAACTGGAATTTTGCTCGACTGCAGAAGCTGGGGCAAGATAAGGATATAATGGGGGAGGTTGCGAGGACACATGAAGCTATACAGTGAGTTGAAGATTTCTGCAAAACTTGTTGATTGATTCATCTGCGTTTTTCTAAATTCTAGGGTTTGTGGATTGCTGTCAGATCTTTGGACAAGACGATATCGACACTTGAGATGGAGCTGGCGGCAACCAGGAGCTCTCAGGAGCTTATGGGCTTGAATGGTTCTCCAACTAATGGAGCAGCGAGTCTGCAGAGAAAGAAGGCTTTCGTTGTTATTGGGATCAACACAGCATTTAGCAGCAGGAAGAGGCGCGACTCTGTTAGAGAGACCTGGATGCCTCAAGGTTTCTTCTTAACTTCTTTTGCCTTTGAAATTCATAGAGCCTGATAATTATTCTTCAAAACTGATTGTTGTTTCATGAAGATCTTGATGTTTTTTTCTTCTTCTTTGGTTTGGAGATATCTATTATACTTAAAGAACATTTTATAGATAGTCAACATGTCATATTTGAGCTACATTTAGATGCCACCATGACTTATACAAAATCCCAGCATAAAATTTTGGCTTTGAAGACATTTATGATACCATGAGTTATGAGTAAATTAATGTTAGGTTTTTGGTTGGTTGAAATTTTTGAAGAACATTTTATAGATGAACGACATGGCTCTGTTTGGCGTGCCTTTTTTTCTCCGGTGAGTTTGGACAAAAACGCCATCACCATAGATTGTATGTTTGGCATGACAACAGTTATGACTGATATCAAAAAAGAAAACAATTTTGAACATAAAAGTGGATGAAGTTCCATAGGTGAGGTCGGGTATTATCAACGGTTCATAACCATAGCGTTCGTGACCGCCACTTTTGTGCCAAACGGAGCCTTTGACATTTGATGCCAGATATCTTAAACACAATCACACTCTGATAACACGGAAACAGTAGAATTAAACAAAATTCAGACTGAAAGGTGTCATTTGGTTCGTAGACATCTATAATACGATGTGTTGTTATGTGTATATTTTAATTTTTTGGTTCATTGACATCTTTAAAGAATATTTTATAGATGACCAACATGTCATATTCGAGATATATTTAGATGCCACCATGATTTTTTCACATTTGATGTCACAATATCTAAACAAAAAAATAGAAATTTTAATCTATAATACTTATATCATAATAGCGCGCCATATACTCATGTGTATTTTGATTGCACCCTCTATTTCACATTTGAAAACAGATGTCACATGTATTTTTTACCTTGTAAATTGGCCCTCTGGTAAGTGATCTATTTGAGTTCTATTTCGCGGTATCTTCTTATGAACAAAACTAGTTTACTTGAGGAAAATATTACATTTAAGAGAACAGAATTGTATAACATTTTGTTACATGATATATTGGATTTTTGCAGCATAACATTTTCTTTTTTGGATTCGTTAGCTTACAATAACTGCTATACGCAGCATAACATTTTCTTTTTTGGATTTGTTAGCTTACAATAACTGCTATACGCAGTTTATTTCACCTGAAAATAGATGTCACGTGTGTACTTTGTTTTCTATGCTTTGCTACATAAAACTTCCATTAAAAGCTTTGATTTCAACTCAGGTGCAAAGCTTCAAGAACTAGAGCGAGAGAAGGGCATTGTCATCCGGTTTACAATTGGCCACAGGTATTTTCATATTTTTTATTCTGCTCCATAGATTAAGTTGACTCAATTGTATAATTGCTTGAGCTCATACTATAGAGAGCTCAAGAAATGATAGATCAAATTTTAGTTTTCTAGTTATCATAGAGTAAAAATCTAATCGAAGCCTGAGTGCATGTTTCCAAGCATGAATTTCTGAAGGGAATTCGACTGGCCATGTTACTACAGAGTTGAATTTGGACTACTTGAACCCTCAATCATACAAAAAAATCCCTGAGATTGTTTCTGTACCTGTTGATTGAAACATGTTGGGCTGTCTTCAAATATTACTGCTGTGTGCTATTTTACCGTAAATTGATGCCCTTTATTTTCTATGAATTTAACTAATTTAGAAAAAAATGTGTTTTTTTCTTCATATGGAGCACAACGTATTATAAGCATATACATTAAAAGATCACAAGCGCTGTGTTGAAAACAACCAATCTTGATATTCTTGTGCAGTGCTACGGCTAATAGCATTCTGGATAGAGCAATTGATTCGGAAGAACAGCAGCATAATGATTTCCTTAGACTGGTAAGGCACATGTTCTTCCCTATTTGCTCAAATGTAACTTAAAGACTCCGAGTAGTTTATTAACATTAACATGAGTATGATCAGGATCATGTTGAAGGCTATCACGAATTATCTGCAAAGACAAAGATATACTTCTCTACAGCAGTTGCTTTATGGGATGCAGAATTCTATGTTAAGGTGGATGACGATGTCCATGTTAACTTAGGTAATATATTTAGTTCAGATACTTTTTCATAGATGCCTCGTTCTTATACAATAATTTCCAGTTACAATTTTGGAGCTTTCACCATTGTTTTAGGTACGTTGGCTGCAACTCTTACTCGCCATAGGTCGAAGCCGAGGGTCTATATTGGGTGCATGAAGTCAGGCCCAGTTCTTTCAAATAAGTAAGCCTTTCGTTCGTCTCTGCTTATTCACTGATTCACTATTCAAAAAACTATTTACATTTATATAAATAGTATGCTAGTAAATTTACTATATTTCATGTGTACATTCTTTATGGCTTCATAAATATATGACCAGGGTTATGAAATGTCTCTCATTTCTATGTTGGAGCATGATTTTTTTTAAACTTCATCCCACCTGCATGGTCGCATGTATAAATTTTGAGGAAATCATGTTGTAGTTGCTCTTTTAGTTATAATGTTCTGTTCCGTTTCACATGTTTTATAGGAATGTGAAATATCATGAGCCTGAATACTGGAAATTTGGAGAAGAAGGGAACAAGTACTTCCGGCATGCCACCGGCCAAATCTACGCCATATCGAAAGACCTCGCGACATTCATTTCTATCAACCAGTAAGTCTTGACTACCATTTCCGTCTTTAGTCTTACCCCAACTAAATGTGTTCAGCCATATAAATCCTCATATATGGTTCCAATGTTTCATTTCTTTTTTGTATAGGCATATACTTCACAAGTATGCAAATGAAGATGTTTCTCTTGGTTCTTGGTTTATTGGGCTTGAAGTTGAGCATATTGATGACAGAAACATGTGCTGTGGAACTTCACCAGGTTTATTTTCTTTTCCTTTCATTGTTAATTACTTTCCCCCACGGTAAATGATCTTTTCCTTGAATCATATAGATTTGAAAACAAGTACTTCCGGCAATGCAATTTTCAACCCCCCCCCCCCCCCCCCCCCCCACCCACCCAACAATGCACTGCGCAATCAAAAACTGACTTTTCAAATCATCCATGAAAGAAGAGCCATAATCCTGACCAGCTTAGGATTCTCTTCAATTTCATCCTGCTACATGGGACAAAAAACAGTTCCTAAACTTCATAATTTCATTTGTACATTCTGTATTATGTTCAGATTGTGAATGGAAGGCTCAGGCAGGAAATGTGTGCGTGGCATCATTTGATTGGAGCTGCAGCGGAATATGCAAATCTGTGGAGAGGATGAAGGATGTCCATGAACGGTGCGGGGAAGGAGACGGAGCTGTATGGGGAACTGCTCTCGCATAAGATCAGTTTGTTTCGGTCAAATCTTCCGGAAGAAGTGGGCTCAAAGCGAAATAATCTGGCCCTTGCTCGACGGCGCATCTTCGCGGGGAGAACATAGTTAGGGAAAAACTCATTCTTGGATATGATGTTGTTCATAACCTGGATGGGTGAAGGCAGCAGTGGTAGGGAATCATGCTATTTTGATTCATTCTTTTATATGTTTTTTTACGTCGTCAAAAAGTTTATAGGTCCATTTGTGAGCTCTCAGCTGCTTGAGGATGTTTTTATGGCAATTTTGTAAGAATTAGAATTTTTTTTAATAAAGAAATATGGTTGTTGATATTATTAGATTTCCCACTTCTTTGTGGGAGATTTTGATGAAGAAGCCAAGCAGGAATGGTTTCCTTTTTTTAATAAGAGTACTTTTTAAAATGCAGAAATACTTGAGACTAATTTTCAAACTTGCAATAAATGTTTCACTATAAATTAAAATACTGGATATTTCAAAGTAGCTAAAGTATGGCAGCAAGAAAACATTAGAAATTGTATATATGCAAGAGAACTCAAAGCCAAATAACTAAGTAAACGAACACTCACAAAGACTCAAAACTTGGGATAACGTTTAGAAATAACACATCTCTCATATAGAAAACTAACACTTCAGATTAAAAACTTGCACAAACAAGCAATGTGTCTGGACAAAGTGTGGGGCTGGATGTGGAGATAATATGGGGACTGGCTGTTGAGGATGAGGGGATGTGACGGGGACGTGGTTTCGTGTGAGCTTGTGGGGATTATGAGGACTGGTTGAGAGAGAGAGAGAGAGAGAGAGAGAGGTGGGATTGGTTGTGAGGGAGCTGGCCAGCTGGTGTAAGGGAGAGGTGGCTCTGTTGAGGGCTGAAAAGGCGGCTCTATGTGTGAGGGGTGGTGGGGGGTTAATGGAGGGGAGTTGGAAAAAATAGTGTGAGGTAGTTATGACGGTTATGGTAGCTGGCTGGAGGTCAGCGACAGTGATCACAGGAGATGGTGGAGGCGGCAGGAGGTGGTTAGCAAAGATTGCCGAAAAATTGAAAATGGATGGCAATTGTATGGTAGTGCCATGCATTGCCAAAGGTGTCCCATCGAGATTTTTCGGTGATTGTGGAAGGCTGAAAATGTGGGAATTAAGGGCTGTTTCGAAGGAATATGGGGGAGTTGTAGGGGTTGTAGCAATGAAGGGTTTATGCAGTGATAATATGCTTATTCTCTCTTAAGTAATACACCAAATTACATTCTCCGTTCATTATATTTCAGCAAATAATATTTTTGGCATTTCATCTAGTGTTCGAAGCATTGAGATAGTATCTTTTGATTCATTTAAAATCAGTACAATATTAATCTTAAATAAAGATATTTTTTTTGTAGGACTTCAGAGCTTGACTTATCTTTACTCATTACACAGTTGGTCGTCGCAGGCTGCACTGACTACTGTGCTATCGGTGCACCGAAGGAACACTTGCGCATGTTCTTACAGTTTTTTACCTTCTAATAAGCTCATTAAAATTTGATTATAAAGTTTGGTTCATATGATCTTCTAAGAAATTCACACTTTCATCTCAATACTCCAAAGTGATAAGACAAATGGTCATGACTTATAAGTATATACGTGTGAAGCGCGATACACAATGTGGGCCTAATCAATAGCATGGGCCGCCATGGATAATCCGCATATGGGTCGATCCCACACAACCAGTCCAACACGACGCGGATCCGCTGGAATCAGAATGATTACTCATTGTTGCTTCCACTTGTTCAGCTTCATTGCTATACATAGATACATTATTACATCATGTATGTATTTGTATGCATGTATAATGTATGCATATATAAGATAATGAATATATAGAACTAATTACATGAAAAAAGTTTAGTAAATAAGAGAAATCAGTTTTCAGTGTACTCAAATATTCCCCCGCTGTGATTAAATCCACATGAGACGTGTAAAGCCCGCACGTTGTTGCCAATATTTAGCAGCATTGGCTGGGAGTAGTCAAAATCGTTGCCATGTCCCTGAAACACAATCACAGTTTCATTAGATATTAAGCATTACAGAAAATAGCCAGGATTAAAGTAAGATGAAGGCTCCGTTTGGAGGGACTTATTTTTACCGGTCAAGCGGTTACGATCACATTCATGTGATCGCACGTTCATGCACGTTCATGCGATCGTAACGCGACCGGTGTAAGTAACGGGCTAAGGCTTCGTTGGCATGGTGGTGGTGGTGGTCATGAACATGCGGGTTAAATTGTCATTCGTTAACGCCCACCTAAGAAACTTTATCCACTTTTATGTTCAAACAGACGATGTTTGTTGGGTGATCCTTAACAAATGACGGTTTAACCCATGCGTTTACGACCGCCGCCACCGTGCCAAACGGAGCCTAAGACTAATGAAGGAACTGTTTGGGGCGGTGATGGAAACGGGTTAAATCACTCTTGTTAGGTTATTTGTATGAGAAGCACGAAATGTGTTTTATGGGTTTTTAGGGCAGCTGATCCAAGAGGACTTTCTAAAACTGTTTTCTTTGCTTCCAGCTTTTTTTCTTTTATTTGAGGGTTTACGAAAGTCACGCCCCGACCATTGGCGATCTGTCTTTCTTCCTTCTCGCAGCTGCAAATGTTTTCTTCTTTTATTCGTGATTCTTCACTCATTTGCTATATTTGTTTCTTCCTGCTAACCTTTTGTAACCTACTTATTTAGAATTTATATAATATTTACTTATCTATGTGATAAATGATCAACATTAAATACTTTTTTATTATTAAAAAGCTAAACAATTTTTTTAAAAAGTTGTTTTTCCAAACAAAAAAAAAGAAATACAATTTTTTTGAAAAAGTATTTAAATAAGATTTTTCAAACGGTCAACAAGTTTTTCAAAACAGCTTTCTGTATAGCTCTAATGTATTCATTGATTTCCCACAACAGTTTTTCCATCACCACCGCCACCGCCGCCCAAAAACAGTGCCTAAGATATCGATTACTATTGGTACATAAGACTCAAAATTAACTTGACGAGGATAAGAACTATATTGCTTGCACAAGATTATACGAGTTTCTAGACATTGAGTAAGAATCAGTTATGTAAACATGATAGCCCTTTGTCAAGCAATCATTTCAAGAGATTTAGGGAGAGAATGTCTAGGTAGCAAGTTTAACTTAAATATCAATGGCCACCTTCAAAGATTGCTTTAGGGTCAGTTTGGCAAAGTGGGGCGATCCTCAACAAAAGTAACAACTCAAGAGATATGAACACGACGAGCTACATGATCATAGCACCTATAACCCTTATGCTCAATACTATAACCAAGAAAAACATAAGCAGTTTGGAGGCACATGAGAGGCATAAGGAGACTACGAGACGTCTCAATAATAAGGCGATGCTTCCTTTCCGCAGAGTCATTCTGAGAATGAGCACCAGGTCAGGACAGCTGAGGTAGAGTACCATGAGAGGCCAAAAAATCACAAAAATAAGTGATTTGTAGCCCCCCCCCCCCCGAATCAGAGTGAAACATGCGGATAGACGTGAAAAACTGAGTACGCACCATGAAGACAAACTCAACATAAATGCGAAAGAAATCAGTACGAGTACGCATCATATAAACTCATGTATAACGAGAGAAATCATCAACAAAAAAAACATAATAACGATCACCACCTTTTGAAATAAAGGGGGCAGGACCCCATACATCAGAGTGAACTAAAGCAAAAGGAAAAGAGGATCGAGACTCGTTGGATCGATATGAGAGTTGTAGCTGTTTGTCAAGCTTACAACCCGTACATGAATGTGAGCGATCAACAAACACACGACCTAAGAGACCCTGACGAACAAGATAAGATAGTCGAGCTCCACTGGGATGGCCGAGGCGGTAATGCCATTGAGAAAAGCTGACCGACGAAAGACAAATGGGAGCTCCAACATAGGAAGCTGGTAGCGAAGTGGATGCGGGAAGCCAGAGATGGTCGAGCACATAAACCCCGCTACGACGACGACAATTTCCAATGAGTCCCGGTGTGACGATCCTACACATTACACAAAAACGCATCAAAAACAACAAGACAATCTTGTGAAGCAAACTGACTAACTGATATGAGGTTCATGAAAAGTTTAGGGACAGGCAACATTCAGAATGTGAAAATGAGCGGTATGCAGGGTACTACAGCTAGCAACGGGCAAGTTGGTGCCATCAACAATGTGGCACGTAAGTCAGAAGAAACAAACCGACAGAAATGTAAGGGAGCTGCTTCAAAGGTCATATGAAAAGATGCAGCAGAATCAAGTAACCAGGAAGCCTTAGTGATACTTGCAGAGGCAGACACAGTCGCTGAGTTGGTCGAAGAAACAGAGTTATGACTGACAACAGATGCCGAGGACGAGGAGGCACGACTCTGAGAGTTGTTAAACGAGCTGTATGATCTGATCAGGAACAGTGGTAGGACTGTCAGGAGCAAGTGGCAGGATAGGAGTAGCTCGATGAGGTGCCCCATGCTGGCTTTGGGTATGCTGCAACTTGCGACACTCCGAACGAATGTGTCCCAAATTATAGCAGTAGTGACAACGGGGAACACTGTGTTGTGAAGGCCCGGAGCCGGTGGCGCACCTGATAAGGTACTGGGTGAAGCCGCTGAAGACGGGCGATACAGAGCAGGTGCACTAAATCCAGGAGGAAAAGGTAAGACTGGTGGATCAGGTACCGAGAAGCCGTGCTGAGGAGCAACAAGAACTGAGTGTGGCGAGGAGGCAGGGCGCATGCCCTCCAAAGAGCGAAGACGGGTCTCCTCAACAACAACAACAACAAGACAGTCACGTAGGGATGGAGGAGCAACACGGTGCATCAGCTGAGCACGAACAGACTCGAACTCAGATCAAAGACGCATGAGGTACTCATACATGCGCAAGTGATCCCTCTCCTCAGCAATAATGGTGCAACGAGCACAAGTGGGGCAACCAGAGGTAGACATCCCATCCGGCTGGTGCCATAAATCACTAAGCTCCGCAAAGAAGGCCTGAACGGAGCGGTCGTGCTGATAGGCTGAAGCAAGCGTCTGCACCAAGGAGTACTTTTGCGCCTGGCTGGAAGACAGATAGAGCTGGCGTAGATGATCCCAGATCTCCCTGGCAGTGGGGAAATCACATAAAGCCATACGAATTGATATCTCAACGGATTGGCAAAGAATGGCAATGATCCGGGCGTCATCATCATGTCATTTTTCCAATCGGTCCCACTAGTGATAGAAGCAGAAGATGCATATGTCCCACTAGCTGTAGAAGGAGAGGAAGCATTGTCAACGAGAATGGGTGTTGGAGTTGAAGTGGATCCATCAAGATGACCCCAAAATTGCAATCCACGAAGAAGTACTCGAATCGTGGAAGACCATTCCTTGTAGTTGGTTCCATTAAAGATGATATCAGATTTTGGAAGGTATAAATCTGAGATGAGGTCATTTGGACAAGCAGTGGCAGCAAGAAGAAAAGGGCCTCACGGGAGGAGAAGAGCACTGGAAAGGAAGAAGAGAGCAGCAAGGGCGCCAGACCAAAAACTGAGGCAGTAAGGGCGCCAGACAAAGTAAGGTGGCAAGGAGAAGGGAGAAAACAACAGCAGCAAGCGGCGCAGGAAGGAGGTTCGAGCAAAGCAGTCGACGAACTCTTCCTCAGGCGCAGCAAACAGGATCGACGAACACTTCCTCTGGCGCAGCAGACGGGATGGGGTCGGGCAGAGGACAATGATCAACGATCGGCAGAATGGAGCTACGAATGAACGAAGACGGGATCGGCGCAGGAGGAATCGAACGGAGGCGCGATAGGTGGGAGCGGGATCGACAAAAACCTAAACCTCTGATACCATGTTACCTTTATGCAGATACGCTGATGGATTAGGCCAATCATAAGCTTGACCAAATATAAACCTGATTCATGTTATATGAGCACATCTAACAGTTATAAACCATCGTACATGAATGGGTGACATCACCTAAGGAACTTCATCTATTTTTATGTTCAAACTCTTTTTTGTCTTGGTGGTGGTCATAATCGTTGTCATGCCAAATACATATTTTATGACAGTGTTGTTTTTGTTCAATCAAAGGAGACCATTAGAGGCACCTATTAGGCATTGTGAGAGTCTAGTCACTAGACATGTTAAACGAAGGAGGGGCAGACCAATAAAGACTTGGAATGAAATTGTAAGGAAAGACATGATGTACTTAGGCATTAGTGAGATTATGACAAAATATAGGGCATAATGGCGACAAAGGATCCATATAGCCGACCCCACTATAGTGGGATAAAGGCTTGAGTGTTGTTGTTTTTGTTCAAACTCACCGGAGCAAAAAGCAAAAACACCATGCCAAATGGACCCTTAGTCCAAAGTCTCTATCTAAAATATGAATGTAGACTAATCATTTTACATATGTTGCTAGGTCATGTGCACCGGTGGGTACGATGGTGATATTTGAGTTTTTGATGGTCAAACAAGACCAACTATCAATGCAACAACAACAAAGGTTTAACGATAAGAGGAAACCTCCGGATGTCTCACAGAGTCTGGGAAGGCTAACAGGTAGTTCGTGCAGACAATGAATATCATTCACTTCGTAGAAAGTGCAACCTAAAGCAGACCGGACCTTGCATCAATGATTGGAGGGGCAATACATGTTTTTACTGTCATCAACCTGGTCATAGCACATTCGCACCCCACGAGGAAAAACAATAATGGAACAATGGTGAAGAGAACCCTAGAGACCTACCGTAGCTCAACTTCGACTTTATTCGAATACTCAGCAAGAGGCTCAAAAGACTATGAACACAGTCATGGGTACAAATTATGCTCCAAAATGCCCCAAAAATACACATTATTTTAAAATTTCCTGATAAGAAGAGTTAATAGGGTGAGATTTTAAATGCCCAAAAGTACAAATTATGTTCCAAAAATGAAAAATTCCCAGTCCAGATTGAATGATAGTGCTTACCAATTGTCCTCCAGAGGAGTGTCCCTCTTCAAAAAACGTCCCATTTGCACCTCCCCAGCCCCACGTGCAGATGCTTCCATCTGCATGCAGTTACTGTTAGATTGTTTTGGGGGAAGAACAGGAAAAAAAAAGTTCGATCAACATGAGCAAAGAAACAAAGAAGAACCTTTAGTGAATCTTTAGCATACTAAAAGGAGTATAAACGAATGATTTAGCAGCTCAGGAACCAAATGTTAGAAAGTGCATTCTATCGGAAATTATATGAAGTATCCATATGATAAAATCATGTGAGCTATTTGGATGCCGTGACGGTTGTGACGCTATTGTTTTGAAGTGTCGTTCGTAAATGCCCAACCTCACCTAAAAAACTTCATCCACTTCTATGCTCAAAATTAGTTTTTTTTTTCTTGATGGCGGCCATAATTGTTGTCATATCAAACACACACTTGCATTTTTGTCCAAACTCATCGGAGCAAAAACGCCAAGTCAAACAGACCTAAGTAGATAGAAATCAGGATTTAAAAAGTAAACCAGAAGGATTGAATTAGCGTCAAGAGGATTAAGGAGACGACAAGGCAGATTTGATATGGATGAAGACAATTTGGAGGGTTCAGTTGGGCGGTTAAAATGAGTATTTCCCCAAGTAAAACCTGAAATAAGATAAAGGAAATGATAAGGTAAAAAATAAATAAAATTTTGTATTTAGATCAATAATGTACTGGTCCAAGCTTTGAAAATCAAAATTGCGCTTAGGAAATAAATGAATAGGTTAGATTAGTGATGGCATCGAATTAATTGATTTGGAATATACAGCTGTAAAGTAACAAATAAGAAAATAAATGCACCAATGAAGTTGAATGCAAAAACAGTGTGAAGGTCTTCGAAAAGAAAAGGGATAGATAAAATAAACAAGTTTATAGGATGTAAAGACATGAGAAAAACCTAGAAATAACACAATAAAAAATAAAAGGAAACTAATTGAGACTTGGAATTCATGAGGATGAATGCAACGGGTTAAGATATGGTGGTCGCTCAAGGTGGTCGCCGGAGGTGGTGGTGGTGGTCGTGGGTGTTTTCCCGTGATTGCCAAAAAACTGAAAATGGAAGGGATTGGAGAGGGGATGGGCAGTTTTTGGAGGAATATAGGGGGGGGACTAGAGGTTTGTGTGGGTGAACGGAGCAGCCGGGTACTTTGATTTTAAGGGAGGGAAAGGTGGGTGGCCGGCTATGAGGAGAGGGGAGGGGATAACTACCAAGCTTTGACACCGGATGATCAAAAGGAGGAATCTCTTCTTCACTCAGTCTTCAATTCCTCTAAAATGAACCTCATACTCCTATATATAGACTAATGGGTCATCACAGACAGTCATGATTCTCCGATCATGACGACGCTCGAAATACATGAAAATAAAATAAAAGAATACATAGAAATAAAAATAAAAAATACAAAAAAATAACTAAAAATTTCGGACCGTCGATCTCCATCACAAAGGTTCTTGCCCGGGATTCCCATTCCCCAGATGGTGGAAGTCCTTAGGCTGAATTAGCATAACTTCATCATGACTCCGAGCCAAGTTAAAGGCTCTCTCCAAAGGGAAATGGGCAAAAACATTTTATGGTTAGTTCGATATTCAGTCCCGACAAAAATATGCTAATGGCATATTCCTCTAGAATGTGAACTGACGCAAGGTAAGGTCCTAAGTGAACTAAGGGTACATGTAGACACAATTTTCAACGGAGTTAAGCTTGTAATAAAGTACTTTTATAAAACAATTTTCATTTGATTTGCAACTTAAAAATAAAGCTATTAAATTAAGGAAACAAGAGGGAAAGTACAAACACAAGAGTGCGCGGAAATAAATGACTAACCAAATGAGAGAATACAAAGACTTAAACAACTGAAATCAAAACTTGCAATCTACTCTCCTCAAGTAGAGACTAAACACAAAATTCAATTGAAAAAGAAATAACAAACAAACCTTGGACTCGCAGACGTGTTTGGAGAGCTGTGGAGTAGCCGTGAGAGCCACTCGGGGCTGGACTTCAGGTTCCAATAGAGCTGCAATGGGCTTCCTGCAGCTGGAGGGGGCTGGAATTCAGAAACCAGCTGCCGGGATGGCTCGGCAGGGAGCTGGTAAGTTCAGATAGGCTTCCGGGATGCAGGGGAGACTTTCTGGAAAGTGAGTACAGGGGCTGGAAAGCAGCATGCATGATTTAGGGAGGCTTGTAAGTTGCTGTCCAAGGGATTTCCTGCAGCAGGAAGTGGTTGGTTGGGAGGGGAATCAAAGGTGGGCTGCAGGAATAGTGGGAGGTGGGGTCGGTTTTGGGAGAGGCGGCAGATATGTGGCTCCACATGAGGAATGGGGAGGGGATAGAGGGGCCCGGAAGTTTATGGAGTGAGTGGGGAGGAGGTGTGGGCTATAGTTTAGGAATAGATCCTAAAATTTAGGGAGGTGGGAAAGTGGGGTAGTGGAGGAAGTTGGAAGGTAATTATGGGGTGGTTGTGGGGTAGTGGGGAGGTGGTGGTTGCCGGAGGTGGCTTCCATCGAGGGTTGCCGGAGATGGTGTTGGTGGTGGCCGGAGGTGTTTTTTGGCGATCGCCGGAAAACTTAAAATTGGAGGAAGTGGTTAGGGGATGGCGGGGGATCACTGAAGGTGACCGGAGGATGATTCCGGTGATCACCGGAAATGAATTCAAGGGGATATGGGGCTGTTTTGAAGATTTAGTGGAAGGGTTGTTCGAGAAGTGGATCCACAACAAGGACGGAAGGGCGGGGGGAGGTCGGTGGCCGGCACGGGATGGGGAAATGGATAGGGGCTGTTGGATTGGAGTTGAGAGTGGGATGAATAGGAGGATGGAGGCCGGCTGGGGAGGGAAGATTGGGGTTCACAGCAAGGAGAGGGAGGGGAGTTGTGGGCTTCTGTTGGCGGGTGAATGGAGGAGGACATAAGGTTGATGTAGGTGGGCGAATGGGAGGAGGAAATGGGGTTGTTGCGGTCGGCCAAGGAAGGTGGGAGGAAGGTGGAGAGGACTCACGGCATGTACCGATGTCTTCTGCATCAGATTCCGAGGTTAGTCATAGGATCCTTGCCTTCAAGATGAATTGAAGCAATTTTAACTTTCACATTGGTCTGGTATTTCATCGACATCAAAGAATTGATCACATTTTTATAGCCGATCTTTGAAGTCGTCGCCAACGAATATGGCAAAATCAATCATCGGGCATCTGCTTGCGGCATTGTTTTAGTGTGATTAAATCTGTAAGTATGCATTGGAATAACATTCTGTGCATTTCCGCCAAGGCTCAATGTTGTTAATCTGATAAGAACTGGAGCATTTTTCTCTCATTATCTCTTATGTACAGTTGAAGTGTTGCCTTGGCGCACCAGTTGAGGTGTTGTCATGTGACCTTGAGGCCGCGAGTTTGAGTCATGGAAGTAGCCTCTTACAAAAATGCAGGGTAAGGTTTGCCTACATTTCACCCTTGTGGTGGGAACCCTCCCCAGACCCTCGCAGCGCGGAGATGCTTTGTGCACTGGGCTGCCTTTTTTTTACCTCCTGTGTATGTTGTAATTGTTCCATTTCTCTGCACAGATCCAGCGTCGAGTATGCTCTATCGTCGATGGAACGAATACTGGACAAGATTCTGAGAATCAGCTGCTCTGATACCACTGATAGCCATCTAATATTGAAAGAGACGAGTTATCGCGTCTCCTCTTCTTCTGTAAGATTCTTATCTTATGGGAGTTTGTCTTGTTGTGGGAAAGATAAACTCGGAATCACAGAAGAACAACATGAAGTAATTCTTTCTTCTAACTAATCTATGCTAACATTACTTGTTTATTCGTATGTATATAAATTTCAAAAAAATATCTAATATTTATAGATTCAGTTTTCACATGCATATCAACCCGTTTTATTTAGAAAAGATGAGTCCAGCTCGATATCAACAAAATGTGCATGTCAATTACTTTGCAAAATTTGTGTTGATTTTTTTTTTTTGCAATAATTTGGACTGCCTGATTCTTGCTGTGACTTCTACTTCCCACTACAAAAAGTCAGGTAGGCTCCTTTAGACCATCATAAGTAGATCCACTTTTGGTTGATTCCATACAAAGAATTTATGTTTAGTTTTTCAATAATTCAAACTGCTTTATGCTTGTTCTGCCTTTATACATCCCATTACCAAAGGCCAAGCAGATTATTTAGATCATCAGAAGTAGAAACTGTATGGAATAATTCTCTGATTTAGGTTTGATTTCTCAGTAGTTGTTTAATCAAACTTACTGATCACTTTAGTTTAGGCTCACTTTTTTTAGGTGTCAAAAGGTTTTGAGCCAGTAATCAATTTTAGTTGCCCAGCGTGTAACACAAGATCTTAGAAGCAATGACAAGAAAATTCCAAGAACAAATGAATGAGTATCGTGATCTTCTGAAGTCAAGGCACAGAGGGGGTAGAAATGGGATCTTACTGGATACTGTGGCTGTGTGCTTCCAACCACAAGATACCTACACAATCACCATTTCAGAAGGATAAGAAACAACTTGCAGTATTTGCTAAAAAAAGAGTGCAAATATCTGAACATGTGAGAGTTCATAGAGGGCAACTATGTACAGAAAAACAAACCTCAGATACTGGAGCTTTCAGAAAAGAACTTTCAACCATATGCGGTATCCGGATCACGTTAGTGCAACTGGCACAGAAAAGTGCAAGCTTTTTAATCATTTTGATTCACTATTATTATATATATAATCAAATAGAAGGCATTATAATGCACTCGGTATACCCAAGTCCAAGACATCCATTTTCATTTGAACCCCACGTATATAGCTTCCCTTCATCTGAATAAACATAGCAGATAGGAATAGTTATTTTTTTGATTTACTATTTGAAGAACCTGGCAGAATCGCTTATAAAATAATGTTTTTTTTTACATGAATACTGATTATATGATTATAGAGACCATGCCTATGTTTGGAGCAAGCAGAATTAGCAAAAGTGATTATGTTTCAGCAATTCAGTTCAAGTGATTTGCAGGTGAGTAATTAACACAAGAAGATCCAGGCTCGAGGAAAGCTAGCATGCATAACAATCTGCAAGGTCCAAAATTAAAGATAATATGTAATGCAGGTGAAAATCCTAATGTAAATGCAAACATAATATAAACTAATGCAAGATAAGCCTTCAACGGTTCTTTAAGTACAGATAATTTAAAGTTTGTAAAAAAAATTGTTAGAAAACAGTAGCACAATTTATTGAACATATACCGATCCTATAAGAAAATTGACCGTTTTTTTAATATAATTAACATATATTAAATTTATCCCAATTATTTGGATTTTGCTGAAAAATATGAATTTCAGTCCCTAAGGGTCTATTCATTCGGACGACATTGATATTTAAGAATTGACATTAAGAATATCAGAACCAATAATGTTGTTCGGATGAAAGGTTTTAGGGCGGAATTGATTTTTGGATCCAAATAATCCATATTGAAATAAACCTACAAAATCTTACAAATATTTAGGTCTTGTCGTAGATTTTGAGATAAAGCATTCCAGAACAACGAATTCACCCGAGCAATGTTTTTGCCCGGACACATTTTCTCCGGGAGTGTATTTTCACCAGGGCGCGCATTTTCTGCCCGAGCGTGCATTTTTCGCTGAGGAACGCATTTTCCGCTGGGCGCAAATTTTTCCTCCTGGGCGCGCATTTTCCGCACAGGCAAGCATTTTCCATCCGAGCGTGCATTTTCAGCCAAAGCGCGCATTTTCCGCTCGGGCACGTATTTTCCCCCCGGGCGCGCATTTTCCTCTCGGGCGTGCATTTTTCGCCCGAGCGTGTATTTTCAGAGCCAACACACATTTTTCGTCCAGGGGCGCATTTTCCGCCCGGGGGCGCATTTTCTTCTCGGGCGCTCATTTTCCGTTGGGGATCGCATTTTCAGCTCGGGCGAGCATTTTCCGTCCAAACACGCATTTTCCCCCGGGCGCGCATTTCCCCCAGGCGTGCATTTTCCTTCCGGGAGCGCATTTTCCTAACGGGCATGCATTTTCCGCCAGGGTACAAATTTTTCGCCTCATAGAACATATATAAAAATAATCAATGTCAATTCCTATGACAGAAAGTCATCATGCCGCCAAACAAAAGAATTGGATTTAAACTCAATGTCAATTCTTGTGTGTATTGATATTGGATTGACAGAAGTGAAAAGAGTGGATTAAGAGTATTAGGGAACCAAAATCAATATACCGCAATAAGGATTCATTACAAGCAACTCCAAATTCAAAATAGGTCAATAAAACTTCAAACAAGCATTTCAAACTATAAATAGATCATGAAAGAGAACATATCACAGAAGAAATTCTGATGGAGAACGCGGTGATTCGCTATCCGTTCGGGTGATCCGAGTTTACGGATGCGTCCAAACAGTCGTTTTGAGTCCTTTTCATGCATTTATTTTATATTTTGAGTTATATTTGACACCTGATCGGCACAGACGTTATGGGTCGTCCGATCTAGGTGCCCTAGCTTATGTTGGTATATATTGGAGGCGCTGGCAGCAACAAAGAGGATCCATGGTTTTCTTGTTTCCAGTTATAGGAGTTGCTGGTCTTCCCTCTCAGTGCGATTCTGCAAGGTTCTCCTTAGTGCAACTCCAAGGCTGCTCCCGACCTTCCCTCGCTTCTGCCAGTCCATCATCCTTTCTGCAAGACTTCATTGTCGCCTACCCTCCTCCTCCACCACTACTGCGCACACTGCCATAAGCCCTCCAGACAACTAATGCTTCCTGATGGCGCGCCACGCCCGACACAGGTGTATTCCCGCAGGAGGCGGTGATCCGCTACCTAGACGGACGATCTGAGTCTGTGGTTGCGTCCGGATAGTCGATCCGAGTCGAGTTCATATATTATATTTTACATGTTGAGTTGTATTTTACGTCCAATCGGTCCAGACAGTTTGAGTCGTCTGATTCAAGTGGTTTTATTTGTCTTTTCAATTATGATGCAGCGATTTTTTATTTCAGTTATTCGAGTGGCAGCCAGCGGTTCACAGGGCATCGAAGATTTTGCAAGTTGCAGGAACCGCACGGTCCTCTCCTCCTGCAGGTGCGACGCCGGGGAGAGCCCTATTGGTGCAACTCCATGAACGGCCCTCTTTCGTTCATCTTCCACATCCGTTCGGGTGATCCGAGTTTACAGATGCGTCCAAACAGTCGTTTTGAGTCCTTTTCATGCATTTATTTTATATTTTGAGTTATATTTGACACCTGATCGACACAGACGTTATGGGTCGTCCGATCTAGGTGCCCTAGCTTATGTTGGTATATATTGGAGGCGCTGGCAGCAACGAAGAGGATCCATGGTTTTCTTGTTTCCAGTTATAGGAGTTGCTGGTCTTCCCTCTCAGTGTGACTCTGCAAGGTTCTCCTTAGTGCAACTCCAAGGCTGCTCCCGACCTTCCCTCGCTTCTGCCAGTCCATCATCCTTTTTGCAAGCCTTCATTGTCACCTACCCTCCTCCTCCACCACTACTGCGCACACTGCCATAAGCCCTCCAGACAACTAATGCTTCCTGATGGCGCGCCACGCCCGACACATGTATATTTCCGCAGGAGGCGGTGATCCGCTACCTAGACAGACGATCTGAGTCTGTGGTTGCCTCCGGATAGTCGATCCGAGTCGAGTTCATATATTATATTTTACATGTTGAGTTGTATTTTACGTCCAATCGGTCCAGACAGTTTGAGTCGTCTGATTCAAGTGGTTTTATTTGTCTTTTCAATTATGATGCAGCGATTTTTTATTTCTGTTATTCGGGTGGCAGCCAGCGGTTCACAGGGCATCGAAGATTTTGCAAGTTGCAGGAACCGCACGGTCCTCTCCTCCTGCAGGTGCGACGCCGGGAAGAGCCCTACTGGTGCAACTCCATGACCGGCCCTCTTTCGTTCATCTTCCACATCCCTTTTCGCCACCCCCACTAGCCGCTGAAGCCCCCTCTCTGCCTGCTGCATCTAGCCCGTCGACCCTCCCTCTGCCATTTTTCCCAAGCCCGCAACATTGTTGTAGCCCTTCCTCTTACTTCTCCGCCCAGCTCGCCTCCACCTAAACCTACAAGCCACTGCAAACTCCCCACTGAAGCCCCAGGTTCATTGTCTTTCCCCCCGTCGACCCCGTCACTCTCGTCGTCTCCCGTTTCTCATGCTCGAATTCCCCTTACCATCTTCCCGCCGCCGAGATCCTTCCCCGAACATGTCGGCCTCTCTTTCCCACCGCAGCACTATCGAAGTTTGCTCCAGATATAGTCGTGAAATTCCCCTTACCATCTTCCCGCCGCCGATATCCTTCCCCGAACACGTCGGCCTCTCTTTCCCTCCCAACACTGTTGAAGTTTTCTCCAGATCTGGTTGTGAATATTCGCCCTCTTAGCCTCACCACTCCCCCGTACCCCTTACCCAAGCCCCCATAGTCCAGGAAATCCCTTACCGGCGCCTCCTAAAATTGCAACGGTCTTGGATGTCGTCCAACAGCTGTCACTGCCGCCGCCTGCACGTGTGAATTGTGGTATAAAGTTGTCATTTGTTGTTGTTGTTTATCATGGCACCTGACCATGTAGTGAATGTTTATTTTGTTTGCTATTTGTATCTACGATCGTTTGATTTGCAGGATTCATACCACACGTGCTTAAAATAATCATGCCTCGTTCGATTTGCAAAAACACTTACTTATTTCCTTAATTAAAGAACTTGTGACTCCTTCGATTTGCAAAAACGCTTACTTTTTCCTTAATTAAAGAACTCGTGAATTCCATCACACTTAGGACTGCATTTAGTGAATCCACCCAAGCCATTCCTACCCTGCATCACCTCCTTTGATCCTGTACAGGTTATTTTCTTCCTTTTTTTTCTCTGTCCAGAGAGCCGTATTTATTGTCTCCAGCAGCCCATCCTACTACTCCAGGCGCAGGGAGCCTGAAATCACCAACCAACACAATAGATTTTAATTCCAGCACCCAGAAATTTAATTCCAGCACCCTGGATTTTGATTCCAGCACCCCTATCCCTTGCTCCCAGCCCCTACCAACCTCCCAAACCACTCCCACTTCCACCCAAGCTCATTCAAGTGCCTGCCACCAACAATTTTCAGCATCCACGTGAAGCTTACAACCTCAGAATACTATTTTTGTTGCATTTACTCGCCGCTGTCAGCATGCGTAAGTCGTTATTTGTAGTCTTTGTGTTCCATTATTGCGTACTTAGGACTATGTTTTGTAGTATATTAAATCATATATGTTTCTTTCCTTGATACCGTATGAATTGCAAGATACATTTGGTTTGTGCTTAAACGATTGAGCCTTAATCATTTGTGAATAATAATTTGCTCTTCCTAAATTAATTTTGTGAACAATTGTGCACTTATTAAGTTCTTATATTAATTAATTGCTTATTGTCAATTTAAGTCAGAGTTACAGTTGGACTTGCATTAAATTGACATTTAATTGGATTGTGTGTTTGATACGGATGTGGAAGACCTCATCCTCGGCAAGCGTTAAGAAAGGGTTTACACGAGGTGCGCAGGGGATCCGGAGCGGCTTGAGGATGTGTCGGATTGGATCTGGGATTATTATTTTCGTTAACTTATATTTCTTTTTTATTACATATATATATTTCTTTTTATCATGTATTTCCTTTTATCGCGTGTTTCCTTTTTATCATGTAAGTGTCTCCCTATATATATGAGGGAGGAGAACCATTGTAGTAGGCAATTTATATCTTGAGAATTGAGTATTTGGAGGAGGGGTATGAACCAACGTAACCCTACCTTGCTTGTTCTTCATAACAATTGGTCTGTCATGCCTCCCTCATGCACTACATCAATTTTCCGTTGTGCGTACCCCCGCGGCTCAGTCTCCCAGCGCCGCCCGATCTTCCAGTCGCGTCCCACAACCACTACTCCGCCGGCGTCCACCCGCAAAAAGCCTGACGTGTCGATCCCCCGCGCTCCGCAAGCCGTCCGCGACCGCTATGATCGTCCGCCAGGCCTCTTCCGCGATGATCCCGCGTCGACTGTGACGCTCCTTCCGCGGACTATTCCACGATAATTTTTTTCCTTTCATTGCTTCTCCCTCGCCGGTGACCGCGCCCCTACACCATATGTGTCGCCTATCCCTGTTCTTCCTCCACTTTGTGCATGCCTGTGACACGCGGAATGGCTGCCCGTGACAGGAACAACCCTCCCTCGGTGGAAGGCCTTTCCGACCGCATGGATCAAGTTGATACAACTCACTCCGACCTCCAAGTCGCAATCCGGGAGATTCACTCGCTCCTTTCCGCCCGACCAACCACACCCCTGCAGCCACCCGCCCCGACAGCCCCCTCTATCCATTCTTCCGGCAGCACCGTCAACCCATTCGGGGTTCTTGCATCCTTCGGCGACCTGTCGGATTCCCACCTCCGCTGACTCAACATTTCATTGTTCGATGTGACTGATCTCATGGGCTGGTTGGCCCGCACGAAGCAATACTTTGACGTCCAGGGCACCCCGGAAGCCCAAAAGTGCCCCTTGCAGCGATCCACATGAAGGGCTCAACCCTCTATTGGGTCCGCTGGCTTCACCAGTCCACACCTCTCTGCTGGGCGGCCCTCAAGGACGTGTTGCTTCGTCGTAGCTTCATTTGCATTTGTCATATACTTGTTTTTGCCCTTAGTCACTTATAGATTTGTCCAGCATTAGATTTGTATCAGAGCCTCAGGTTAGGGCTTTAGTTTAATACGCAATAGTAGAGTATAGGTTCTTCATGGTTAGGTATTGTCGTTACTCCTCTCCTCTATTTGGCGATCCCGAGTCCATTTACACACGATCCCATAGAGCTCCTTTAGAGAGATCCTCAAATTACTACGATTATTATTCTCGATCGCAGCACGCCACTTCTAGAGATCGTGGCAACCCCTCAACGTGATCCCTCTACTCTAAAGACGAACACTACAAGGATTATCGTCGTCACTATCCCTACACGCGAGCGGATCATGTTATGCATGCACACGACTCGATTATCTTAGAGATGATTATTATGAGGATCGTGATTTTGAGAGAGATCTTGAGTGGAGGTTTCATGTTGCCCCATCTTTTAACGGTTCATTGAGTCCCGAGTCTTTTTGTTATTGACTCATGGATACAGAATATTACCTCGAACAGTTTTGAGTTATTCGGTGAGCAGCACATTGAATTTGTGAAACTTACACTTATAGATCAGGCGATGACATATTGGTTCAGCATTGAGAGGACCCATGAGCGAGATTGTCTTCACTGCATTTCTATTAGGGTAGAGAAGAAGTGTGGGTTGTGTCAGAGTTATTTATCTGCGTTGTATCAGAGTCGCTTGTTCAATCAATTATTTACCTTTTGGCAAAGATCATTATCGTTGAGTACAAGGATCATTTTGTTGAGCTAATAGTGATAAGTGACATCTGAGAGGAACCAACTATGACCACTTTTCAATTTTGATCTGAAATACGTACTGAGTTGGCTTATCACCGCTCAGAGTCCCTTGAGCAAACATATCAACTCGTTTTTCATCATGAACAATCATTGAGATCCGCTTTAGTTGGCTAAGTGGATTCACACCTTGACCACCCCAATATGAGTCTCTCTTGTACTGAGGTCACGACATTGTCTACCCTTGTCTCGTCAGACACGATAGAAATGATATCTGATATGGATTTCTCTCACCCAAATGAGGTACCAGTCCGGTGAGTGGTTCGTCATTTGTTTTTTACTAATGTTTTGTGACCTTGACTGAGAGTAAGTTTGAGCAACCTATTGATCATATAGTGACGTGTGCCTCACCTTCCCCCCTTCTTTCGCTCTGCCCAAGGTTAGTTATTACCCCTACCATAGACCTATTTATTGACGTCTAACCTATGAACCCATTCTTAAGAGTAGGTCTTTTTTACACTTCCCTCGCTGTCCAGAGTCTCATCAAGGTCGTGATCCAAGAGCCTGATGTTGTCCTCATAGTGACTACCTCTCTCGTTTATGAGGAAACTACTTCGTGCAATAGGGCATATGTGGAGGAATAAGATCCTAGCGAGGGATTCATTGACGAGCCTCCTGGAAAACATCCTGGTGAGCCATTGTTTCGAGTGAGGTTGAGATTGGGATGAGATACTCATTTGCGAGTACTATTTCATTGACACCCCTTCAAATCACGCCATATAATTTCCCATGAAGATGAGTCTTGCTTTAAGCATAGAGTACGTAGAGTTTTCCTTACATACTCTTGAGGCTATTCTCGATGTTTTGAAAGCTACCCTATGGACATTCCGTCTGTCGACCCAACCGAATGGATTGTTTCTTTGTAGAGACACTTGCTACATTCTTATGTCGCATTCCATTGTCGATACACTGGTATTCACTCGTGTTGCATTCATGACAAATTCTCTTATATACCTTTTGGAGAGCCACCTAACAAACTTTTCCTTATTGGAGACGCACGACACAACCCAAAGCTGCACCTTTGTGTCTAAGTCGTAAAACATTTGTTCGGGTGATCGTTGCACTCGCAACTTATTCTTCTATACTCCGCCGGGGTAAGCCTCCTGATGCATTACATTCCATGCAAAATATTTGGCATGACGTGAGCTCATGTTTTAGTGCGGACATCTCATAGAGTTATTTAAGTATTCGTCACCCGGACAATGAATCTCTTTATACTCCACCTACCGAGCCTCCTAACCATGTACCTTTCTTAGGAGTTCCTTATAGCATCATATAACCTCAGTGTATGGAGTTGGTCATGTCTATTTTTTCTCTTTTATATTTGTTGCATAATCATTCACATATAGTGCACTGCTCTTCTATGTTGCATGATTCATATATATTGCATGTTTTACATCATTTGCATGAGCTGCATGAATTTGTCTGATGTGAAATTGCAATAAATAATAAATATTATAAAAACAATAGAGACTAGCACAATAGGGACCAGATTTTTGAAATTAGGGAACATATGACAATTCACATATGATTTGAGAGGTTCCCAATAGTAAAAACAACAAAATTAAGCGCTCACCGAATGAGTCCTTATACAGCCATGCGATGGATCGGTATGAATCCACATGAGTTTGACATCCCTCAGAATATGAGGATAAACCGAGTATTCAATGTAGATGACTCAATTCCTTACTAAGAGGAGCGCATCAGCGCGTGTATATGGACCCCTCTTCCCTTCCATATAAGAGCCACAGCTTCCTTTCTTGCCTCCCACTTTCTCCCAGCCTCAGCTTGATGAGTCACCATGAGGGCCACCTTACATCACTAATGGTTCAACCAGTCCAGCTTTCAGACGGAGATACATTTTACTCAGAGCTATCAGCTATCACCAAAGACATACTTCTGATTGTTACACATGACTTCACCGCCATGTGTGGGCGAGATACGTTGTGATATATTGTCTGTTAGAGCAATGACCCATTCTCAGATGATACTTGGATTTCCCCAAAGGAGCTTGAACAAATTTTCCCTAGGCTACACAGAGAGCATGATCATCTTCACTCACTGGAGATGAGTGTTTTAAAGCCTACATAGTGAAATGATATATCAAATCGATTCGCAACGCGAATTCGGATACTTATGTGAAGTCCGATCGTCGATCCGGGCACGTCATATATGGTAAGTCGCCAAATCAGCCCCAAACGGGCCCAAAACTCGTCTTCGTCTCGGCTCCGCATCAGTTTGGTTTCACACTAAACCACTTGTTAAATTTAACACAAAGTAGGGAGGACTCACGGCCCCTTCAGGTCCGATTCAATAGTAGCTTTCTACATACAATCACATTTTTACAATCCGTGCTGGCCTTCCACCACAAAGATCCCTGGACCATCAGATACCTTTAATTAATAACTCAGTCATAGCCAAGGTTAAACTTTACCGCTACGCATATTTTCACAAAAATGAAAGTGAACACTTCATATCAGAAATGATAGGTGCTGGAATTATTCAGCACAATCATTAATCATTCAGCTCTCTTATCTTATTAATTAAAAAGAAAGATGATAAATGGCAATTTTGTGTCGAATGTACATTATCGTGCTTTAAATTCCCTCATTATTAAAGAGGGTTTTCCAATGCCCGCGATTGATGAGCTATTAGACGAATTGCATGGCGCATCTTATTTTTAAAAACTAGACTTATATTTTGGTTATCATCAAATCAGAATGAGACCAGAAGATGTTCATAAGACTGCATTCCGCACTCACCGGGGGCTATATGAATTCTTAGTGATGTCATTTGGTCTCACTAACGCTTCTGCTACATTTCAAGCTTAAATGAATACATTATTCCGACCATTTATTCGCCGATTTGTTGTCATATTCTTCGAAGGCATTCTTATCTATAGCCCTACAGAAAACCTCCACATAAAATACCTGCAGCTAATTTTTCAATTCTCAGCAACAACTTAAGTCCCCTAAATGTGTTTTTAATGTTACCTCAATTGAATTTTTAGGTCGTGTTATATCAACTACAGGTGTTGGCCCAACGCCAAGCAAAATAGCGGCCATCCAACTATGGCTGGAACCAAAAAATATCAACCAGCACTGTGCATTTCTTGGTTTAACGGGCTATCATCAGCGCTTTATAAAATAACATGCCACTATCACAGCCCCACTAACAGACTTGTTGGCTACAGATAAATTTTTATGGTCACTGTTATGTGCCAACACATTTTCGCACCTTAAGCCTCTCATAATGTCGCAACAAGTTCTATCACTTCTGGATTTTTGTGACATTCACAATAGAATGTGATGCTCGAACAACAAAAATTCCTTTCTAAACTATTGGCTTTCGCTATACGCCTATACTATAAAATATAAGCCAAGAAAAGATAATTATTCTACAGATGCTCTTTCCTGGCTTCACGAATCTGCTGACGAATGAAATATAAACAGTTTTCAAATATAGTTTTTCAATACTCTAATATCTTTGATGACCTAAAAATACTTTATTCTCAAGATTCAAAAGCGACAAAAAATTTGAAGTAATTAAATGACAACCATTCAGAAGTTCCGAGTCATACGGGCGATCCGAGTCCACGGATGCGTGCAGACGGTTGTTTCGAGTCATTTTCATGTATTTATTTCTATATTTTGAGTTATATTTGACTAGCGGTCGACTCAAACATTATGGGAAGCTTTCTGACGCAGGGCTAATCTATAGACGGCGGGAAACTCGATGACCTAACCCTACGTGTTATGCAAATCCGACGGCTAGATCACAAATTAAATAATAAATTAAAATCATCCCACGCAGATAATTCGAGACAAGGCAAATAAATTTATTTGGGCAAACAAACTTAGGCTATCCTCTGCATGGAGGGCCAAAGACGTGCGCGCGGCGAATAAACACTGCAAATCACAATAATAATCTAAGACAAAATTCTACGATATTGTTTTTCCAAACAAATATAAAATGTCAAACTCAATAAATAAATGCTAAAAATAATAAATCAGTACAACTAAATATCACCAAATAGTGGGCTGACCAAGACACTAAACAATCCAGAGCCGGAGATGCGTGTACGATGATCCAAGGTGGAACCGGTGACGTGGAATTAGCGTAGGTGGCTGTCCTCGGCGATGAGAGGTGGAAACGGGTCGGGAATGGGTAGATCCGGCGACATATGGGTGGATCCGGGCAAGGGAAGGAACGGGTGAGGAAAACAGGCGGAACGGGGTTGGTTTGACCCGATCCGGACAAACCCAATAGGGATGGCTGTGAGGGTGGCTCCACAGGGTGGGAGAGGCTTGGAGGCAAGGAGGAGAGGCCAAGGGTTGAGGGGCGGGTGTCGTTGTAGATGGAGGGGCTGGCGGTGCTGTAAAAGGGAGGGCAGGGGTGGCAGTGGCTTGAGGGATGTAGAGGCGAAGACGGTTATGGATTCAGGAAGTTGGGGGCGGTGGATGGTTGAGCAGTGCCTGGATGGGTGGCGGTGGTACAGGGAGGGGAGGGAAAAGTATAGGATTGGAATAGTGTTTTTAATTATTGAACAATAAATTAAAAAAAAAAATCTGATTTCTCTGGCAGCTCTCTGTTGGCGGCGTTTGGGAGGAGGTGGGTGGCTGTGGGAGACGATTTGGGAGGGAGAAAAGAGGCTTAGGGTTAGGGGATACCTTGGGTAGGAAGATAGGCACCTAAGAGTCGTCACCTAGGGTTCCACGGAGTCGGCACCGTGGCTTGATCGCTGGAATCCGAGATTTCTTTTCACCAAATTCTGTAATGTCTTAGATCAACCTCTAAGAGGTCTATTTATAATAAAGAGAAGATTAGGGCATCCTCCATCAACGGCTATGATTACCCGGAGGTGAGGCTGCCCAAATACAACAAAATAAATGCAAACATAGTGAAATAATATATCAGATCAATTCGCAACAAGAATCCAAACACATCTGCGGAGTCCGATCGTCGACCCGGGCACGCCATATATGTAAAGTCACCAATCAGCCCCGAACGGGCCCAAAACTCGTCCTCCACTGCAAGTTCTCGTCTCTGCTCCGCATCACTTTCTATGGCGTGCACCGATTGGTTCATGTGAATATCAGGTCAATGATGTCAAAGTATGGCAATGAAGGATCTATGTCGCCCGAAAAGCCAAAGGCAAGGAATGACCTCAATCTTACGAAAGCGGACAAGAGTAACGGTAGGTATAGATATTTCATCATTCACATTGCACCAATCTCCCACAATTGAGAAGGATTTTCCCTCAAATCTGGAGGGTCTTCAAACCACAGCAAAGCCATTCCAATTCCCAATCAGTATTGATCACATGATCTAGCCAACTAACTCAAATATAAAAAACCAATCAACTTCAACACATCATCAAAATCAAAGTTGTTATGATCACTGGGAGAATAACAGATCCAATGGTATGGACCAATGTGGCCCTACCCAAGGTGGAAGATACAACCATGTGAGGGCCTTTAAGGCTGCTCATGAGGAAATTCAAAAGGCCCATCCTGGACCATTTGTCTTTGGTGCCCCAGCCCCAAAACTCAAGGATATTGTTGCTATAGGAAATCTGAGTCAACCAGCAAAAGTAATGACCCAAGGGGAGTCTTCTTCCATGGCTGTGATGACAGTTTCTGATGCTATCAGATGCATGTTAGCTGAAAAGAGACATGAAGTTAGTGGATTTCAGAAAAGACCAATTCAGTCAGCTGAAAGACTTTCCTTCAGTCAAATGGCTGCTGGAAGAAAAGAGAAGTCTACAGCAGCTCATCTTCCCACTATTCAAGGAGCTGTTAAGCAAACTGTTGTTCCTCAACAGAAAAAGAGATATAATATCTATGAGTGTTGATACTGTGGCAAAGTGGGGTCACTATGTTATAGATTGCTGGCACAATCATTCTGTGTCCAGAGGTTGCCAACCTGTCAGAAATACTGCATGAAGGCATGGATATTTTCAGGCTAATGTGAACCTAGGACCCAATAGAAATTGGGGTTCTAAGGTAAGATGATTTGTGTTCTTTTCAGGTTAGTTCGGGTACCAATTCCCCTAAATGGTACTTGGACAGTGGATGTTTCAGGCACATGACTGGAACAAAGGAGTTGTTGAAGGAGTACACTCCAGTAAAGAATGAACCTAAGGTCATCTTTGGAGGCTCTGACAAGGGAATAACCAGAGGTTATGGTAATATCTCAAATGACATAATCACCATCACAAAGGTATCTTATGTGGAGGGGCTTTATGAAGTCAGTGCTTAGTTGTTTATCACAGGAAATTATGCTAACAAGTGTCAAGGTCTATGATAGTGTTACAATCGTAGCTCCCAAAATCGGGTCGGGCTGGGCCCCAAGAAGGCCACAACCATCACCTGGGTCATTTCCACGATTCCCTCCGACAATTCCCAGCCTGGGTACCGTAACAGGGTCACGGCCCATACACCCCAACCAAGGTTGTCAGGATCGAGATCCTAGATGAGATCGTTTCGAGGTTGGATCGGATCGGATGGTAGGATTGGATCGAGGATCGCTTTACAAAATCTGGATCGATTTAAAAAATCTGGATCGTAGGATCGTAAGATCCTATGATTCGGATCGCGATCCTGACAACCATGACCCCAACCCATCACCGCGGCCAGTATAACCTCGGTAGGTTGTTGAGGCCAGGGATCGAACCCCCGACCTCCTTGATAAGGAGTCTTAAACATGACTCCCATCACCAACTGAGTTGCGGCTCAGTTGGTGATGGGAGTCATGTTTAAGACTCCTTGTCAAGGAGGTCGGGGGTTCGATCCCTGGCCTCAACAACCTACCGGGGTTATACTGGCCGCGGTGATGGGTTGGGGTGTATGGGCCGCGACCCTGTTACGGTACCCAGGCTGGGAATTGTCGGAGGGAATCATAGGAATGGCCCGGGTGATAGTTGAGGCTTGCCTGGGGACCAACCCGATTCTGGGAGCTACGACCGTAACAGAGAGTCAAAAACTCTACAACAACAACACTCAAGCTTTTATCCCACTATAGTGGGGTCGACTATATGGATCCTTTGTCGCCATTGTGCCTTATCTTTAGTCATAATGTCACTAGTGCCTAAGTACATATGTCTTTCCTTATACCTTTAGTCAAAAACTCTACCACAAAAAAACAACCTTTAGAATATGACAAACCTCCATTATCACATGTATACCTCTAATAGCTCGTGACAACCTTGAGCTCATCTGAACATATGCTCTAAGTCCTACATGTACTATATTCCAATAGCACCATCATTCACCTAGGAAAAATCGAACAATAAAAGTCATGTCAACCTAGACTGAAGATCAAAAGTCTGGTGGAAATGAGTTGCCACTAATGACAACTACGCCCAAAACAACCGCAAGGCAATTTTGGTACTAGAATCCTTCCACATACAAGCAATACAAAAATTATGAGGGATAACTCAAAGCGTTAAATCAAAGAATTTGTAACTATACAGAAAGACTTCAAAAATCTTCTACGAAATTCCTTTGTGAGCATACACAAACAGTCTAACAGCTCCAAAAATGCAATCAGAAACCATGTTATCATCACCAGCTCCAAAATTAAAAACATATTAAACCCCAATAACATCCTTTGATATCATAATCACAAACATATCTAGAAACTTCTAATCCTCTTCAAGACAAATAATAGGATTGAGACGTACAAAAACAAACATCTACCTCAGTAGCTACTAAAGATTCTGACAGATGAAAGTTTCCACAATACCAATTGGCCCATCAGTCATAGGAACATCTATTCATCTGACATCCTCTTCCAAACAAGGACTGAAGACAGAAACATCATCAATACAAATCACAACATGACTCTCAGCCTCACTTATAGCCTTAGAACCTTAGAGATCATGGTTTTCAATCTCATTTATAGCATTAACACATTAGATCATCATGATTCTTTTCTTGTTTCTTGTGATCTTCATAACGTCTTTCTTCTTTCTTATGGTTTTCAAGGTGCATCAATCGCTTGTTCACTACTAGAAACATCATTCCCTTCTATGAACATGAACATGCTTAACTACATTGGTCTATTTGGCAACAAGACTAACATTCATCATCATAAGCTCATAGTCACCAAATTCGATCACTATTGGATCAAGGTCTTCTAAAACTGAATCATTTGCACTAACTGCAGGAAGAGCATCTGTTTCTGTCTTGTGATTTCAAACCTCTGAATTTTCCATGCCAAACTCTTCTACAATCCCCAATGTTGTTGTATGTATATGTTACGCCTCCGGACGGTGCCCGCTTGTTTGGGCATCAGTACACACGACGACGCAAGGGGTCTGAAGGCAACAATGGGGCTGAACCAACCGATTCAGCCTCCACTACCTAAATGGCGGCTCGGGGGGGGGGGCCTGAACCCACCCGGTTCAGCCCCCATTGGGGCCGGCCGGACCCCTTGGCCGGCCGGCCTTGGTCCGGGTATAAACATACCCGGACCGCCTCTTGGATGGGTCTGCAAGATTATCAGGTATTCTTCTCCTTTCCTCCTCTCAACCCGAGTTTCCCCTCTTAGCTCTTTAGATCTCTCTCTCTCCCACCTTCTTCCTACCTGGTATCAGAGGATTCCTTCCTCTACCATGGTTGCTACTCACAGACAAGAAGAGGCTAATCGTTTGGAAACACTAGAGATAAACTACGCCGGATTGACCGATTCGGTGGCCGCCATCGAAGAAGAGATGAAGGCATCCACCCAACAGTTGGAAGAACGGATCGATCTAAGGATGGAAGAACTCAAGGCTTTGATCGCCCAAAATCTGAAGGGAAAATCGTCGTTGCACGACGAGAACTGCGGAGGACAAAGATCGGCCGCGGAAGGTCCCGGAGCGCAATATTCGGCTCCGCACGTCGGCGAGTCGGCAGGATCGGCCGATCCGATGCGGGTCGGAGGCGGGTCGATGGGATTCGGCGGTAGCGGCGCGGCGTCGGGCTGCGGAGGTCGCGTATCTCCACCTGGGACCGGCTCGGCATCGTACGGAGGGCCGGAGGTCGGGATTGGTCGCCCGCTCTAGGCGCGGGTCGGCGTCGACCAGAACGGCGGAGGCAGGGCAGCTGCTCCTGGCGGCGGAATGGCGGGAATCCTTCCCCAGCCGCGGGCTGGTGGCTTGGCCGGAGGGGGAGTGGGCGCTCGATTTGGGGGTCAGCCCTATCAAGGCTTTCCGGGACAGCAACATCAAGGCTACCCGGCGCATACGCAGGGGGCATGGACCCAAGATGGCCGGCGTGAAACAGGCAAGGACCGGGGTGGCAAGGGCAAGCCGCACCAAGGGCGTACATGCCCCCGAAGCTGACACGCATGAATTTCCCTCGGTACAACGGAGGGGACGCCTTGGAGTGGGTACAAAAGGCGGAATTGTTTTCAGCTATCAAGAGGTGCTAGAGGTACAGTGAGTGTAACTGACGTCCTTCCACTTGGAGGATGACGATTTTCAGTGGACGCAGTGGTTCCTGCGGGGACGGGATTATAAGTCGTGGGCGGAGTTTGTCGATGGGTTCACCGCTCGGTTCGGGCCCCTGGAGTTTGAGGACTTTGAGGCCCTCTTGCAAAAGTTACGTCAGAAGGGCACCGTGATGGAATACAGGATGGCGATCGAAAAGTTGGCAAATATGGCGCACTGGGAGGAGAGGACACTCCTCAGTTGTTTTGTCTCTGGGTTGAAGGAACACTTACAAGATGAGGTTCAGACGTACATGACCCGCAGCTTGAACCACGCCATCAGTCTGACCCGCATTCAGGAAGGGCGGTTCAACAGGCAACGGTCCCGTACTACAGTGAGGCCCACTACTACACCGACGACTGCCAGGAGGGATCCAACGGTAGCAGGACGCCTACGGTGACGCGACTGTCGTGGGGTGAGTTACCAGCAAGGAGAAGGGACTCTGTTTCAACTGTGACGAGAAGTTTACGGCGGGTCAAAAATGTCAGAAGGTAGAAGTCTTTATGTTACATGAAGATGTGGAGGACGAGCCGAGCCCGGAGGAGAACATCCTCGCTGGAGACTTGGATCTGACCGAGTTCAGGGTTTCCCTACATGATATGGAAGGGTGTAACCCTCCACTCACTTTGCGACTTGCGGGAAGGATCAGGCAAGAGAAAGTGACTATTCTGGTGGACAGTGGGAGTACGCACAATTTCATCCATCCCGATGTGGCGCAGCGGGTTGGCATGTGAATGATACAAGGGCTGCATTCCAAGTTCTGGTGGCGGACGACAGCAAGTTGCAGTGCGAAGGTGTGCTAAAAGGGGTGGCGCTTCGGATGCAGGGGTACATTGGATGCACAAATGTCTATCTTTTACCCATTCGGGGCTCGGACATGGTATTGGGAGTTCAATGGCTGCAGCAATTGCGACGGGTCACTTTTGATTGGGATCAGATGACGATGGAATTCTTGCAGCGTGGGAAACAGTTCTGTTTGAAGGGTCTCACATCCTCGCCAGCAAAGGAAGTATCTCCTTGAAGCCTGCAGTAACTCGGGAAGGCAAGGAGCTTGATGGCGGTACTTTTGGGGATGAGGTCGGATGAGGCCGGACCATCTGAGGTGCCCATACAGATGCAGTCCCTTGTGGAGCAGTATGCTGACATTTTTCAGAAGGCACGCACACTTCCGCCATCACGGTTTCGGGATCATCAGATTGTACTAAAGGCAGGGGCGGAGCCTACAAATATCAGGCCATACCAATACCCGCACATGCAAAAGGCTGAGATTGAGCGCAGCGTTCGAGAGATGCTCGATGCGGGGATCATCCGGCCCAGCACGAGCTCATTCTCGGCCCCGATCATTCTGGTCAGGAAGAAGAATGGATCGTGGCGGTTTTGCGTGGACTACCGTGCACTGAACAGCGCCACCCTGAAGGATAAGTTCTTGATTCCATTGATTGAAGAACTGTTGGACGAGGTACACGGGGCGACGCAGTTCACCAAGCTTGATCGACGGTCGGGCTACTACCAGATCCTCATGTGGGAAGAAGACATCCACAAGACGGCCTTCAGGACTCACGATGGTCACTATGAGTTTCTGGTGATGACCAACGGGTTGACTGGCGGGCCGTCCACCTTCCAGGCTAATATGAACGAGATCTTCCGTCCGCTCCTTCGCCACTTTGTGCTGATTTTTTCCGATGACATCCTCATATATAGTGCTAGTTGGGAAGAGCACTTGAGCCATGTTGCACAGATCTTCTCCATGTTGCGCAAGCATCAGCTCTATGTCAAGCGGTCGAAGTGTTCTTTCGGTCAGGAGGAGGTGGAGCATTTGGGGCATTTAGTCTCGGCTGAAGGGGTTAAAGCCGACCCTCAGAAGATTGAGAGCATGGTTTCCTGGTCGCGGTCCCAGACTATGCGGGTCTTGCAGAGCTTCTTGGGTCTCACTGGCTACTACCAGCATTTTGTGCGGGACCACGACAAGATTACCAGGCCGCTGACCCAGTTACTGCATAAGGACGCTTTTTCGTGGCAGGATGAGGCTAAGGCGGCATTTCAGGCACTCAAACGGGCTGTGACGACTACGCCAGTTTTGGCACTTCCAGATTTCACCAAGGAGTTCGTCGTGGAGACGGACGCGTCGGGAGTGGGTATGGGTGCTGTGTTGATGCAGGAAGGGCGGCTGATAGCCTTCTACAGCAAGGCGTTGGCTCCTAGGACATTGGGGCTATCAGCTTATGAGAAGGAGATGTTGACGGTCATTCACGTCGTGGCTTTGTGGCGAGCTTATCTGTTGGGACGACACTTCAAGATTCGGACGGACCATCAAAGTTTGAAGCACTTCTTGGAACAGCGGATTTCCTCTCCTCTCCAACAGAAGTGGGTCACCAAACTTCTGGGGTACAACTATGAGATTGTCTACCGCCAGGGCCGGGACAATCGAGTTGCTAATGCCTTATCCCACTTACCAGAGGGCGCACTCGCTCAGATTTCTACACACTTGCTGGATTCCATTGATGAGATACAGGAAGAGGTGGAGCGCGACTCAGAGCTTCGACCTATTGTGGACGCTCTCTGACGGGAACTAGAGACGGTTCCGGGTTATTATCTTCGGAATGACCGGTTGTACTTTTGGGCCCGTGTGGTCATTCCTTCTCAGTCAGCATGACGGACAGTTATGATGCATAAGTTCCATTCCTCGCCGACAGGTGGCCATGCCGGTCTCCTCCACACCTTTCAGCGGGCACGGGAAAACGTCTTCTGGAAGGGTATGCAACGTGATATTCAGTTGTTTGTTCGACAGTGTGACATATGTCAGTGCCAGAAGTATGAGACGACCTCCCCAGCCGGATTGCTTACACCGTTGGAGATCCCGCATCAGGTCTGGGATACCGTTTCCATGGATTTCATCGATCGGTTGCCCAAGTCTCCGGACAAATCCATTATTTTGGTAGTCGTCGATAAGCTATCCAAGTACGAGCACTTCATCGCCATGAGCCATCCGTACACTGGCACATCAGTTGCAGCTACTTTTGCTCGGGAGATTGTCAGGCTGCATGGGATACCACGAGCGATCATTTCGGATCGGGATCCGATCTTTGTGGGAACATTCTGGAGGGAACTCTTTCGTTTACAGGGCACGTCATTGCGGTTAGGCACAGCTCACCATCCGCAGACGGATGGCCAGACGGAGGTTCTTAATCGGGGGCTGGAGACATGCGTTGCTTTGTCATGGATGAACCGCGTACTTGGCCAGGTTGGTTACATTGGGCCGAGTACTGTTACAACACGTCCTACCACTTCACCAGCAAAATGACCCTGTTCGAGGTCGTATACGGCCAGCCACCTCCCTCCTTGAGCAGCTATGAGCCGGGTAGCAAAACACTCCCCGCCGTTGATCGGACACTCCGAGATCGTGATCGTACTATTGCTACTTTACGAGAGAATCTGCGGGCAGCACAGGATCGCATGAAAGCACAGGCAGACAAACATCGCACAGACCAAGACATGCCCTACCATGTATCACTGTGGCCAATGGTGACACCCTACCGGTCTCTGGTGCCGCTGCTCTCCAGCTTACCCCGGTCCTTTCTCTTTCCTCGGTTCTTCACTTTCCGGGATCTCCTTTCAATTTACTTTCTGTTAGTCGCTTGACGCACGACCTTTATTGTTGCATAACTTTTTCTCCATCTTCCTTTCTTATGCAGAATCGTCGCACCCGGAGTATCATTGGTAGGGAGCAGCTGTTGAATAAGCTCTACATATTGGATATTCCACTCACTCTTCTCTCCGCCGTCTCCATTGTTGATTGGCATCGTCGTCTTGGGCATGCCCCTCTTCCGATTCTCAAGCGGGCTCTTCTTGATGTTCCTTTACGGGAGTTCTCTTGTGAATCTTGTATCTACGGGAAACAACATCGCTCTACCTTCCCCCCTGCATGTACCAGGAGTAGTACTCTTTTATCTTTAGTTCATTCTGATGTATGGGGCCCTTATAAAGTCCCTAGTATCTTTGACTTTCGATATTTTGTAATCTTTATTGATGACTACTCGCGTACTGCATGGCTATATTTAATGCATGATCGTACTGAACTTACATCTGTGTTTCGTGTTTTTTTAACTGAGATACGTACGCAGTTCGCCACCCCCTCAAAATCATCCGCACTGATCATGCTCGTGAGTATACGGGGCGCATCTTCTCCAATCTCTGCACCAAATTTGGCGTCATCCATCAAACTTCGTGTGCGTATACCCCTCAGCAAAACGGGGTGGCCGAATGGAAGAATCGTCATCTACTCAATGTTGTTCGGTCCCTCATGTTTCAAATGAAGGTTCCGATCGAATAATTGAATTTTGTCGTCTCCACAGCCTGTCATCTAATCAACCGCCTACCTTCTTCTGTTCTTGACTTTGTCGTTCCTATCCAACTCCTTTATCCTACTACCAACCTCACCTCTCTCACCCCGCGGGTCTTTGTGTGTGTTTGTTATGTTCATATTCTTGGTCCTTCCCCCGACAAACTTGCTCCTCGGGCGGTCAAATATATGTTTGTCGGCTACTCCCGTACTCAAAAGGGGTATGTTTGTTACTCTCCTTCGGATGGAAAGTTGGTCGTCTCAGCGGATATCACCTTCTGCGAAGACCACCCCTTCCACTTCCCTTCCCCCACCCCGTCTTCCTCTCCTTCTCTTCCTCGGCCTGCTGTACCTACCACGCCCTCTTTTCTGCCAACTCCTCCCTCCTCTATCCCTGCCCCCCTAAGGTTCCTCCCCCCGTTATCTGTGTCTATACTCGTCGCGGCTCCAAGGATGGTTCCCTGCCCCAGCTCCCTGCTCCCAATGACACCCCGGCAACGGCGGATCCGACTCCTGCATCTACGGCCCATCCCCTGGCCAACTACGTTTCTCTCCATCGGCTCACTCCACCTCTCTACGCCTTTGTCACTTCTCTTTCCTCTATTTCTATTTCTAACACTGTGCAGGAGGCGCTTCAACATTCGGGGTGGCGGGTGGCCATGAACGATGAAATGCGGGCTCTCTGGGCCAACAGGATCTGGGATCTGGTTCCTCTTCCTGCCGGACACACCTGTGCTAGCTGCAAGTAGGTATTTGTTATTAAACATGCGGCAGATGGCGATGTTGAGCATCTAAAGGCCCGCCTCGTGGCCCAGGGTTTTACTTAGCAACATGGTCTTGATTATGAGGAAACTTTCTCTCCGGTAGCCAAATTGAACACGGTTCGCGTTCTTCTTTCCTTGGTTGTTTATCATCATGGGCCTCTTTATCAGAGGGATATTAAAAACGCCTTCCTCAATGGCGATCTGCAGGAGACTATCTATATGCACCAACCTCCCGGGTTTGAGACCACGGGGGAGTCTCGGGTTTATCATCTTCGGAAATCTATTTATGGTCTCAAACAGTACCCGCGCGCTTGGTTTGCAAAATTCAGCAAGGTAGTCTGCGATATTGGCTTCATTCGGAGCTCGGTTGATTTCTCTCTCTTCATCCGACACCGGTCAACCGGAACTGTGATCCTACTTGTCTATGTTGACGATATCCTCATTACTGGCGACGATACTACAGGGATATAACATACCAAGCAACAGTTGAACTCCGTCTTTCAGACCAAAGATCTTGGCAACCTTCGGTATTTTCTTGGGCTTGAGGTTGCACGACGCCCTGATGGTCTTGTGTTATCCCAAAGGAAGTATTGTATGGACCTCCTTCATGATGTCGGCTATTCTGGATGTAAACCTACGGATACTCATATGGACGCTAATCACAAGCTCTCGGCCCACAGCTCTGACTGCGATAAGTTGCTTACGAATCTGGAATACTATAGACGCTTGGTTAGGAAACTGATCTATCTTACGGTTACTTGACCAGACATCTCTTATGTCGTGGGAGTCGTGAGTCGTTTTATGCATGCTCCTCGGACATCTCACCTTCAAGCTGTCGAGCGCATTCTTCGATATCTCAAGAACGCTCCAGGACAAGGGCTTGTGTACAAGCCATCCACATTTTTATCTCTTGTTGCATACTCGGACGCTGACTATGCAGGATCCATTGATGATAGGCATTCTACAACTGGTTTTTGTACCTACTTCGGTGGACATCTCATAACCTGGTGTAGCAAGAAACAGACTGTGGTCGCTCGCTCTTCTGCTGAAGCCGAGTACCGGGCCATGGTTACTGTTGTTTCCGAGTTAACTTGGCTTGAGAGCCTTCTAGGAGACTTGGGTGTTCGTCTCTCATCACTGGCGACCCTATTTTGTGATAGTCAAGCAGCAATACATATTGCCAAGAACTCAGTCTTTCACGAACGCACAAAGCATGTTGAAATTGACTGGCACTTTATTCGGGAAAAAGTACAGTCAAAGAAGATAGATTTGGAGCATGTCCCTGCTACAAACCAAGTTGCCGACATCCTGACTAAAGCTCTCTCCCGGCCAATATACTACCAATTTTTATCCAAGCTTGGTGCATACGACTTATACACTCCAGCTTGCGGGGAAGTGTTAAAAAAGCCTTAGTACGGGCCCATCTAAGGGCCTATTTTTCTCTCTTTTCTCTCTCTTTGTATTTGTCCCACATCTTGGATTGGGATTTCTCTTCTTCCTCTCTTCCTATATAAATGTATTCATACTTGTAATTTATCATTCAAGAAGTATATACAAGGTTTGAGGCCTTTTCTTTACAGATTTGACGGACCACAACTCGAGTAACAATGGGGATGCAGGTTTCATAATTTGTATTGCATCACATGCATGGTAGCATAATCATAAATGGTAGAAGTGAAGAGATTCACTCACTCTATTTACAAAACATGTAGTGACCAAGAAAAAAAGAGAAAAGATCATGTGCTTAAGCAATGACATTACATCCTAGAAATGAATATGAAAGATAAATGCCTTCATATACAAGACAGATCAATTTCATTTAATAGATAAAGCATACATAAATTGATAGAAGCACGGTAGCATCCACAAAATATCATAAGGAAATGTGAGATATAAATTATCGAGACATGCTCGGTACTAACTCTTGAGGAAAGGTTCTCTCTAAGAGCTTTCTCTCCAAAGAGGGCATTAGGCTAACAATGATTTCAGATCCTCAAATAGACACACAATCACTCCATTATATGAGGGCGTGAGACATACAAATTGTGATAATGCCCTTAGGCAACATATGCATAGGAGGACGTGTGTCCAGGAGGACGTCTTCGGATCAACACTCCCCCCCCCCCCCGGAGAAAAATTGACCTTGTAGGAATCATACGAGAGCATCAGAGAATCCAAGTCAAAAAAGTCAGGGCCGTCGTCTTCAACACTGAGCAGTAAGCATGTGTCTTTGAAAGGGCAAATGTGGGTGGGCAAGTATGTCTGCTTGCTGCAAAAGTAAAGGATAGTGCAGAGAAGTTTGAGGTGTTGCTCGAGAGATAAGAGTTGGGTAGTCGAGGTGTCGATGGTGGCAGAACTGGCGAGAGCGGCAGAACTAGTGGCGACAACGGGCCAAGGAATAGGGTCCCGGGTACAGTCAGGTGATCGAAGCGAATCAGAGATTTGGTGGTGGCTACGGCTGGTAGGGTGGGCGGGACGAGGATGATGGTTGGGTCGTAATATCCTTTTATTTGAGGGAAATAGGAAAAACCATGTTTGCATAGATTATATATATCCTTGTTATTGAGAGGGAAACAAATTTACTATTATTCATCCACATAGGAACTATTTAAAGTATTACAACATGACACATAGTGGAGGATAGACAATGTGGGACTAAAATAGGAATATGAAAATACGGATAACTCAACACCCCTTCCCCTCAAGTTGGGCGTGTGATGACAGTCATGTTTAACTTGCCAACAAGTTCTTTAAAGACACTCATGCATAATCTCTTTGTGAGGATGTCTGTCAATTGTTGTTCAGATGGAACAAACAGAGTAACTACAATGTCTCTGTCTATATCCTCTTTGATGAAGTGTCTATCGATCTCGATGTATTTTGTACGGTAGTGCTCCACTGGGTTGTGAGCAATGTTGATAGTAGCCTTGTTATCACAGTATAGTTTGATAGGCTCGCTTCTTTTAAGACCAAGATTTTTCAGGATGGTTAAGATCCATAGCCCTTCACAGATCCCATGAGTCATAGTCCTGAACTTGCCTCGGCACTAGATCTAGCAACCACACGTTTTTTGCTCCTTCAGGTAACAGAATTTTCACCCACCATAGTGCAATATCCTGATGTGGACTATCGATCAGAAGGCGATCCAGCCCAATCTGCATCAGTGTAAACCTCAATAGTCAACTCATTATTTGGTGAAAACAGGATGACCCTCCCAGGTGAGGAAATGAGATATCTGAGAATACGATGAGCAACATCAACATGACGAGTCTTTGGAGAGTGCATATATTGGCTAACCACTCCTACAACATAGGAGATATTTGGCTGAGTATGTGAAAAGTAGATCAGTTTTTCTACAAGCCTCTGAAAGTTGGGAATGTCTTCAATTGTTTCACCATCATCACTTTCAAGTATGTGGTTAGCTTCAATTGGGGTGTCAGCCAGCCTACACCTACTCATCCATGAGGCTTCAAGGAGGTCAAATATATATTTCCTTTGTGATATGAAAGACTCATATTTTGACCATTGCAGCCTCAATACCTACAAATATTTGAGGTTCCCCAAATCCTTCACTTGAAATTCTTTCGGCAATCTCTATTTCAGTCTCTGGATTTCATCTTGATTGTCTCATGTTATTATGATGTCATCCACATAAGCTATCAGAGCTGTTAACTTTCCTTTATTATTTTTGATGAAAAGGGTATGATCTGCATTACTCTGGAAGTACCCAAAACATGTCATGGTCTTGTGAAATCTTCCAAACCATGCTCTAGGAGATTGTTTCAGGTCATATACAGCCTTCGTCAGCCTGCACATTGTTACGTGCCGAGAATTGTGGGGGAAGGAGGCGGAGATACAATGAGGTTAAACCCTAAAATGAGGGAGGAGATGAGAAGAACTAGAGAGGAAGAGAATCTTGAGAGAGAAAGAGAAAACTTACTAAATTTCTTGCATCCCTTACAAGACCCGAAGAGTTCCTTTAAATAGAATTCATAATGGTATAATTGTAAATACAATCATAGACGTGTGAATATAAAAATACCACGCCACTAATAATACAACTCGATACAACACGACTCAACATAATAATAATAACACGATAACTGACGGCGGATCCGTAACACTCCATTCGTCCTTGACATCGAGCTTGTCCCCAAGCTTGAACTCCATGTGGATGGTCGGCTCCTCGGGCCGCTTGATCTCCCGCCAGAACAATGTCTGATCGGGTGTAGCGGCAGCGGCGGTGTCGGCGAGTATCGGTGGCGGCGAAAAGACGTGCGACGAAAGTAATGGCTTCCACACGGTCGGTGGAGCGATGGTGAGTAGCAGCAACAGGGAGGGCGGAGAGACGACGGCCGACAGCAGAAACGGCTCCGTCGGGGTCACCGGAGCACGGGCCGGCAGAAGAGGCAGCGCTGTGGCAGGTGGGAGCGACAAGGCGGGGGTCGGCGGGAAAAGAGCTGGGAGAGGAGGCAGTGAGATGGCCAGAGGAGACGGCAATGTAGGGGCCGGCGGAGGAAGAGCCGGTAGAGGGGTAGCGGTATGACTGGCAGCGGCGGAGCGGGTGACCGGATAGGAGGCGACAACGGTGGAAGGACGACCACCATAGAGAGAGGTGGTACATCGGCGGCGAGTGGTGGCGTGCAGTGGTGGCGGCGGTGGCGACGACGGCGGCGGCGATGACGGCAGTGGCGGCGACTGCATGAGTCGAATTGGTGGCGACGGCGATGGCGGTGATGACGGCGGTGGCGGCGGTGATGTTGTCGGAGGGGCGGTAATGTCGGGGTTGGCAGAGTAAGAGCCGGTAGAGGAGACGGCGGCGGCGGAGGTGGCGACGACGGAGGCGGCGGCGGCGGAGGGTGCGACGACGGAGGCGGCGGCCTAGACTACGATGGTTGCGGCGGCGGCGGCCCCGACGACGATGGCGGCGGCGGTGGTGGCGACGATGGCGGCGGCGACGGTGCGTCATGAACAACGGAGGACGGTGGTGGCACCATCATTGGAGGGGGAGGCGGCGAGTCCAGCTCCGGTGGTGGTGGTGACAGAGAAACCACCAACGAGTCGCGAGACATGCGGAGCGCGTCGAGCTTGAGGTCGAGCTGAGCATTGACGTGGCCGAGTCGAGCCTCCCGATGAGCAATACGGCGGTTAGCTTGGTGAGAGTGGTGAGGAGCTCAAGACGGTCGGTGGTGCTAAGTGACATGATTAAATATAAGTAATTAATTAATTAATCAAGTATATGATCATATATTAAGGAAATGTGGGCTGGGAGGAAAAGAAATAAATTAAAACAAAAGGTAGATGAGAGAGGGTTGGGAGAGAGACGGTTGGGAGGAGAAATAAAATAAACAAAGGGATGGGGTGGGATGTGAAGGTGCTGTTGTGGTGGGGAATAGGAATAAAATAAAATAAAAAAGATAAAATAAAAGGGTGGTGGGATATGAGTCCAGAAAAAGCAAATAAAAAAAGATAGGAGGGATGGGAGGCGTGCTTTGTGAGGGGGAGCTATGGATGTTTACAAGGAGAGTGATGGCGGCGGGGTCCACGGAAAGGGAAAAAAAAATTAATTAAAAAAAGGTGTTGGAGGGTTGAGTGCAAAAGAGGGTATTGAGATTTGGGAGGGACTTTTTAAATAAAAGAAAACGATGGGATGTGGGTGGGATATGAGGAGCAGGAGAATTAAATGATGGGAAAAGGTAGCTTTAGAAGATGGGAGGCTGACAGTGTGCTGGAAGGGAAAGGCGCAGATTTCGAAGAAGAGCAAGCGTGAAAGGCGTTGTTGGGGCTTGATGATGGCGGGCGTAGGCGTGCTACAGGTGGTCTGCTCGAATGGCGGTGAGGAGAGCGTCGAGGACGGGGCGCGACACAAGCTCTGCGTGCGGTGGATGGAGCTACTTGATGGAAAAAGCGTGTGATGAACGGGAAGCTTGCGGTTTCGGCGGCGTCGGCGAGGGACAGTCGTCGATGAAGAGCGGTGGTCGGCAGTTGAGGTCGGGGATGGACTTCGGCGATCGGCGGGGAGAGTCGTAATGGCCGGAGGGGATGAAGGTGGCGGCGCTGGTTTGCGTAAATGTCAGTGCATGGGTGGCTGGAAGCTGAACAATGCGGGATGGAGCTGTTGCGGGAATGGAGGAAGCAGAGCAGCGGGGGTGCGCGTGCTGATTGCGGGTTGTTGCCGTCGAGGAAGAACTGTGCGTGCTACTCTAGCAGAGGAGGAAGCTGCCTTAGAACAGTGGGGGCGGCGACCATCGGGAACGTCGACCGAAGGGGAGGAAAGACCTCTGATACCAAGTTGTTACGTGCCGAGAATTGTGGGGGAAGGAGGCGGAGATACAATGAGGTTAAACCCTAGAATGAGGGAGGAGATAAGTAGAGCCAGAGAGAGAGAAATAGAATCTTGAGAGAGAAAGAGAAACTTACTAAATTTCTTGCATCTCTTACATGACCCCAAAAGTTCCTTTAAATAGAACGCATAATGGTATAATCGTAAATACAACCATAAACGGGTGAATATAAAAATACTACGATGCTAAGACTACGACTCGATAATAATAACTCGATACAACACGACTCAACATAATAATAATAATAATAATAATAACAACAACATGATAACTGTCGGCGGATCCGTAACACACACCTTCCCTTTTGATCCACTAGAAGAAAGGCCAAGAGGTTAAGCCATGTATACTTTCTCTTCAAGATCACTATGAAGAAATCCATTCTTCACATCCAGTTGGCTGAGATCTCATCCCTTATTGGCAGCACACAATAGAAGAATCCTTATAGAATTCATCTTAGCGACCGGGGCGAAGGTTTCCTCGTAATCAATTCATGTCATACGAGTGTACCCTCTTACAACCAACCTTGTCGTGTATCTCTCCACGACACCCAAGGTGTTCTATTTGGCATAAAACACCCACTTGCACCCCACAAGCACGGGCGGACTCACCTTCGGACACACTCGGGCACGTGCCCGGGTATGATTTTTCGCGGATTTCACCGGGGGAGAACCTTTTAATGCATCGCTGCAGTCCGCCGTGCCCTAGCCGCTGGAGAATCGTTGGAGAATCGCGAGGTCTTCTTCCGCTGGAGGTCTTCTTCTTCTTCCGCTGGAGGTCTTCTTCTTCTTCTTCTGCTGGAGGTCTTCTTCTTCTTTTTCTGCTGGAGGTCTTCTTCTTCTTCTTCCGCTGGAGGTCTTCTTCTTCTTCTTCCGCTAGAGGTCTTCTTCTTCTTCCGCTGGAGGTCTTCTTCTTCTTCCGCTGGAGGTCTTCTTCTTCTTCCGCTGGAGGTCTTCTTCTTTGTAATTCCTAATTTTTGTTTGTAATTCCTAATTCATGTTTGTAATTCATGTTCCTAATTCCTGTTTGTAATCGCTGCAGTCCGCCGTGCCCTAGCCGCTGGAGAATCGCTGCAGTCCGCGAGGTATTCTTCCGCTGGAGAATCGCTGCACTCCGCGAGGTATTCTTCTTCTTCTTCTTGTAATTCCATTCCTGTTTGTAATTCCTAATTCCTGTTTGTAATTCCTGTTCCTAATTCTTGTTTGTAATTCTTGTTCCTAATTCCTGTTGGATAAATTGTAATTCCTGTTGGATAAATTGTAATTCCTGTTTGTCCAGCCTGTTTTGCCCAACCATGTTTTAATTCCCGTTGGATAAATTGTAATTCATGTTGTAAATCCTGTTGAATGTTTCTACAGAAATATTAGATAGCAGAAGTTACTCAATATTAGATTGATCCTTATAATGTCTATGAATCATCAACATTAGAATTCAAGATATCTCAGCGCTAATCTTGAAATTGAATTTAAATCATAAACATGCTCAAACTTATGAAATTGAATTTAATGTCCATTCAATTATTAAGTTAGTTTCATATAGAATTGGTGAAATGTCCAAATTTGGGACATTTCAATTCTTATGCATACTTGTGCTCACACAATATTTATATTTCAACTGCACTACTTAGAATTTATCAACCTATTGTGTCTTGATTTTTATGCATACTTGTTCTCAGTAAAAAAATTGAACTTTTTTTTCAATTGAAGGATGTAGAGCATATAGAACCTTAGGAATTTCCCTCGCGGGCCTGGTACAGTAGCGCTTGGCCGTAGGGACATTGCCCCGTGTACCGTCAGGATTTGCCACCGTTTTGAATTCAGTCCAGGCTAAATTGTTATGGTCACACAATCAAATTAGATACTTTTTTGTGTGTATTTCAAATGTTGTTTTCTACTTAGGTGTTCAATGGACAAGTTTCTTTCAAATGTGAGGTCAAATGAAATTTCTAAAGATTTTCAAGCATCGGGTTCATGTGGTAAAAGAAATCAATCTGAATTTAACTTAGATGAGCTACCTGCTGATCCAGGATTGAGGCAACCTATAAGCTCATATGATGTAAATATACAAGATACGATAAGAAGAAAATACTTGCATAATGGTCCTTGTCAACCGATTTTAGCTAATTTTCCACAAACTGAAATTGGAAATAAGGCACGCCGTTTCAACAAAAGCTGGTTTAATGAGTTCAAGGATTGGCTGGAATATAGTATAGATAAAGATGTTGCATATTATCTTTATTGTTACATTTTTCCACAGAGAGGTTGTGATCTGACATTTGTATGTCGTGGTTGGAGATATTGGAAAGATAGGACGACATTAGAGAAACATATTGGAAATCACATGAGTGCACATAATAACTCCAAGAAGATGTGCATAACTTTAATGAATCAGAAGCAAGGTATTCAAGTTGCGTTTTGCAGGCAGGAAGAAACACATTGTATTCAATATCGTGCTCGTTTGTGTGCGTCAATAGATTGCATACGCTTTCTTTTAAAACAAAGGTTGTCTTTTCGCGGACATGATGAGTCTAAAGAATCCAGTAATCGAGCCAATTTTCTTGAACTTTTAGAATTCCTTGCATTACATAACAATGAGGTCAAGTCAGTGGTATTCGAAAATGCACCTATCAATTGTCAATTAATATCTCCAAAAATACAAAAGGAGATAGTTTTTTGCATTACATCTGAGATAACAAAGACAATTGTTCAAGACGTTGGGGATAGCTGCTTCAGTATTTTGGTCGACGAATCACGTGTTGTGTCCACAAAAGAACAAATGGCTGTGGTTTTACGCTATGTTACTATCAAAGGTCTTATTATGTAGCGTCTTCTTGGGTTTGTTCATGTTATAGACACAATTGTCTTATCATTAAAGAAAGCTATTGATAATTTGTTTGCAAAACATTGTCTAAGTATTTTTAAATTGTGGTGTCAAGGTTATGATGCCGCTAGCAATATGAGGGGTGAGTTCAAAGGACTGAAAATGTTGATATTGCAGGAGAATAATTGTGTTTTCTGCATTCATTGTTTTGTTCATCAACTACAACTAATATTAGTATCTGTTGCAGAAGATCATGTTGAAGTTGCAGAGATTTTCACGTTTATTAACCTTGTGTTGAATGTTGTTGGCGGATCTTACAAACGACGTGATTGTATAAGAGCATTAGAAGTTGATCGGGTTGCTTTAGAGTTTGGTTGCGGAGAGTTGAAAAGTGGTCGAGGGGCAAATCAACCGCTTGAATTGAAAAGGGAAGGTGACACACGGTGGAGTTCACATTATGACACAATATTAAATTTTATTCTGATGTTCTCATCTATTGTTGAGGCACTTGAAATTATCAAGGTTGATGGTGCAGATGCAAATCAAAGAGGAATGACCAATACTTTAATAAAAAGTCTCTTGACTTTTAATTTTATTTTTCTCTTGCATTTAATGAAAAATATTTTATCCAAGTCACACGAGTTATCACAAACTTTACAGAAAAAAGATCAAGACATTGTTAATACAATGAAGTTTGTAAAATTTACAAAGCAGTTACTGTTGAATTTCAGAAATGAAGATCTTGAATGAAACTCCTTCATGACCGAAGTATCAAAATTTTGCACAAAACACCATATAGAGGTTCCTAATATGAATGAAAAATATATGCAAGTAGGAAGATCAAGACGCAATGAAAGAGAGATTACAAATTATTATCATTTCCGTGTTGAAATCTTCAATACAGTGTTCGATTGGACTTTGAACGAGTTAAATGATCATTTTAATGAAGTGAACACTAAACTACTTCTATGTGTTTCTTGTCTGTACTCTAGTGATCGATTTGTCTTATTTGATAAACAAAAGTTAGTTCGTCTCGCAGAATTATACTCATCTGATTTCTCACAAGTAGAATTGCAACTACTTGAAAGACAACTTGATATGTATATTATTGATATGCGTTCTTTACCAACCGACATGTTCTCTCATAGTAAAGGAATTGGTGGTCTTTTAAAACTATTGGTGAAATTGAAAAAACAAGATCACTATCAGTTGGTTTCAGGCTTTTAAAGTTGGCATGTCTTCTACCCGTTGCAACTGCTACAGTTGAAAGAATGTTCTCTGCAATGAAGATTATAAAAAATCATTTACGAAACAGAATGAGAGATGAATGGATGAATGACTGCATGATCGTTTATACGGAGAAAGATGTTGCTGAGGGTATTACTAATGATATTATTATTACAAAATTTCAGAATATGTGTCCACGAAAAGTGGCCTGTTGAACGGTATGTCGTGTGTTTTTTGGTTATTAACTTTTTATTAATTGCAATATTAGTTTAAATTTATTTAAGCTTTGCATTTAATTATTTATTTTAAAATTGTGCTCGGGTTAAGAAAAATTCCTAGTTCCGCCCCTGTCCTCAAGCATAGCCGTCTTCCACCTATCATCATAAAGGGCATCCTGCCACAATGCAGGGACGGAAGTTGTAGACAAATAAGAGACAAAGGCTTTATGGGAATCCGTTAGAGACGAATAAGAGATGAACTGAGATAGCGGGTGTTGTGTAAAGGTACCTTCCCTTAAAGTAATGACCCTGACAAAGGGTCAGATGTTTGCTCTAGAATTTTGATAGGGACCATGTGTTTGTTCCCTTAAGACGACGGGAGTAAACCTGCAAGGATTTAACAAGAGCCGCAACAGTTGGCACAGAGCAATAGGAGACAGAGGCGAATGAGAGTGATATAACGGAGGAATGGGTAATAGAGTGGTAGATAGCGAATCAATGTGAGGTAAGGGGCTCACTTCCGACATAGAAGAATCCCCCCCCCCCTAAAGTGAGGGCCCATAATAGCTATCAGATTCACGGAAGGTGATGTCCATGGTTACAAATACCTTCTTGTGAACTGGGTTAAAACATTTATAACCTTTTTGGGTAAGAAAATAGTCAATCAAAACACACTTGTGCGCACAAGTATCAAGTTTAGTCTTTTGATGAATCTGGACAAAATAGACACAATAGAACACACGAAGTTGCAGATTGGTAGGTGACACCCAAAGAGTGTGAAGAAGAGTGTTATACGCGAGGACACGGGAGGCCATATAGATAACATGTTGAGAGGAAAACACATTTACTATTATTCATCTACATATAGGCTATTTAAAGTATTACAACATGATACAGTGGTGGATAGACAACGTGGGGCTAAAATAGGAATATGAAACTACGGATAACTCAAAACTTATAAAGATCCTAATTTTGATATCTGAGCAGAAAACTATCATTCCTGGGGATTTTAACTCCAGTAAGGTTGAGTGTTGAAGGCTAGGTAAAGATGTATCAAAGAGAATATTGAGAAGAAGATTATTTGTAATCCATTTGTTCATTCAAATTGACAATTAGCTCATATTCTCACTAAGAGTATGTGGGGTGTATGTTTTTCGGCACGAAGACCAGTAACATCACTTTTTCCTTAAGCCTTGTGCATGGTTCACCTAATTCCTTCCTCATCAAAGTCCTCTACTTCCATATAGAACAACATTTTGTAGTGATTGTCGTGAGTATAGTGCTCCTCGCAGTTAAACATAACTCTTTTGCATGTCGATCAAACATTGTTGCGCGAGACAAGTCAAACTTGTGGGGGTTTCTGTTGTGGTGTCTTGGGTGGCATATGTGGTTTTATATATGTGATCCATATGCAGTTGGAGCCAATAAAGCATGGTCAAACTCATCGAAGTAATCTTCAAACTCGACATCCAGTCAGAGGCATTCCTAAAGTCCTACGTAAATATTTGTGACTTGATGCTACAGTTGTATCGTAATGTGAGCGAGAAAAACTTGAAACTGTTCTAGATATGCATCCATGGAACCTGTTTGTCATAATGTAGTGAATGCGTCATGCGATTGTTGTGAATAGGATTGAATCGCGTATTGTAGAAGCTTTTGAAGTCGCCCCAAGTCATCCATGGTTGTTCGACATGCAAACCATTGTTGACTGAATCGAGAAGGGACAATTAGCGCATATTCTCACTAAGAGTATGCGGGTGAATGTTTTTCGGAACGAAGACCAGGAACATCACTTTTGCCTTAAGTCTTGTGTATGGTTCACCCAATTCCTTCCTCATCAAAGTCCATTACTTCCATATAGAATAACTTTTTGTAGTGATTGTCACGAGTATAGTGCTCCTCACAATTACAACATAACTCTTTTACATGTCGATCAAACATTGTTGCGCGAGACGTATGCCAAACTTATGGGGGTTGGTCTGTTGTGGTGTCTAGGGTGGCGCTATGGGTTTATACTTGTTGTGATCCATATGCAGTTGGAGCCAACAAAGCATTGTCAAACTCATCAAAGTAACTAAATCTTGGGGGGTCTTCAAACTTGACATCCAGTCAGAGGCAATTCTAAAGTCCTATGTGAATATTTGAGACATGCTGCTCCAGTTGTATCGTAACGTGAGCGAGAAAAACTTGAAACTGTTCTAGATAAGCATCCACGGAACTTGTTTGTCATAATGTAGTGAACGTGTCATGTGAATTGTTGTGAATAGGACTGAATCATGTGTTGTAGAAGCTTTTGAAGTCGCCCCAAGTCATCCATGGTTGTTCGACGTGCAAACCACAGCTGACTGAATCGAGAAGGTGGAAGAACACTAAACTAATTCATTCAACTATCGATATATGTTGGTGGCCATAAAATTACTCGCATTGGGTGAGTCATCCCAATGGATCCATCTTAATAAGTGGGAAAGTCCAACTTAGTGTAAACGGGAAACGATATGACCTTCTTGTCATACAAAAGTTGGGGAGCAAACAGCAGTGTATAGGAGGGGTGGCGACAAGAATTTCTTGGCATCAATTTTCAGCGTCGATCTGAGTCGCGATGAGTGTCTATATTAAGGAAATAAGATAATTTAACTGGTCTGTGGATTCCCCCATGTTGAGAGAGGAATGAAAACATGTGTGGATTACGGGCCAGCTCGAGTCCCCAGAAAGGGATGTGATTGGTATGCTTGGAGTGCCATGAGATCCGCAGTGTTTCCCATGTTGGAGAATAGGGGTGGGGCCCTACAATGGCATACTCAATGAGGACTAGTGTGCGAGACTCGAGATAATTACAAAAATATGTGGGCTCGATGGGGGTGGAACTGAATTCAAACAGAGGGCAGAACGGGCTCACTATTAGGACGATGACCTGTTGCTTGATGGAACTTCACGCGAACAAAATTTTTCATGGGCTCGATGGGGTAGTGGGACTGCATGCTTGCAGAATCGCTAAAAATGCAGATGAGAGAATGACAATGGATAGGAAGAGTCTGATAAAGAAGGTTGATGATTGGAAATGGCGCAGGACGCCTTCGTTGGATGTGCGGATAATTACGTGGGACGCCTTCGATGACTGCAGCTTGAGAGAGGATCCCTAGATGGAAAGTAGGCAAGACCGCAGGATGCAGGTTATGACCACAGGACACTACCCGACGACTGGAGCTGACATTGCATGACACCTACGATGACTAGAGCTTGAGGAGAGGATCAAAGGATGATGGAAGGACAGGACTCGATTACTATTAATGCTTCGTTTTAGCAAGGATCAAAAAGGTTTCGTGAGAAGTAGATTGCAAAGTATATAACTCCGCTACCAAGTTGTTACGAGCTAACCTGTAATGCATTGATGGCTTCGTTGGATAAGGAGACTCGAGGTGGATATGATGGTGGGGAGATAATGCGGAGCCGAAACCATGGGAGGTGCTCGGAGAGAAAGAGTTACCAGAATCTCTTAACAAGACAAAAAGAGAGATTCTAATGTCAGGGATATTTTTATTCCAACATTGCTTGCCCTGCATGACTCTTAATGACAACTAATAATTTTTGACTATCAATAACTAATAATAAATTAATAATAAAATACAACTAGGCATGAAGCCTCTAAAGGATAACTAGGCCTGAAGCTTGTAATGTGTTGGTGCTCCTCCCAATGGAACCCGATGGCATTGAGTAATTGACCCTGGACCGTTACACGTTATCCAGGTGGGGCCCGTCTTTATATGGCCCATGTATGATTGGGCTTATCCCAATGAGAGGTTGACAATATTAGCCCCGCATCTAGAATCATGGGTTAACTCCTTGGCATTATAGGCTTAGTCGACCTCTCCACTCTAACCGGTTAGTTTTGAGTGGGATGCTCATGGGCTTCTACATATTCTTTTAGTAAATTGATGTGATTTAGAGCTTAAGGATTCAGCCTCACATTATGTTGGATATTCAACCTCACATTGTGTTGATTTTAACTAAACAAGAGAATTGAGTTGGTGTCAAAAGATTAGGCATGAAAGATATAGACACAAAGGTAGCATGGATGGAAATTATTAAAAGATGATTTGATAGTCTAGGCTTAGAATTTCAGGCAGTAGTAGACATGAACAAATGGATAAGATTTTTTATGATAATAATTGATTCGCCTGCAATTAACTAAATGATCATTAAATTTAATGAAAATCAAACACATTATATTGAAAATATTTTACAAAACACAAGCACGTTACAAAGTAATTAACAACTCAAATCTTGTTGAAAACAGTACCTGTCACAACACAAGTGTGATAACCACCACAGGCAACCTCCTCTGAGGACGGGAGTTCCTCAATAGCATGCGGTTTTGAAACCTTCTTTCCTTCACTGAAACCCTACTTGATCAATTAAAAAGGGTAAAAATTACTTATTTAATTTGATTAAAAGAAAGTAGTAAGTAATATCATTAAAAATAAACATAGGCATACCAGCTTACCAACTTCCTTTTCACCAAATATAAAGACAGAACCTCGTTCTGGAATGTGAATCAGACACTATTTTTTAAAAAAAAATACTGCTAACCAAAGCCGAAAATTATTTGACATACAGCATCTATATGGATTTACCATCAACGCAGGCTGAGTGCAGCATCCCTGCAGAAACCTTTTTGATCTGCAATCACAAATAAATTTTATCAAATCCATATCAAAATAGCCTCAGAGGCATGCAAAAAAACAAGAAATTATAAATGTACCTTAACGCCTTCCAAATTCTTGATTAGCCTTGGAGTATATTCACTGCATAAATGTATCATAAAATATCATTCCGTGTCATAAGTAACTGTGTCAGTTTTTCAAAAAAATACAGAAGTTGTAATTTCCTGATTATTTGATAATACAAAATGGAGAAAGTACAATAGACATTCTAAAGTAGAGAACCATTAGAAATGCACCAATCCATCTACTGTGACCATCATCAAAAGACATTTTATACTCGGGCAAAGTGCCATCTCCCCTTGGTTTATCTCGGTTGCACTCTCCCACTAATGCTTTAAAAATGGGTGCATTATCCTATGCTGCTACTGCAATGGAGTTTGGGTGATTAATATATTAGTGAACAGTCCGATCACCTATGAAAGACGGTTCTCTAACTATGAACTTAATGACAAGTTTTTGAGATCCCTAAACAAGCAATGTGATATCAAGATCTGTGACATTAGAGAAGTTGCTAATCTGGCCAACACATTGCCCCAGAATCTGTTTGGGAAGCTGCTCTCCTATGAGATGCAACTGAACTCCAGGAAGGCTGAAGAAGATGCAGCTTGTTCTCATGACAAAGAGAAGTCAATGGCCTTCAGAGCTGAAGCCACAAGAAGAAGCGGGAGAAAGACTCATTCTCCACCAAGGAGAGGTGCAGAGTCAGAAAGCTCTGTTCGCAGCTCCTCTGGGAATGAACTGTCAGATGGAGAACTAGCACTATTCTTCAAGAAATTACTAAGTAGAAGGAGACAATGGAAGAACAATTGCTCTTCTAGCTCCACCTCAAAGAAGCCATACTCCAGCAAAGACAAGTCCAGAAATGACCCCTCTGGGGAAAGGTATGACTCCAAACAGAACAAACATGTTAAGACTAATGTGGTTTGCTACTGTTGCAATAGGAGTGGACATGTCATTGTTGATTATCCAGTTAAGAAGGAGCAGATAAGGTCTGAAGGCAAAAAGCACCACAAGGACAAGAAGACTGAAAAGAGCTTTTTAGCCAAGAAGAAAGTCAGCCTATCAGACAGTGAGTCCGAGTCTTCAGATTCAGATGAAGAGGAGGCTTACATTGGTCTCATATCCACTGAAGAAGAGGCTGATCATCCAACTGCCCCATCAGGCATAAGGGCTCAACTGTCCTCAGTTGACAGTGATCGTGAAGAGGATAAGGAGTTCAGTCTCATGGCTCTATCAAAAGATAATCAGGATAATACTTGTCCTGATAAGGTACATTCTATCCCTAGCTCTTCTTCTGCCTATGAGTCTGGCTCAGTCTCTGAAGCATCCACTTCCACCAGTAGGAATGATGGTTCAGATTCTAAAAATGATGTCAATCAATTGATTGACAAGTATGATGTCCTTCTGGAGGCTTTGAGAAAGAGCAAGAAGTTGGTCAAGAAGCAAGCTGAGGAGATTATCTCCCTACAGCTAGTTGTTTCCCAGCAGTCTGAGTCAGCGTCCTTGCTGGATCAGAAAGTGAGGGAAGTCGGCCAACTAAAGACCACCTCAAGCATCCAGATTGAGACCATAAGCCAGAAGAACAAGATCATTTTGGATCTTGAAGAGAATCTCCTAAAGGAGAAAAAGATTGTGGCTAGTTTTTCAAATCCCAAAACAGTGTTACCACTGATAGACTCCTTCACCACTCAAAAAGATAAGAGGGGTTTAGAGTTTAAGTGGAATTCTAGAGTTGCTCATTCCAAGGGGAAAGGCAAAGCTCTTGTAGTGCCTCCGGCCACATTTCACAAGGTAATCCTCCCTTCCAACAGATATGACCAAGACTGCATGTATGATCACTGGAAGAATGAGAATTCTCCTTGTAAGAGTACAAGTGTATCTTACAATGGAAGAAGGAAGGGCATGAATTTGAGTGCACAAAAGGCTCCCCATGAAACTTTAGATGATGGTAGAGGCTAACGAAGAGGGAAAAGACCTAAAAAGATCTTAAACATGACAGATGTTAGTACTTAATAAAAACCTAAAAGAAGATAACAAGTGATGTAGGGGTAGGCTACGGGTGCACAAAACCTACGACGCTAGGTGGTAGTGTAAGGGTGACACGTCAATCCGAACTTAAATGCAATGTAATCGTCAATAACTCGACAAATAAATTTGAGCAATGAGAATTCTAACTCCACACAAATATTTGAAATTGAAAACAGTTAATTAATTTTGGCAATTTATAATGGCTTCCTCCGCTCGGAGGACCAAAGCAAAGCGTGCAGCGAATGTCTTCTCTTGCAAATTATTAGTGTACTAAAGACAATTTCTACTAGCAACAGTCGCAGCAAAATATAGTAATTCACTAAATGAAAATGTCAATTCAAATAATCCAATACCACAAAATAAACTCACAAAGTAGCGGGCTGAACCGAGGCACTGAAGAATTAGGATTCGGATGTGTAGATCGGCGATCGGAGGTAGAACCGGCAACGTGAAATGAAGGTGGTGGCTGTCCTCGGCGGTAAATGATGAGATCGGGTGAGAAAATTGTAAATCCGGCCACGTACGAGTAGATCCGGGTAGGGGAGGGGTGGATCCGCTATTTAGGGTTGGATACGGGCAAAAATCGAATGTACGAGTGGTGGAAATAATGGATCGGGGATGAAATTCTCAGATCTGAATTGATCTAGAGAATTAGGGTGATTTGGAGGTGGTTCCACGAAGAGGAGGGGATTAGGTGGCCGGACAGTGGTAGGGAGCGGGCTTCCGGTTGTGGAGGGGGTGTGGGAGGGAGGCGGGGGCTGAGGATGGATCGCCGAGTTGGGGGGAGGAGGCTGGGGGTCGGTGAGGAGGAGGGGGCAGCAGGGTGGCGGCCAATTTGGCCGGCGGCTGCAGGAAAACCTGCACAGCAGGCCGCCGGGTATGGGGGGGAATAAAGGGGCTGCAACGGGTGGAAGAGCGTTTGAGGGGTGGAAGATGAGGGAAAGGGTAGGGGGTACCTTGGGGGAAGAACGAGCACCTAGGAGTCGTCACCTAGGGTTCCACGACGTCGGCATCAGGGAGGGATCGCAGGAATCCGGGACTGAAATTCTCCAAATTCTGCAATGTCTTGGTTCAGCCTCTTAGACCATTATTTATAATAAAAAAAGATATTAGGGCATCCCTATCAACGGCTATGATTGGTCGGTGGGAGAGTCCACTAAAATACATGAAAATAAACCAATAAAAATAAACTAATATATGATCTCGACTCGCGACTTGGATCCAGACACATCTGCGGAGTCCGATCGTCGATCCGGGCACGCCATATATAGTAAGTCGCCAAATCAGCCCCGAACGGGCCCAAAGCTCATGCTCGTCTCTGCCCCGCATCAATCTCCCTGGCTTGAAAGAATTCATCTCCCGATGAATTGGGATCGGAATTCTCTCGATGAATGACAGGTACAGCTCGAAAAGGTTCACTGAAAGTCGTCAAAGTGTCGTCGGCGAAAGAGTGTCCTCGCCAATCAATTCCCCCTGACTGAAAAGCTGTCATCTCCGGTGAATGGAGACAGCCGTGCTGAAGTTGAAGTTCAGGGGCGAATCGATCAAAAGCTCTGTTGCAAGTATTCAAGCGTCAACTGCGTCGGGGCGGCCCCGCCAATGTACCAAATAGTGACAGCGCGACCTATCTGAAGTAGGAAAAAGTCGGTGGAATCTGAACTCTGTGATGCTCTCATCGCTCATCTCTAGAGTGGTGGATCTCGATGCGATCGGCGGTGCCGGTGGTGAAACCAAAGAAGACGAATTCTCAGGGGGAAGGGTGTCAGCAGTGGATGGATTGTAGTGGATATCAGATGTAGGGTAAGTATGAGAGTGGTAGGGCAACGAAAGTGGAGGTGGGGGTGACTGGGCATCTCCACTGTTCGGGTCCACATACTCGTGAGGCTCGTAATACGACATCAGATCCTCAACATTAAACACTGGATGAATTCTCATACTTGCCGGGATATCGAGCCGGTAGGCGTTTGTCCCAATACAACTAATAATTGAGTAAGGACTCATTCGCCTGGCGCTTAGCTTTTTGGCAGACCCCAAGGGGAGCCTCTCGGGGCGGATTCACACCATAACTTTCTAGCCTTCATTAAACATTTGTTCTCTCATTCGCTTATCCGCATGAGTTTTATAGTTTTCATTGCTCGTTTTATTCGTCGGCGAACCGACTCATGTAATGCATGCAAATGGTGAACAAGTGACCCAACGAACTCATGCAAATGAAGCGAATGATACAAACAGAGCACAACATACTCGACATACTTCCTAAGGGAATGTCTGACAATGACTTGGATATTACTAACATGGGGTGACCTATCAGGAGTATTACCAGGGGGTTGATAGAAAAATCTGGGGTGACGTAGATGGTGACAAAATAGTGCGGAGCTTTGGTGTGATGGGTACCTCTCAAATGAAATAGCTCATCAGGTAGCTCACCAGGGGATGTATACCAAAAGTCATCACGTGTGAGATGATCACTAGTGCGGATACACAATTATCACTAAAGTGTAGGAGGGAAGGCTTGTCAAATGAGCCTCTCAGGGACTTGATCTCGAAGAGATCAATAATGATAGGAAAGTCCACCACGAGTAGGACACCAATAACAGTAGTGTCTATGGGAGCAAGTAGGATACCCACAACAAAGTCAACGCTAGTCTCATGAACCTCCCAAGGGAATAGTGGCTCATCAGGAGACTTATCTGGAGGTTTAACAATGAGCTCATTAATAATGGGAAGATCATTCAGATGAGTATCACTAATAGAGGTAGTGTCCTCGTAAGTGGGTGAGGTAGCCACTATGAAGTCAACAATATACTCTTGACTCTTAGTAGTGAAGTGACTCGAGATAGTCCTAAGGGAAGAGCAGGGGGTGACCAGACTCAAGTGTGAGTCAATCGATATAGCGTTGTGAACTGTCTCTCTGTTCAAAGGGGACATTAGATCTAGATGTAGGTCTAGGTGAGGTGAAAAGAATGGGTATACCATCACAACATCACTAAGTCGCTCGTCCTCACCCACATGACTCTGCTCACTAGTCATGTTAGTATCACTCTCCACCTGTATCAAAAGGTCATGATCAGATTCAACCTCAAGATCACATGAGCACTGAATCTCATCAAACTGAGAAGGATCAAAACCAAGTGTCGGGTCTCTTATCTTGGTGGGAGCACTACTCGTCGTATCGGTGGCTTGACCCAAATCCATAGGCTGTCTTCGTAAGGTAGATCTTAGGTGATTAAATTGAGCTTCTAAGAGATCAAAGCGGACAAGAACTAATCGTAGAAATTCAGTCTCAGGTAACTCTATTGGTCGAACACTGGGAGGGTCTTGACATGTATTGTGATCCTGCCGATGGTGACCTCTATAAGGTTCCTGAGGGTCGCCTAGAAGGTAGTTCCTAACATAGTCAGATTGTGCTCGTGGGTGCGTATGGGCCCTGTGAACGTGCAGTGGAGGTCGCTCATATCCAAACCCACGTTCCTCTGTTAGAGGAGATGTGTAGCGGCGATGACCTGAACGATATTCAATTCTATCATCGTGAAGTCGCGGAGAGGTGTAATGAAAAAGACGTGAGGACCTATCGTCGCGGTAATCACCTCTAGCATAATGGAATTGTGTCGAGGGGTCGACACGATCTCTAGGAGTGGTGTACGGGGAACGATGATAATCATAATGATAACATGAAGGTTTCTCTAAAGGGGCTCTATGAGGTCGAATATAGGAAGACTCAGGATATCCAGATAGGGGAGAAGAACGACAGCGATAACTAGACATAAATGAACCCCAAAACTATTTAAAACCTACCACTACGAAGCATGCAAATGGCTTAACCTGCCTCTGATACTAAAATGATGTACGGGTAGGCTACGGGTGCATAAAATCTACGACGCTATGTGGTAGTGCAAGGGTGACACGCTAATCCGAACATAAATGCAATGTAATCGTCGATAACTCGACAAATAAATTTTAGAAATGAGAATTCTAACTTCACGTAAATATTTGAAATTGAAAATAGTTAATTAATTTTGGCAATTTATAATGTCTTCTTCCGCTCGGAGGGTCAAAGTAAAGTGTGCGTCGAATGTCTCCTCCTGCAAATTATTAGCGTACTAAAGATAATTTTTATTAGCAAGAGTCGCAGCAAAATATAGTAATTCACTAAATGAAAATGTCAATTCAAATAATCCAATACCACAAAATAAACTCACAAAGTAGCGGGTTGAACCGAGACACTGAAGAATTAGGATCCGAATGTGTAGATCGGCAATCGAAGGTGAAACCAGCGACGTGAAAATGAAGGTGGTGGCTGTCCTCGGCGATAAATGATGAGATCGGGTGAGAATAGGATAGATCCGGCCACGTACGAGTTGATCCGGGCCGGGGAGGGGTGGATCCGCTATTTAGGGTTGGATCCGGGCAAAAATGGAATGTACGAGTGGTGGAAATAACGGATCAGGGATGAAATTCTCAGATCTAAATGGATCTCGAGAATTATGGTGATTTGGAGGTGGTTTCACGAAGAGGAGGGGATTAGGTGGTCGGCCGGTGGTAGGGAGGGGGCTGTCGGCATTGGAGGGGTGTGGGAGGGAGGCGGCGGCTGAGGATGGGTCACCGGGTTGGGGGGAGGAGGTTGGGGGTCGGTAAGGAGGGGGCAGCAAGGTGGAAGCCGGTTTGGCCGGCGGCTGCAGGAAAACCTGCACAGCAGGCCGCCGGGTATGGGGGGGAATAAAGGGGGTGCAGCGGGTGGAAGAGGCGTTTGAGGGGTGGAAAATGAGGGCAAGGGTAGGGGGTACCTTGGGGGGAAGAACGAGCACCTAGGAGTCGTCACCTAGTGTTCCACAGCGTCGGCACCGGGGAGGGATCGCTGTTATCCGGGAATGAAGTTCTCCAAATTCTGCAATTTTTTGGTTCAGCCTCTTAGACCATTATTTATAATAAAACAAGATACTAGGACATCACTATCAACGGCTACGATTGACCGGTGGAAGAGGCCACTAAAATACATGAAAATAAACCAATAAAAATAAACTAATATATGATCTCGACTCGAGACGCAAATCCGGACACATCTGCGGAGTCCGATCGTCGATCCGGGCACGTCATATATGGTAAGTCGCCAAATCAGCCCCGAACGGGCCCAAAGCTCGTGCTCGTCTCTGCCCCGCATCAACAAGAATCAGGTAACTTTTCATATTCATATAACGTAATCTGAATAATTTAAAATAGAAAAATATAAAGAAGGTATCAGTCCAAATACTTAAGTACTCATTCGGTTGTTTGTTTTTGATCTGCACAAGATGCCATCACCCCAAATTAAATAGATAGCTTTACAGGTTTTATAAATGCATTGCCTGTTATGACACAAGTTGTGTGCAGAACTAGTTCAATGCCTAACTAACTCGACTAAATATCATGATATGACTTCTCTGGAAATGATAAAAGCTACTTTATACAAATAATTACGGATCTGATCCTAAAGTTAAACCTTGAGCTAAAAGAGAATCCCAAAATGCTGGATTGATGACCATGACCAAGTCTCCCAGCACCGCCAGATCCCCAACTCATCACAGAACCTTCATCTAACATAAAGAGATGTGTTTGATGGATACTTAAAAAATAAAAAAAAAACTCATGCAATGAGATCTGAGAAAAAGAATAGTTCTTCAACCTTACTTGTGACAGCAATCGAGTGCTCAGAGCCTAATGCAATCATTTTAATGTAGATGCCATCCAAGGAGTCAACCTTAGTAGGTGTTGAGACAATGCTTTGTGCCCCTGCAAATCAATATGGTGTAAAAATATTGTATTTCAGACATAAAAAACAGGAAGATTACATAGCAATCAAAGACAGCATCCAAGCATAAGTTATAACGTAGGGTAAATATCACCAAGCTTCTTAAGTTTTGAACCACACTTTATGTAGGTTCGCATTTTTTTAAATACCCACTAGTTATACATAATGCCTTTTACTTTTTCGCAAATGGTCACTCAGCTTGGTTTTTGATCCTATGGAAATCCACTTAGCTAATGCGTTAAATTTACCATTAACTTGAAAAACAGCAATGACTTACATTTGAAAGTTATTGACCAAAAAGTCCTCATTCTCAAAATTGTAAGACAAATTTTGAGAATTGTGGGGTCCATGTGAGGATCAAAATGGAGGGTTTTTAGAAATATGTACCTGCATAAGTGCAGTCTAAACCTCAAATGTCTGCATGATATTTACTCTATAACACATTTAATTAACAGGAATTTTAACTGTCAAGAACAACTGGAATAATAAGGCATAAGGTTGTGATTTCACAGGACCACATACCAGCATGATTCTGAGGACCAAACAAATATTTCAGCTTGATTCCATATTCTAGCTCAGCCTAATCAAAATCAGTTTTGTTAATGTACTTGACTAAATGAATCAAGAAAGTGGAGTTTGTGGATTTGGCAAAATAGTTGACCATTTCCAGTTGATGTTGAAAAATTCAACTTCATCAATCACGAACCTACATAATAATAAACTGAGATAACAAATTGACAACTCTCCACAGTTTAAAAAGTTTTGGCAATTTAGGTTGTATATTCTAGCCGAGCCTAATCAAATCAGTTTTGTTAATGTAGTCGATAAAATGAATCAAGAAAGTGGCGTTTGTGAATATTACGGTTGCGCATGCCGACGGGACACACACACCGACGAGACACCGTGGCGAGTCTGCACGCAGAGGGAGACGATGACGGGTCCATCTGAAGGAGGAGAGACTGAAGATGTGCCGCCAACATGATTACTTTATTTGCATTGTTATGTTATTTTAATTTATGAGTACGTTTTATTTTTGCGCTACTTTTCGTTTTCCACACCCCGCACCTATAAAAGGTTGTGCTGTGCTATTTTTCATTATGTTTTGGATGTATGAAATTTAAGGTTGCTCCCTAAGTTTTCTTCTTGTTCCCTCCCCTTTCTTCTTCCTCACCTTCGTCGGCCATTTACCGTGCCGGATTCCTCTCGGGTTCATATCAATTTGGTTTGACCTGCCTCACTGCCCGCCATCTCGCAGCCAGTGCTCGAGATCATCCCTGGAATTTGTGCTACAGTGTCAAATTGCTGATTCCATCGCCTTTTCCACTCCACGACAGTGCCCAATTGCGGATCCAGCACCGAGTCGCTGTTCGGAATTGTGGATCCCGCGCTTCGCATGTCCCCGCCAATCCCACACATCGCACCTCCCCTTCGATCGCGCGTAGTGTTCCTTTCCGCGCAGCGACGACCCCATTGCTTCCCGATCCGTCGGGAAGGAGTGCCGCTCTGTCGTATCCAGTGTCGAATCGTTGTTCAAAATCGCGGATCGGACACATCGTCAGTTTCTAGCAATCCCGCAGCACTTCCAGTCCCCTCAGCAGATCCCACCACTTACTCCTACGACGACCCCGCTTCAGATGAGGTCACTGAAGCCCTAAGCCGCCGCTTGGAGGCTCCATCGCCTTTTCCACTCCACGACGGTGCCCAATCGCGGATCCAGCACCGAGTCGCTGTTCGGAATTGTGGATCCCGCGCTTCGCATGTCCCCGCCAATCCCACACATCGCACCTCCCCTTCGATCGCGCGTAGTGTTCCTTTCCGCGCAGCGACGACCCCATTGCTTCCCGATCCGTCGGGAAGGAGTGTCGCTCTGCCGTATCCAGTGTCGAATCGTTGTTCAAAATCGCGGATCGGACACATCGTCAGTTTCTAGCAATCCCGCAGCACTTCCAGTCCCCTCAGCAGATCCCACCACTTACTCCTACGACGACCCCGCTTCAGATGAGGTCACCGAAGCCCTAAGCCGCCGCTTGGAGGCTCAAGAGCAACCCGTCGCCCCCATGCACGCCTCGTTCCTCGCCCTCCACTCCACGATTGACTCCCTGCAGGCGTCTGTCGTCGCCGTCTCCGGCCCACCCGCGGACTGCGGCTCTCTCCTAGGAGCCGAACTATCATCCATTCCTTCCGGGACTACACCTACGCCCATTCTGGGTCGGTCCTCCCTCTCCTTCGGCATTCCCTCATTCGTCGGCGTTGACCCGATGAGTTGAATCGCTAAGGAGGAGCAATATTTTGACCTCAACTACACACTAGAGCACGACAAAGTATCTATGGCGGTGGTTGGCCTAAACGGCTCGGCCCTCCACTAGGCTCGGTGGCTTCGTCAATCAAACTCGTGCCTCTTCTGGCCCGACCTCAAGCAGGAGATGATCCGGAAGTATGACAATCGCTACTCCGACTCCTCCGCTATTGAGTGTCTTTACGGTGTCCGACAGACAGCCGGCTCGGACGACTATGCTGATGAGTTCATCGCCCTGGTTTCCCACATCCCCGGGGTACCGTCCGATCATTACTTGGGTTTCATCATGCAGGGTCTACTGCCACATATTTGCTCTCGTCTCCGCACGCACCACCCTCACACAGTCTCGGACGCCATGGACTTGGCGCGCCTGGTGGAGGCTGACCTCTCCCCTCGGCCACATGCTCTTACGACCGACCACCACCAGCCTCGGCCGCCTTGGCCACCACCGACCACAGCTCTTCCATCGCAGCCGCCACCTTAGGGGAAACTGTCAGACTGCCCATCGCCCCCTCAGCGCACTCGAATGGTGATTACATGAGCTTCGCAGCAAGGGTCTCTTTTTTCGATGCCGCCAACAGTACTCCCCCAACCATGAGTGCGCGGTGAAGGAGTTCCACGACATCATCGGCGACGTCGACCCAGAGGTGACCTTAGCTGACTTTGAGGCTCTGGAGCTCTCAACGGGGGATACACCACTAAACCCCATCGCGGCTACGTTCCACAACCTGGAATTATCTCGTGCCTCGACGGGCGGAATCTTCGGCCAGCAGACCATGCACTCCCAGGTAGAAGGGAGGGTCACAGCCGTCTCTCGGGCACACTGCAGGATCGCCTGATCATCATCCTGGTGGACAGCGGTGCAATACACAACCTCGTCTCCGAGCACTGGTGCAGTAGCTCTATCTTTCCTAGGTTCCCGCCCCAGATGTTACAGTCGGCATGGGTGATGGGTGCCACCGACCGACTCAGGGCCATTGCACTGTCGTCTCTCTTTCTATGGGATCCTGTTCCGCAACCACAAACTTCTACGCATTTGGCTAAGGCGGCCTCAACGCCATTCTGGGGGTGGCTAGGCTCCTCACGCTCGGTGATGTATGCGTCAATTGGGAGACTAAGTCCATGCAGTTCCTACACGAGCACCAGCCATGTAGCCTCGAGGGTGACTCCGCTCTCCTACACTCTCCGATCTTCATGTGCACGATCCAGCGGACCACAGACGTCGGCCCCTCCGCGAAGCTGCAAGGCCTCTCGGGCCCGTTCGTTGTGCCTCTTCCTTTCCCGACGGACCACCAAGAGTTTTCTACTACGCTCGTCGCCGACATTCGGCCTCCAACAGATTGCAACCAGCCAACCTTCTCTAGTCCGGAAGAAAGACAACAGTTGGCGTTGTACTACCCAGCCAAACTACGTGATCGCCGCTACCACCTTCAAGGGGACTCTGGATCGCAAGAGGTCCCTGTTGCTGAGTCTTACCGTCTGGATTCTGAAGCTATGTGGCTTCCCCTGGAGCACTACTGTCGCCACTCCTCCGACCACTGCCTTGGGGATAAGGCATATTTTTCAGATATCGACGTTGTTACGATTGCAAATGCCAACGGGACACACACACACGTCGATGAGACACCATGGAGAGTCCGCATGCGAAGGGAGACGATAACAGGTCCGTTTGGAGGAGGAAATACCGCAGACGCGCCGCCGACATGATTACTTTATTTGCATTGTTATGTTATTTTAATTTATGTGTATGTTTTATTTTCACGCTGCCTTTTGTTATCCGCACCGCGCACATATAAAGGTTGTGATGGACTCTTTTTCATTATGTTTTGGATGTATGGAATTTAAGGTTGCTCCCTAGGTTTTCTTCTCGTTCCTTCCCCTTTCTTTTTTCTCACCTCCGCCGGCCCTTCCCCTTCGGATTGCTCTCGGGATCGTATCAGTGAATTTGGTAAAATAGTTGACCGTTGCCAGTTGACGTTGAAAAAATTTAACAAATCATAAACTGAGATAACAAATTGAGAACTCTCCAAAGTTTAAAAAGTTATGTAATTTAGGAGCTTTCAGAAGAAAAAAACCACCTCATCAGTTATAAATAGCTAATCATGCTAGGAGTAAAGGTCGTGGTACATGAAACCTGAAGAAAAACTAGAAACTATAACAGCTTATCAAAAAATTATGCTATGTTTAAGAGCCTCTAGTTTCACAAAATCACAATATTTAAAATTTAAACAGAAGAGATTGCTCCATGTTTTGCTGTTCAACGTGCTTTCTATCATGGGTATGTTCTTTTATGAGACCAGTGTACCTTCCTTGTTTAAGGGGTGCATTACGGTGGCAGTTTGGTTCAGGAGCGGAGGCAATAATCTGCCAATTCAGTCCCAATTTTTTATAGTGAATTACCAAAGAATGTATATATCGTATGAGCAGAAGAACAATCCAACACATAAGGCCCATAATCTATTACGCAATACGCGGAAAAAAAAGACGGCAATGATGATGATTACTCTTTCCAAGACCAAGCTGTCCACAGGAGTTGTTCCCCCAGGTGAAGAGACTCCCGTCCTCTAAAAAAGCATATAAAACAACAGCAAAGTTAGGCAGTTTTTTTTTTACATTTACATGATCCAGATGAAAACTCAAAAAAGTGGACAGGATTGGAAAATTATAAAGAAGGATAATGTAGTCATATAACTAACTAGCATAACAGCAATGTATAATTCTTAATCATTTTCTAAATCGGCTATAAGATAAACAAGAATTGATCAAGTTCTCAAAAAAGCAATTATAGGAAACTTGGGTCATAGGTATTGCACTATGTAACCATTGATAACCGTGGGAGCTAAAATTACCTTGTCCCCAAAGTCGAGAGAAACTTTGCTTGTATAGTACTCTACATCAATAATTCAAGTATTGTACACGTCATTGACCCGATATTTTGTAGAACTACCAGTAATAATGAACTTGCAAAATGGATATGTATATCAAAAAGAGATTTGTTGTTCCTGCTTCGCCTTAATAGTTATTTGAACAAAATGATCGCAATAAATTTTGGGGGTGACTATCATCTCACTCAAGTGCTTCAAAATCATCCACGGTAATGTCATCATCTTCTGCGCCGAGAAATATGCAAAGTTGTTTATTTGGGAAATAATGGGTAGAACAATAGGGTTGTTTACAATGAAAAAAGAGATAATTACGACGGAGCTCGAGGTACTCTTACTGGGATAAACGTTGGGGTTATCGTTTTGGGTTTGACAGTGGTATCGTAGGAGTGGGTAACTAGATAAGGCATAAAAGATGTCGATTGGGGTTCAAGTAGGGTGTTATGTAAGATCGACTATGAAACGTTGGAAATATGAGAGAAATGACAATGACGGATTTGGGGGTGATATCGAGGTGGAGTTGTGTCTGTCGAGATGTCGAACTCCTCTTCCACGAAATACGCATCTCTATTGTTTTGTTCATAGTGGAAGGATTGAGCACGCGAAGGAGAACGTGAAAGTAATGTTGTAGTTTATGAAAGAGTGCTCAAATACTGCTTAATTTTAAACCAAAGTACATAAGTAGCATTCTCAATGAAGTCGTTGTTGTATGTATTCAATATTCATTGATTCATATTGGTGGACCATGCCTAAGCATTCGAGTGCATTGCCAGATTAGTGGGAGTCGTAGGCAAATGCACTTTCTTCCTCCAAAATCTATAATAAGCATGGGTTGATTTGGCATGCCCAAGGAATCCAATGAAGAGAAGAAAATTTCATGTAGAGTGTGGAAAGGACATCTTATAATTTTTGGTGTGCTTATCAACTCGGCAAAAAAATGGCATAAGAAATCCAACCTAAGTGGTTTGTATTGTTGAGTACAAGAATGCTGAGGTGATGAAAGTGGCTTGGATTGAGGCCGAAAGTGGACTTAAGTACGAAATCGGACTCTATGGTACTGTAGGAACAGAAGCATGTGGATGAAAGGAAGACCGGGGGTTGTGAGCATCTTTGGTGGTGGGTTCAGGAAAACGGTTAAGAGGACATGGATCTCACGCACAGTGTCCTAGAGATCAAACAATAGTGTCTCTACATGAGCCAAGTCATGACTCAACCTACAATATTTGAAGTATTGTTTGATGTAGCCCACCTCATACTAAGTTGAACATCACGATTTTATCCTTTTTGTTAGAGAATATTAGGAAACATGATGCATTGGCCCATTAATATGGCTCATATAGGATATAGTGCTTAGTCCCACATTGTTTGTATAGCTTATTTTACCTCTCCTCTCTCCTATATATTTGTACTCATACTTGTATTTTGGTATTCAAGAAGTATATACAAGGTTTGGACCTTTCTTTACATGGAATCAGAGTCAGGTGTGGCAGAGCGGAAGAATCGCCATCTTCTTGATGTGGCGCGGTCCCTCATGCTTCAAATGCATGTTCCTACTAGTTTTTTGGAACTTTGTTGTCTCTACGGCATGTCACCTCATCAATTGCATGTCTTCTTCTGTGCTCAATCATGCCACTCCGTTTAGCTTCCTCTTTCCATCCCAATCACCGTTTACTCTCACGCCTCGTGTGTTCGGGTGTACATGCTATGTTCATCATCTCGGTCCAATCACAGATAAGCTTGCTCCCCGGGCCCGCAAGTGTATGTTTTTCGGGTACTCTCGGACCCAGAAAGGCTGTGTGTATTATTCTCCGCCTCAGGACAAAGTCATTATCTCTGCTGATGTCACCTTTCAGGAGGCTCAACCATTCTACGACTCATCGTCTGTAATTGCTCCTCCCGTCTCCCCTTCAGTTCCTCGTCTGATTGTTTCCGTCACGTCTTCTTTACCACCACTACTTCCAACCCCCCCCCCCGGCACATGATCCACCTCCACCATCCAAACCACCCCTTATTCGTGTCTACACTCGTCGTACCCCGGTCTCTGGAGCTCTTCAACAGCTTCCCTGTACCAGTGCTATCCCGCGGACTGACGATCCAACAACATCATCTACCGCTCACCCCTTGGCGAATTATGTCTCTATGCATCGCCTTGCTCCACCTCGACGCAAGTTTGCTCTCTCCCTCTCCTCCATTTCTATTCCTAACTCAGTGCAGGAGGCTCTTCTACATCCAGGGTGGCGCGCGGCCATGGACGAGGAAATGACTGCTCTTTGGTCTAACCAGACTTGGGATCCGGTTCCTCTTCCTCCCGAACTATCATGTGTCAGTTGCAAGTGGGTGTTTACTATAAAACATGCTCAGGATGGGACAATTGACAGGCTCAAGGCCCGACTAGTGGCGGGTGGGTTTACTCAACAGTCAATAGCAGGGACTCGATTATGAGGAAACCTTCTCTCCTGTTGCCAAGTTGAATTCTGTTCGGGTTCTGATCTCCTTGGTTGTGCATCGTCACTGGCCTCTCCATCAGCTTGATATTAAAAATGAAGTTTTGAATGATGACCTTCAAGAGACAGTCTACATGCATCAACCGCCCGGGTTTGAGACCACAGGGGAGTCTCGTGTATGTCTTCTTCGGAAATCTATTTATGATCTCAAACAGTCTCTCCGGGCTTGGTTTGAAAAATTTAGTAAGGTTGCTCGCGATGTTGGATTCAAGCGGAGCTCAGCCGACTTTTCTCTTTTCACGCGTCATCAATCAACTAGGACTGTCATTCTCTTGGTATACGTGGATGATATCTTGATTACTAGCGACGACACCACAAGGATACAGAAAATCAAACAACACTTGAACTCCGTTTTCCAGACAAAAGATCTGGGAGGTTTGAGGTACTTTCTTGGACTGGAGCTTGCACGACGACCCGATGGCCTTGTTTTGTCGCAACGAAAGTATTGCCTTGATCTCCTCCACGATGCTGGCTATTCTGAAAGTAAACATGTAGAAACTCCGATGTATGTCAACCACAAGTTATGTGCTCATGGGTCTAACTCTGATTCTCTGCTTACAAACACCGAGTATTATCGGCGCCTTGTGGGAAAATTGATTTAACTAACAGTTACAAGACCTGATATTTCATTTGTTGTAGGAGTTGTCAGCAGATTTATGCACGCCCCTCGCACTTCTCACCTCCAGGCAGTGGAAAGCATCCTCAGATATTTGAAAACAGCTCCTGAACAAGGATTGGTATATAAGTCATCTTCCTTCCTATCTCTCGTTGCATACTCAGATGCGGACTATGCGGGTTCCCCAGATGATCGGCGCTCTACTACAGGTTTATGTACCTACTTTGGGGGGAATCTTATTACTTGGCGTAGCAAAAAGCAGTCTGTTGTTGCTAGGTCATCCGTTGAAGCCGAGTATCGTGCAATGGCAGCGATTGTATCTGAACTCACCTGACTTGAGGGTCTACTGGGTGATATGGGGGTCACTTTACCCTCACCAACAACCTTGTTTTGCGATAGTCGGGCTGCAATTCACATCGCGAAGAATCTTGTGTTTCATGAGCGGACCAAGCACATCGAAGTTGACTGTCATTTCATTTGTGAAAAGGTTCAATTAAAGAAGTTAGAGTTGGAGAATGTTCCTGCGTCTGGGCAAGTTGCTGACATTCTCACCGAGGCATTACTACGACAAATGTACCATCAGTTCTTATCCAAACTTGGTGCTTACGACTTGTACGCTCCAGCTTGTGGGAGAGTGTTAGAGAATATTACGAAACATGATGTATTGGCTCATTAATATGGCCCATATAGGATATAGTGCTTAGTCTCACATTGTTTGTATAGCTTATTTTCCATCTCCTATCTTCTATATATTTGTATTCATACTTGTATTTTGGTATTCAAGAAGTATATACAAGATTTGGACCTTTCTTTACACTTTTCCACGGGTGATTTAAGAGTACTTTGAGATGACTCATCCCAAAAGTCTTCAACCCCAAATCACTCAAATGTGAAGTTCTTAATAGAGAATCACTACATAATCTGAAAAAAAATCTCTTATATTTGGGATATAAATTATTATTTAATTGTTTAGTGATTGTTTCTTCAATTATCACGTTGGATTCAATTCAATTTTTACCTTTGTTCCTCTAGAAGTTTGTCATCCTAGAAGTTGTTAAAAGTTGCACTTTATCTGGGCTTCGCTACCACAAGGGCATTCTCCTCCCACATCGGGTTGCCCCCGTCATACTTGGAATGTTACATGACTACTATCTTCCGTTTGGTTCATCCATGAACTACATTGTGTGTTGTATGATATATGACTGTGATACAATCAGTAATGACTCGATAGAATTTAGTTATTGTTAGTGTTATTCTTCATTATTTTTTGTTGGGTATTTCAGTCATACATTTTGTATAGAGCTTTTGAGATAAGCCAACCATCGCATAAATGAGTCGTCTACATGACAAAAATGAATAAATATGAAAATCATTTTCCACCACTTTTTATAAGATATTAGAGTGCTGTGTTGATTCTTGTTGTAGTCGACTCTGCATTTCTACAATCAATGTTGGTTAAGCCCTCTTCAGTTTGTTCCTATAATATCTCGAACGTCTGCATGTGTTGAGGTCCTCCTGCTACCTGTGTTGAGGTCGAGCCCTTCCTCCTTCATGTGCGTCGACTTCATCTTATATATATCCAAAGTTGCACAACATCAACACCCTCGCATTGATATCCTCTTCGTCAACTTCGTGGGATCTATAATGTGTTGACATCCTCACCGTCGACGTCATTGAGTTGCTCAGTGCTTAAAGAGGGAATGTGTGTTCCTTCCTCTATCCTCGCTACAGAGAAATCATCGTCATCCAGCATTGCTTATGGGATTGGTTGGTGAAAACGTTGATAGAGGAGCTTCACTCTTTCTTCATTAGGCGTTAGGGCTCCATCTGGTCGCACTCTCGAGACCACTTTTGCAGCACGGACCTCTCTCACATCCCTACATCGGGTGATTTCATGATTTCTCATAATTTCTCATAGGTCCGCTTTAAATGTTTCTTACACAAACTCTCTCGGTTCTCGTGCTCAACAGTTATAGGGACCTATCTTGTTCTTTCCTTTTGAGCATTCTTTTGGGTCGTGCTCTCCCACTTGTCGCTATTTCCTCCAATGTTTTTAATATTATGAGCACTTTTTCTAGTATTTCTATCACGCATGTGTCTCACTCTCCTCTTTAGTATGATAAGGACATTCAAACTATTACTCCTCTCTCTCATGGATAGAGACAACTACCCTCAAAGAGCGAATTTCTTCGGTCGTGCTCCTCATATGTGTGGTTATCATCATCATGTGACCCAATATACCCTTACAAATGTCTTTGGGTAATAGTTTAGTGATGAATGTCTCATTCAAATGTGGATATTAAATTATATGAACAAAGTTCCTGCGATATCGTCATGGAACATAAGTCAAATAAAACTAGGTGGGAATGACTCCGATTTTTGTACTCCTGCACAAAACAATTTGCATTGCCCAGAGATATTAACCTTATAGTGGCTTAAAGGGATCTTTGATTCTTGGACCCGACATCACACTTTCATGACTATCACTCCTTTATGATTGATTTGACTGCTCAGAGGGTCAAACAAGATATTTTGGATATTGATATTTTGATGGCTTGAACACTAACTCGTCCTCATACTTAGGTTATTATTACTAGAAGCACGAGTCCTAGACAACGATCACCCACATTTACCTAGTCATATTTCCTACTCGAGATAATAATGTTTTAATAATTTTCTTTTTCTCTTCATTTTTGATACATGATCTTCAGAGCGGAGAACAAAGGATCTTGGAAAACGGGCTCTACAGTTTGGACAACCTAACTATTGATTGCATCTACTTCTATTGTTTAGTGGAATCGTCGCCTTGATCATACCCCTTTATGATCCTTCATCGAGCTCTCCCTGACATGTTTTGGTTCTGATTTCAGTTGTGGGTCCTATATCAATGGGGAAAACATAGATCTATATTTCCTTCTCAACAGTGGAAAAGTGATGTCTCATTTTATTTAGTGCACTTTGTAAGTGGTCTTAAACTCATAGTTCGTTTGGTTATTAATATTTTTTTCACTTTTATTGACAATCATTTTAAATTAACATGATTGTATCTTATGCACAGTCAATCAGAACTGTTAAATCATTTCCCATAATTTTAACAATGAAACACATGCTCAATTCTGCACTATTGTCAGATTCATCTGTGCTAATAGTGCATAAGAGTACTTAAGTTGGGAATTCGGTGTGACTTGACTACTTTTGAGATCATTCACCGAATACCTTGTTGATGAAGCGCAGCCCTCCTTACTCGTTCGGGTCTACTCACGATGACCTCGGGCGCAATGACGATCGGGACCACTCATCTTGAGCGGATCGCCGATCATATAGTATTTTTTTATTCGTGTCACCTTTTATTTTGAGTTTAAATTTTTATGTATTTTGATTTGCATATGTTGTTTATTGATCTTGAGAAGGCTTATGATAGAGTTCCAAGAGAGATCTTACAGAGAGTCTTAGAAAAGAAAGGTGTAAATGTATCATATATTGACATAATCAAAGATATGTATACAAATTCAGTGACAATGGTGAGGAAATCTGGAGAATTAACACAGGAATTTCCTATCATTGTTGGCTTACATCAAGGTTCAACTTTAAGCCCTTATGGCCTTATCTCTTTACCCTTATCTTAGATGAGCTCACCAGACATATCCAACAAGCAATACCTTGGTGTTTATTTTTTGCGGATGATATGTTTTGGTTGATAAGATGCACGAAACTTGAATCTTGGCCAGATAGTTTAAAAAAGAAGGCATTCAGGTTGAGCAGGGCAAAGATGAAGTACATGGAGCTTAAATTTAGAAGTACAAGAAGGACGGATGACTTCGTTATAAAGTTGGGTGTCAAGATATTTCTCGTAGTGAGTGTTTTAAATATCTTGGATCGATAGTTCAAAAGGATGGAGGTATTGATAAAGATGTGACACAGAATCCAAGCGGGTTGGTTGAAGTGGAGAGGTGCGTCAGGAATCTTATGTGATCGTAAAGTACCACTAAAACTTAAGGGCAAGTTAAATCGTACTGCAATTAGACCTGCGATGCTCTATGGTCCTGAAAGTTGGGCAGTGAATTGTGTACATGAGCAAAAAATGGGAGTTACGAAGATGAGAATGCTTAGGTGGATGTGTGGACACACGAGACTGGATAAAATTAGAAATGAATGTATCAGGGATAAGGCAGGAGTAGCATCAATTGCAGAGAAGATGTGAGAAGCTTGACTAAGAAGGTTTGGACACGTACAAAGGAGACCATTAGAGGCGCCTGTTAGGCGATGTGAGAGTCTAGTCACGAGGCATGTTAAACGAGGGAGGGGTAGACCAATAAATACTTGAAATGAAACTATAATGAAAGACGTGATGTAATTAGGCATTAGTGAGATTATGACAAAAGATAGGGCACAATGGCGACAAAGGATCCATATAGCCGACCCCACTATAGTGGGATAAAGGCTTGAGCGTTGTTGTTTGAGTCAGAACGATCGGTCAATCATAGACGTTTGGGAGTCCATAAATAAAGGATGAGGGCTCTCATTTAGGGGTATTGAAGGATTGAGCGAAGACGTCGATCTCTTGATCATTTCGGTACCAAAGCCAACCCCGGGTGCGAAGCCTGTGTTTATCCCTCCATCTCCCCTTGGCCGGCCATCTCTCATCTCCCCATTTCCTTGACGTCGATCCACCTTACCCCTCCTCCAACTACATAACTGGCCACCATCATTATTCCCTCAACAACACCATATTTGCCCACTATCAATGATACGAACTCGAGAGGAATCCGGCAAGAGGAGGGTCGGCGAGGGAAGAGGAAGAAGAAGGGGATTAGGGTTAGAGAGGAAACAAGGGAGCAACCCTTTTTATAACACATCCAATATGAAAATAATACAGCTTCGCATGCTCTCTTATAGTGGCAAGGACCAAATACAAAAGAAAATAACTGAAATAAGAAATAACGGAAATTACTAAAAAGTGCATCAACCAAACATAGCAACATATTAAATATCCTCCGCGCTTACCCCGCCTAGGTCGTCCTCGTCGGTCCAAGCTGCTCCCGACGCGCCCGGTTCATCTTCATCGGTCCGCGCCACGTCCGTCATGAATAACTGTAACAATGTCGTCGTTTGCGAAATATGTCTTGTCCCCAAGGCAGTAGTCGGAGTGGTGGTGGCAGAAGTGATCATGGGGCAACCCCATGGCATCGGACTCCAGACAGTAAGACCTAGCGGGCGGGCCAGAGCCGGACGCGACGGAGACGGCGGAATGTCGATGGAGAGGGCGGACCGGTCCGGAATGGGCGGAGGCGTGGTCCCGGATGAGATGGGTTGCGGCACGGCTCCGAGGAGAGAGGCGCAGTCCACGTGCGGGCCAGAGCCGGACGCGGCGGAGACGGCGGAAGCGGACGCATCAAGAGAGTCCATTTTGGAGTGGAGAGCAAGGAGGGATGCGTGCATGGAGGCGATAAGTTGTTCTTGAGCCTCCAAACGACGGGTAAGAGCTTCGGCGGCGGTATCCAGAGCGGAGTTGTCAGAGGAGTGAGTGCTGGGAGCCATGGGCTGGAGACACTGGACGGAGGCCGGAGGGGCGGATTTGGTGCGGACGGTGGAAACAGAACGTTCGTCGGCCGATGGAAGGAGCGGAAAGACCGATCGGCGCGGGACAGCTCTGCCCTAGGTGGATCGGCGCAGAACCGGACGATCAGGAGCGTGCGGAAGTAGCGGTACAGGCAGATCGGAAGTACTGCGAACGCGTGGAGCGAGGGGTCGGCTGACGCGAAGCAGGGAGAGATTTAGCCGACGCGGGGCAGCCCTGCAGCAGAGGGTGGGTCGACGCGAAGCAATCCTGCAGCAGGCAGTCGGCGAACAGCGCGAAGCGGGGGGCACGGCACCGAATCGGTCGCACGGGCCGATCGAACCCTAATGCGGAAACGAGGCCGATTCGAGGAAACGGGCTGATTCGATCTCGGAAATTCAGCTGGACGATCTCAAGCACCGGCAGAGAGCGAGTTTGCAGACGGTGAGGGAGGTCAGACCAAATTGATAACTCGAGAGGAATCTGGCGAGAGGAGGGCCGGCGAGGGAAGAGGGAGAAGAAGGGGATTAGGGTTAGAGAGAAAACAAGGGAGCAGTCATTTTCATAACACATCAAAGATGAAAATAATACAAGGTCCACATGCCCTCTTATAGTGGCGAGGAGCGAATACAAGAAAATAGCGGAAATAGAAAATAACGGAAATTACTAAAAAGTGCATCAACCAAACATAGCATCATATTTAATATTAAATATCCTCCGCGCCGACCCCGCCTAGGTCGTCATTGTCGGTCCAAGTCGTTCCCAACGCGCCCGGTTCATCTTCATCGGTCCGCGCCACGCCTGCCACGAATATTCGTAACACCCAACTACATCTCTGCACTGCCTCCCTACCAAACTGCTGCTAGAACTCCAAAATAGCCAGCCCTAAGCCTCATCCCCCCACAATTTCCCCTCTACAGCACCCATAGTCGGCCACCCCAAGTCCACCCTCCCTCTCCATTCACCATAATTCCATCTCCGGTGATCACCGGAGTACGTTTACGGCCACCTGCGGTAGTCCGTCTCCACTTCCCTATCTTTTTCATCATTTTTAAGTTTTCAAGCAATCGCCGGAAATATCTCTGGCGACTACCACCACCCAGCAGGCACCTTCGGCCAACACTGCCCTCCACCAGCCGGCCAACACTGCCCTCCACCAGCCGGCCAACAGCATCATTCCCCATTAACCACCCCACCACCCACTACCTCCAAACCTTCTGCTACCCATATTTCCTTTTATTTAGGAACTGCCTCCGAAAATTAAGTCCCCGCTAATTCATCTTTTCACCCACAACCAACCCCCCCCCCCAATCCCCTCCCTCATTCTCACATGGAACCACTACAACCCATCCCCATTTCTCCAAAACAAACCCCCCACTCCCACTATCAGTTGGCCAAACCACTCTCCATTCCCCTACATTCACTCCAACCATCTTTCTCCCCACTCTTTTTACTACTTTCCCTCCCACGGATCCAGCCCCTCACTCCCCCTTAAACCAGCAAAGCCTTTTCCCCACCTCTGCCATCATCCAGCAGCCCAAATCTTCCCCTGTATTGCCTTCTGTGTGCTGTCCAGCCACCCTACAGTAACCCAGAATTTCTGCCAAACATCCCGCACCACTTCTCCACCCCCCAGCCCCCTGGAAGCTTCTGTCGGCCACCCAAAGCACCCTCCTGCAGGGTATAAACTGCTTTCTTCAGCCCTGGACAGCCATCCCCATCCACATTTTGCTGAATGCTGCCTCCCTGCACGGTCCAAGGTTGCTGCCCCTGTTTCTGGACAGCCATATACAGAATCTGGGTGCTGAAATCAGCCTTGGACAGCAATCTGAAGCATCTCCAGCCCTCCATTTTTACTATTTTTGCAAAATTCAAGGTGTGTTGTTATTTCTTTAGCAATAGATCTTGTGTTTGTTCTCTACTTGCAGAGATAGTGGTTTATAATCTTTGTTTTCAATTGTTTTGGTCTTCGAATTTGCTCGTTCAATTACGGATTTGATTTCGCTCACTCTCGCGCTTATACCTCTCTTTTGCTTTCTTATTTTAAATGCTTTGATTCGATTGTGGAAAAGTCAAGTTATATAATTTATAAATGTTGTTTTGAAAAATTAATTTTGTCGGCCATCACATTTGCATTTAGCCATAGTTGTCTTTAGAGCCTTACCCTAAGTCACTTGTCTTCTTATACTCAACAAAATGGAGTTGTCGAGCGTAAAAATTATGGTTTGAACAATTTAGCTTGATCTCATGTTTGAAATGAATATTCTCATTCGCTGCTGACATATGACCATTTTGACTATACATTATCTCATCAGCGGGCTTCCTTCATTTGTTCTCAATCTTGTCTCTCCTATCACCATCTCCTTTCAGTTTGCTCCTCTCTTTTCTCTCACACTGAGTTTTTGGCTACATATGTTACGCCCACCATGTCCCCCCCACCCCAAACAGATTGGAGCATTGTGCAGCCAAAAATATCTTTGTCGGATACTCACATACGCAAAAGGGCTATTGTTACTCTTCAAATATTCATAAACTTGTGGTCTCCGTGAATGTAACCCTTCATTAAGACATGCCTTTTTCACTACTACTCCCACATATCCCCCTACTGATTAGTGTCTTCTTATCATATCTACGGATGAGTGTTTTATTCCTACTTATCTAGCTCCACTAGAATATATTGAGCCGTTTACGCTCACAGCTCCAGCTTCCCGTACCAACTCTACAAGCATTTCTTTTGCATACAAAATACTTCATCAGTCACTATAGTTCACAATCTGGCTCTAGCGTCTACCCATAATACTCTTGCGCCAAAGGATCTTCCTATTGCTCTTCACAAGAGTAAGAGCACATGTATTGTTCATCCTTTGCCAAATTTACTCTCATTACATCACTTGGCTCGTCCTCTTCCCAATTTGCTTGTTCTCTCTCTACAGTTGTTACTCCCTCCTATGTTTCTGAGGCACTAGACATTCAGGGTAGCATGCTATGATGGATGGCCCCATGTGGTACGATGGATGAAGAGATGTAGGCACTTTGGGTCAATCATATCTGGGGTCTAGTCTTTTTGCCTCACAGGTTCCCGGCCACCCTTGTGTTGGTTGTCTTTGGTTTCTCTAGGTTAAAACAAGCCAAATGGCTCGACTGAGTGCCTTTAAGGATCGTCTTGTGGCCCAGGAATTTACTTAACAATAAGGTATAAAGTATAAACTATGAGGATGTCTTCTCTCTCATTTGTGATATTAAACACTGTTTGGTTCTTGATTCTATTGTTGTTCATTACCAATGGTACTCGCATTATCTTGATAGTGAGAATGTTTTCCTTAATGATGACATGTATGATATAGTATACATGTAGCAGACATCTAACTATGAGACAGTGAGGAGTCTCTTTTCTATTGCTAGATTTTAGTATTTTAAGTACATTCATGTCTAGTCTCATGCCAAGCATAGGTGCATTTACCCCTCTTTTAAGGGCAAACTACAACAAATTAGATGTTCTCCTCAATATGGTGTAGAAGTGAAGAAAGCTACTGCCTTATCGAGAAATCTCGTATCAACTTCTCACAATCCGCAGATTGTTCGTTGATCACTCTCACCAGGCTCCTGCTCGCTCTAGTTGCCCACAATGCTTGTGTTTTCTTATCTCAAGCTACGCGACGCATGAGGGGACGTGGTGATCGTCTTCTCTTGTGTGCTTATTCTGGCAAGACAGGTTCACTCTGATGAGCAGTGTTTTGCCAAATTGATGCATCTACGACTAGGCACATGTTGGAGTTGTTGAGCCTGATGTTGGTCCTTAGATTCATGTCCCTTCGCCCTCAACAGATGGAGGAAGTTGGCTTTGTCAAGCCAACATTGATGCATCTCCCATTGTATCCAAGAGATATGCGTGGGTGAGTGATACCAAAATATTTCAAATAAAAAATATGACATTTTAATCCCTCATTAAACATTACACAAAAACTTAATGATACAAAACCAAATGCAGCCAATCTATGAGACATCAACAGGCATAAAGGAAAGAGAATAATGAGGAGAAAAATAGCTAAGAAAGAAAAGTTATTCGTCATACTTCCATAAAGCTCAACTACCCCAGACAAGGTCCAGGTTAATTTGCAAATGCACATTAATAACAATAAAAGAGTTGTACATGTGTGCCCATTTCCTCACCAGTGACAGCAGCAGAATGGTGGTAACCAGCAGAGACCATTACAATTTTATCAGGCAACCCAAGAATCAGAGAAGGTACCTGCAAGAAATGGTTGTTGAATAGAAACAGGTGAGAACTTAGCTCATGAGTTACATTCGTGCAGAGGATTAATATTATTACCAAAAAGGAAAAAAATTATGGCTCATACTGAAGACATTTAATACAAGTAAGACCAACATAGGGATTTATTCTCTTTGAACGTGGGAAAGAGTGAAAGCAGGCAACTAGGCCACAAATAATTCCAACATTTTTTCTAGCGCAGGTTGAGCGGTAGGACTGGTGAAAAAAATTCGCTTTTGCCCATTTCCGCATAACTACATTAAGACTACTCATTAACTTGCATTGTGTACTTGTTTAGATGTATGAAATGGGAGGAAGTGTGATAGCACCAGCTATTGAATCAAAACTTAAACAAACAACAACACTCAAGCCTTTATCCCACTATAGTGGGGTCGGCTATATGGATCCTTTGTCGTCATTGTGCCCTATTGATGCAGGATGGCGCGTAGGGTTTGCGCGTCTGTCGGTTTTTCTAGGAAACCCTAAATGCATGCAATGTTTGATGAATTTTTGCAAAGATATTTGAGCGGGCGTTGCACGAACTTCAAAAAACAAAGGCAACTATAATTTTTGTAAAGCATAAAACCAACTATTTAATTTCAAAAATAATTTTCTTTAAAAAAATAATTCAATTCTAAATCCGGGGGAAGGAAGTTAGCAACTTTCATTTTGTTCCCTTTGTCGTAGCAAAACAGAAATCGTGAACTCCAAATACGTTTCCGATCTGAGTTTTCGACGTAACATTCGCTGACAAAATGCGGGCGAAAACCCAACGATGAATCTAATTATTCTATGAGAAATTGTAGATGCACACAAAGGAAGGGGAAGAAACAAGTTACCCAAGGAAAGAGGCGTCTTTCCGGAATTGAAGTCATCGGCGATCCCGCGAGGAATTCCTCGTCACCTCCGATCTCCCGCTCTGAGGTCAACCGCTATTGCCCACAGGCACCACGGAGAAAATTCACTCACTCTCACACTTGAGTAGCTCCACAAAAGCTCAAACACTAAGAATTAAATTCACTCACTTCACTGTTCACTGATTCAGAACAGCAAACTCTCTCTCCCTCGGAACCAACTACAGCAATCTAAAAAAAGGATCATTCAACCTCCCCTCTCCCCTCAATCAGGAATCAAAGAACAAGCAGCATTCCAAAACCAGAACAGCAAACAGGAGTTTCCTCTCACGGAAGTAATCAAATTAACATAACTTCAAAAACTGCTAATGGAAGCATCAACAAACATCTACCAAAACTTTTTACAGAAATCATACAATCATCAACTAAACACCTAAGCAGGAATCAAACGCAATTAATCTCACAGAAATCATACAATCATCCCCCTCTAAAAAGAAATTATATAACCCTTTTATAAAAACAGCAAACACACAACTCCCTCACCTCCACGGTTACTGTAACTATCCGCCTTTGCGTGGAAGATGTGGCCAGGAATTGATGTTGGACCGGCGACGGGCGGTACAAGCATAGGAGATGCGGACGTCAGTAGCATCGAGCGGCATCGTACGGTAACTGCTCTGCGCACTGCGGCAAAGTCGGGAAAGAAGAGCGGAGCCCTAGCATGTGCTCCGCAAGAATCGGGAAGGGGAAGGATCGCCGCTCCATTAACGCCATCCTGGACCGGCTGGGTTGCTAACCAGCTTTGAACAGGGAATTTTAACAAAACATTTTAATATATATATATATATATATATATATATATATATATATATATATATAATATATGTTATATATATGTGTATATATATATTTCAAGCAAAACAAAAAAAATGCAAACTTGCATAAATTGCAATTAACAAAAAAAGGCACAAATAAAATATGCAAGACTCAGGGCCGATAGAGGTCCGGTCGGGGGCGGCGTCGGGTACTTTTGCGACGTCCAGATCAGGGCTCGTCTCCACCACCTATCTTGTGTCATAATCTCACTAATGTCTAAGTACATCATGTCCTTATAGTTTCATTTCAAGTCTTTATTGGTCCACCCCTCCCTCGTTTAACATGTCTAGTGACTAGACTCTCACAATGTCTAACAGGTCATATAAGTTCTAGAAATCATGTATGCATTCATACAGCCTCCGCACGCAGCAGTCGCCAGCCTCCTGCGGCTCACCCCGCATCCGCCATAGGGTCGCCCGTCTCACGCCAGTCCAACGCCCCCTCCCGGCCTCGGACCCGCTCACAATCGGTGACCCGTAACAGACTTCTACAAGAATCTTCTTAATAAAATTAGTACATCTTACACATTGGGTACGGCTCATTCCAATTTTCTTTTTATCCAAAATATATATTCGTGCATACATAACTATTACTTTATGTTATTGCAAAACTACCTAGGAACCACTGTACATTACTTGCAAAATGATTTTCTTTAGGTAAAAAATAAATCCAAGTGTATCTGTAACTATCTTAACAAATTTTCTTCCCATATGAATGTTGAATCAAGAATACATTAGAGTAAATTCATATATCACTCGATCGGCAATTTGATGAAAGTTAAAATGGAGGTCGAGTTTGGAGAAGGGGCACCGTGGAGTTCATTGGGAATGATAAAATGTTTGTTGATAGTGATGGTATTGAGGTCATGATTGATACATTTACTAATATGTACACACGCCCATAGATACATTTTTGAATGACTGTAGTTGGCTAGGGTAGTATTATTATGATGTGTTAGTGCCAATGTAACAATTACTAGTAGTCTCCCTTCATATATAAGGAGGGAGGCGTGAGGAATCCTAGAGGTATCTTGGAAGTCTAATCTAGAAATCTCGCTTTAGAGAGGACTCTTAGGAACCAACCCTCTAGAGCTTGGAGCGAGCATACCTCACGTTTGTGTATTGTTGTTATGACCCCGCATAACGACTGATTCACGGGTCAGCGATACGCGCGGTGGCGGAAGCACAAAATAGGGTTGAACCTACCGGTTCAGCCCTCCCCGATTAAATCACGGCGGCTTGGGGATGAACCTGCGGGTTCAGCCCACATGGGGGGGGGGGGGGGGGGGCTGACCGGCCCCCTCTTGGCCCGGAGGTATAAATACCACAAAGGCTGGTCCGGCAAGGGCAAGCAAAGAACTATTCATGTATTCTCCTCTCTTTCTCTCAAATCCTAACCCTAATTCTTCTCTTCCCCCTCAACTCTACTTTCCCCCTCGTCGTCTCTATCATTTGGTATCAGAGGACATGTTCCCCCCAGTCGAGCCTCGACAACAACTCATATCCCGCCAAGTTCGTCGCCTATTCCGCCCGATCGACGGAGAATCCCGACACCCAGTTTCAGATCGCGACTCATCCTCCGATCGTCGCCTGTTCCGCCCGATCGACGACGAACCATGACGCCCCGACCTAGATCGCGTGTGTTTCGCCGATCGCGCCTGGTCCGCCGATTGGCGGTTTCTGCGTGTTCCGTTGAATGCTTCTTTGGGAGATTCCTGCAGGCTGCAGCCTTCCTGCAGCAGTTTCCAGCGGGTTTTCTGCGTCGGATTGCAGCGGCAGTCTCTTCTATCACTAACGTTGTCCGCGTGCAGCGACCAATCTACGTCGAAACCACCCGCGACCCTCTTCTGAACCCTAGAGTCTACCATGGTGACTCGTTCGCAAGAAGAGTCCTCGAGGCTAGCAACCCTAGAGGAGAACTACACCGGGCTCTCAGATACGGTGACGGCCATCGAAGAAAAATTAAGAGCGTCAGAGAAACGTCTGGAAGAGCAACTGGACGCTCCCATGGAGGAAATCAAGAATCTGTTATCCCAAAGTACCAAGGGCAAAGAAACGGTGAACGAGTTAGCAAGCACTCATCAAGGACCGATCCAATCTCCAGGAGGCTACGGCAGGGGACGAGAGGACCTGATTGATCAACGACCTAAGGAGATGGTTTTCCCTCCTCAAGATGGGCTTCTGCCTAACCCTATAGGATTGGGACAAGCCGGCAACAATAGAACAGGAGGCGGTTGGGAGTACAGGCTGACACCGGCTGGTACAAGACTGGGATATCAACACAGAGAGGAAGCAGGATACCCTAATTGGCGAGCAGAGCGTCGACGGCCTCTTGGCTTCGTCCAGGAGTATGGAGCACACGACCAGCATAACATGAGAGCTTACATGCCACCAAAAATGACCCGCATGAATTACCCAATCTTCAAAGGAGGCGACGCAGTGGAATGGGTGCAAAAAGCGGAGTTATTTTACAACTACCAGGAGATTACAGAAGAGCAGTGGGTGTGATTGGCGTCCTTTCACCAAGAAGATGATGCATTCCACTGGACTCAGTGGTTCCTCCGAGGACGTGACTATTCCCATGGGCCGATTTCGTTGACAGTTTCACAGCCAGATTCGGGCCTCTCGAGTATGAAAATTTTGAGGCACTCCTCCAGAAATTAACGCAGAAGGGTTCAGCAATGGAGTACCGCACAGAGTTCGAAAGGCTAGCAAATAGGGTGCAGTGGGAGGAGAGGACACTCCTGAGTTATTTTGTTTCCGGGCTGAAGGAGCGCATAAGGGACGAGGTACACGTGTACATGTTGTGCAGCTTGAACCACGCCATCAGTTTAGCCCAAATTCAGGAGGAGCGCTTTAATCGACAGAGAGCAAGGATGGCTAATGGGAGGAACACGACGAACCCGCCAACGGTCAGACGGGAACAAACTACAACAGGAAAAGCAGCGGTGAAGAAGCTAACATGGCCCGAACTACAAGCAAGACGGGATAAAGGGTTGTGTTTCAACTGTGATGAGAAATATGACCCCGGACATAAATGTCAGATGATCCAGGTATACATGTTGAGGGAAGAAGAAGAAGACAGGGGAGCTGAAGGCGAGAGAGATGAACCAGAAGAAGACCTCGACCTAGTTGAGTTTGGTGTATCCGTCCACGCTATAGCGGGTGGCACCACACCCTTGACTATGTGAATCACCAGAAGGATCTCCCAGCAGAAAGTGACCATCTTGATTGATAGTGGGAGCACCCACAACTTCATCAACCTCATCGTTACACAAAGGCTGGGCCTGGAGATCAACCGTAACACCGCCTTTCAGGTTATGGCAGCCGATGGTAACAAGCTGCAGTGTGAAGGAGTCAGCAGGGGAGTGGAACTTCAGGTGCAAGGGTACGTGTGTCGATTGGAGGTCTACTTGTTGGCCATCAAGGGGGTCTGACATGGTCTTGAGAGTCCAATGGTTACAACAGTTAGGGAAGGTCACCCTGGACTGGGACCACATGACGATGGAATTTATCCAGGATGGAAAGGGCTACTGCTTGAATGGACTCAAGACCTCACCCATGAAGGAGGTTACCCTTCGCTGCTTGGAGAGGTTGTGGGACCAAGAAGTCCCCATGGCGGTGATCATGGAGCTGGCGCCACTACCCACTTCTCCAAATGAAGTGTCAAAGCAGATGTAATACTTGCTAGTGCAGTACTCTGACATCTTACAGGAACCATATTTGCTTCTGCCACAAAGATTTAGTGACTACCAGATCATCCTCAAGGAAGGAGTTGAGCCGACAAATATTTGGCCTTACTGCTACCCGCACATTCAGAAGGCAGAGATAGAACAGGGCGTTAAGGAGACGCTAGCAGCGGGAATTATCAGACCCAGCACCAGTTCTTTTTCTTCACCCATCATTCTGGTGAAGAAGAAGGATGGTTCATGGAAGTTTTGTGTTGACTACCGCGGCCTGAAGATATATGTCGTGGCCCTATGGCGACCATATCTTCTGGGGGGACACTTTAAAGTACGAACTGATCACCAGAGTCTGAAACATTTCTTGGAGCAACGAGTGGCTTCTCCTCTACAACAGAAGTGGGTGACGAGGTTGTTGGACTATGACTACGAGATCATGTACAAACAAGGGAAAGAGAATTAGTGGTAGACACACTGTCCCGCATACCAGAGGGGACGCTTCATCACATCTTTGGACCGTTGATCGGGGCTTTAGATGACATATGAGCAGAGATTCTGCAGGACCCAGATTTTTTACGTCCAATTGTGGAGTCTCTTCAACAAGTGCAGGCTACTACTCCAGGGTTTCACTTACAGAATGGGCATTTATACTACCACGGCAGGGTGGTCATACTGGCCTCATCACCATGGAAGATCACCATGTTGCACGAATTTCATTCATCGCCGATAGGGGGTCATGAGAGTGTTCTCCGTACTCCTCAGCGGATACGGGCCAATGTGTTATGGAAGGGCCAACGAAAGGATGTTCAACAATTTGTGCAACAGTGCGAGATATGCCAGCGACAGAAATATGAGACCACGTCGCCCGCGGGCAGAGATGATGGCCCGAGGAATGCCGTGAACTTCATCGATGGCCAACCAAGATCTCAGGGGCACAGTTATCCTGGTTGTAGTGGATAAGCTGTCCAAATACGGTTACTTCTTTGCCTTACACCATTCCTATACTAGGGAGTTGGTAGTTGATTTATTTGTACGGGAGATAGTTTGATTTCACGGCATTCCTCGGGCCATCATCTCTGACCGTGATTCGGTGTTTGTGGGCAAGTTCTAGAGAGATCTATTCCGGCTACAGGGCACTCGACTATGTATGAGCACTGTCCACCACCCCCAGACGGACGGGTAGACAGAGGTGATTAATCATGGGATCGGTTGAGACGCGGGATACTTAACAATGTTTTGTGATGGATGCACCCCGCACTTGGACCCATTGGCTCCATTGGGCCAACTATAACACCTCTTACCACACTGCAAGTAAACTCACTCCATTTGAAGTTGTGTACGGGCGGCCCGCCCCGACCTTGGGGACATATGAACCAGGAGACACGGCATTACTAGTTGTTGATCGGGAGTTGCGCGATCGGGATCGTACTCTTGCCCTTCTGCGTGAAAACCTCTTGGCCTCTCAAAACAAATGAAAGTTCAAGCAGAAAAACAAAGGACAGAAGGGGAGTTCGCAGTCAGAGATGAGGGTTTCCTCAGGCTTCAACCAAACAGGAAACCTCAGTGTCTCGGAGAACGAACCAGAAGTTAGCACCGCGCTATTACGGGCCCTTCAGAATCATCCAGAGAGTGGAACCAGTTGCTTATACATTGGCTCTGCCTGAAGGGTCGCGCATTCACCCAACATTTCATGTATCCTTGTTGAAAAAGAAGATCGGGGACATGGTACAGGTGTGTCCTGCCCTGCCTAAAGCAACCTACAGTGGGGAACTTCGATCGCTGCCAGAGGAGGTACTGCTTACCAAATGGAAGAAGCGCGATACCGCCAGGAGATTCTTGTCAAATGGAAGAACTTATCGGCAGCACACAACACAGGTTGATTTGCTCGAGTTTCGAGAACTTTATCAAGACTTTCATCTTGAGGACAAGTTGGCTGCTGATGAGGGAGGGAATGTTATGACCCCACATAACGACCGATTCACGGGTCAGCAATACGCGCGGCGGCGGAAGGATATCCTGGCGGCGGCGGAAGGAGGCACCAATTAAATCACGGTGGCTTGGGGCTGAACCTGCGGGTTCAGTCCACATGGGGGCGGCCGACCGCCCCCCTCTTGACCCGGAGGTATAAATACCTCAAGGGCTGGTCTGGCGAGGGCAAGCAAAGAACTATTCAGGTATTCTCCTCTCTTTCTCTCAAATCCTAACCCTAATTCTTCTCCTCCCCCTCAACTCCACTTTTCCCCTCATCGTCTCTATCACTTGTATACATTCTAGTGTAATCTATTTAGTGTGTATCAACTTGGTCTGACCAGCCGCCTTCCCCTTCCTAACTTTAGGTTATGGAAATTGATTGGTTTGGACATCTTCCTCCTGATCCTCTAGAATGTTCAGCCACTAACAGTCGATAACCTCACCAAATACTTCGACAATCACGATATCTTGCTGCCTAAATCCAACTTTCCTATCTGTCAATTGTCTGCTCAAGTGTTATCAACAATGAATCAACTAGCCTTGTCCAGAAACTATGGTTCCTGGCTCCATGGAATAGCAGTTATCAGGATCGCGTGTCTCGTCTTTCAACGATTAATCAGCACCACTTGCGGGACTCTTCTAGTTATGTTCACACACCTCATGTTTGTCAATTATCCTAATGTGCCTTCCCAACGACACATTTATTGATATTCTTGACGCCGCCTCACGCAACCAGCGGTGCGCCCATTCGTCTACTTCCTCGGCCAAATTATGTTTGCTTCCTCAACCAGGTCCAGAAAGCAGCTCACTTAACAACGTCGTCTTCGTCTTCCATCACTGACCACCGCTGGAATTCCACCACCACATCGACATCCTCTAGGCTCCCTTATGCATGATTGACTTACATGCTAAGTGATACCTATCTGTAATTATTTTTCTCTCTAGAATTATTATGAATTGCAAGGCTTAAGTTGTAGCGCATTTAATTTAAGCATTCACCGCGGATAAATATTAACTTGTAAGTGTCCTTAAAACTATTTCACTTCATTGTGGGTGTGTTAAGACAGCTTAATATTCTTTTTATTATTTGGAATTTATCATTTGAGGTTGTCCTTGTGGGTATCGTCTTATTCTTAATCAATAATGGTGTCCCACCAATCACGTCACCTTTAAGTCTCTGTAATTCACCACCACACTACTAACCTTACTATACGTCACAAAGCAACTTAATAAAAAAATTTCAAGGCCGGCAGCAATATGATTGGCTAACAGTTCAAAAGAACTTTGATAAACATACATGATTGTGGTTTGTGTTAGTTTGGAAGTACACTTGATGGTTGACGAAGTGGAAGGTACTCAAGTGCATTTGAAGGGAGGTGATGAGCACGTCTCAAGAAGCAAAGTGGTGGTTGATATGCATCCATTGAACCTGGCTAGGAGACGGCCGTTGCGTGGAAGGAAGTGATGAGAAGGTAGAGCTCTTTGCGGATGTGATGGTACAAGAACTTGAAGTAATCGAAAACTCCAGAGTAACTGAGTGGAATTCAAGCGTCTGAAATAAATAAAGCTAGAGAAAAAATCCCAAAAGACCGAGGTATCAAAGTATTAATATCGTCTCAACGAGTGTTTGTCCTTCATCCAATATTTTTAAGCGTTTGCAATTTATTTTCTCAAGCTGTTTGTAATGTAGTATAAATTGTGAAAAGGAAAAGCATGTTCTCAATTACTTTTGCAACTAATTCCATGTTGACTTGATCTTCTGATTTTCAAGTCCCGTAAAATTTTGTTATAGATAAAAGTCATAAGACTCTTACAACCTCTATAAAGAGGCTATTTGTCAACCTCTTAAAGGGGCAAATATTATTGTATCGAGTCCCTTCATAGTTGAAATCCTAAAAGTACTTTATGTATGACTTCTTAAAGGAATAGAGTTTGTTAGTTTCTTTTGGTGGCAATAAAAGTACGTACAGAGGCATCTAGTTCATCTTGGATTAGTTGACTATAAATTGTTGCTACCTTTTTTTGTCAATACGTGAAGCATGTGAGAAGAGAAAAAGTGATAGCCTCTTGTGAAATCCCAAGAAGAACCCTTTCGTTGAAGAAGAATGTGTTTAATCTAGCCACAAATTATCTCTACCCCACGGACTAGGAGAGTTGGACCAGAGATAGAAATGGTTACATTTTTTGTTTATATAGTAAGGGAGGCCACCATCTTGGGCTTATAGAAGCAAAGCAGCTTAATGCACACCTTTTTAATACTAGACTACTCATCTAGACATAAGCTTGACTATTGTGCCGTTAGGATGGAGAATTATCAATAAACATTTCAGAAGACATAAGCCATGAAATGTACTCAATCTTGTCAAAGCGGCTATTAGACATTGTATATAACTTACTTATATTATTACTGAACTGCAAACATATTTGCTAGTAGTGCGGTGTTTGACCCTATTTCACAATATCTCAAATGAGATAATCGGAGCCTTACACCCCCTAACTACAACAACAACACTCAATCTTTTATCCCACTATAGTGGGGTCAGCTATATGGATCCTTTGTCACCATTGTGCCCTATCTTTTGTCATAATCTCACTAATGCTTAAATACATCATGTCTTTCCTTTTAGTTTCATTCCAAGTCTTTATTGGTCTACCCCTCCCTCGTTTAACATGCACAATGATCAAACTCTCACAACGCCTAACAGGTGCCACTAATGGTCTCCTTTGTATGTGTCCAAACCATCTTAGTCGAGCTTCTCGCATCTTCTCTGCAATTGGTGCTACTCCTGCCTTATCCCTGGTACATTCATTCAGAATTTTATCCAGTCTCGTGTGTTCACACATCCACCAAAGCATTCTCATCTCCGCAACTCCCATTTTTTGCTCATGTACACAATTCACTGCCCAACACTCAGAACTATAGAGCATCGCCGGTCTAATTGCAGTACGGTAAAACTTGCCCTTAACTTATAATGCTACTTTACCATCACATAAGAACCCTGATGCGCCTCTCCACTTCAACCAACTTGCTTGGATTCTGTGTCACATCTTTATCAATACCTCCGTTTTTTTTTTTTGAACTATCGATCCAAGATATTTAAAACACTCACTACAGGAAATATCTTGATCACACAACTTAATAATGAAGTCATCCGTTGCACTGCTAAATTTAAGCTTCATATACTCCGTCTTTGCCCAGCTCAACCTAAAACCTTTCTTTTCTAAAGTGTCTCGCCAAGATTCAAGCTTTGCGTTTACACCCTCGTGCGTCTCATCGACCAAAACAATATCATCCGCAAATAATAAACATCAAGGTATTGCTTGTTGGATATGTCTGGTGAGCTCATATAAGATAAGTGTAAAGAGATAAGGGCTTAAAGCTGAACCTTGATGTAAGCCAACAGTGATAGAGAATTCATGTGTTAACCCTCCAAATGTCCTCACCCTTGTCACTTAATTTGTACACATATCTTTGATTATGTCAATGTACGATACATTTACACCTTTCTTTTCTAAGACTCTCCATAAGATTTCTCTTGGAACTCTATCATAAGCCTTCTCAAGATTGATGAACAACATATGCAAATTTGCTTTCTTTCTTGATGGTTGTCAATGAGTCTCCTCAAGAGATGTATAGCCTCCACGTCGACCGCCCTAGCATGAATCCAAATTGATTTTCTGAGATGTTAGTCTCTCGTCTTACTTTTCTTTTTATTACTAGTTCTCATAATTTCATGATATGACTCATCAATTTAATTTCTCTATAATTAAAACAATTTTGTATATCTCTTTTATTCTTATACAAAGGTACCGAGATACTTTCTCCATTGGTCTGGCATGTTCTTTAACTTTAGTATTTTATTGAAAAAACATGTAAGCCACAAAATTCCTCCATTTCCTAGACATTTCCATACTTCAATGGGTATATCGTCTAGCTCAACCGTCTTTCTATTTTTCACCTTTTTTAGAGCATCATTTACCTCTCATACTTGAATTTTACGATAAAACGTTATGTTTCTATACTTCTCTGATTTACTTAACTCTTCCAAATTCAATTCATTGTTTTGTTTCATTATAGAGTTGATAAAAATATTTTTTTCATCGCTCTTTAATATTCATGTCATCCGTCAAAATTGTATCTGCTTCATCATTTATGCATTTTACTTGTCTTAAATCTCGTCTTCATTTTTCTAGCTCAAGAAATTCAGAAGCTAATTACACAAGGGAGAAATTCAGATGCAAGAATAGAGATAATTATGTGTTCATTCTATCGCAATAAGGCTCTTTAAATAGAGTTTACATGAAAAGACATTTTGCAATGAAGTCCACGTGTCAGAAATATTAAAAAAATTAAATAATAACCAAAATAACAAAAAACACAACATAAACCATAATTGGACAAAAGAATCATCCCCTAACATAGACCATAACTTCACTCTCTTCTTCCAATCCGAGCTCGTCTTTAACCTAGAGGCGTGTAAGCTATCCCGCTGAATCCTCCTTTCCGTCAAAGAACAAAAACTCCAACTAGACATAGTTGGAATATATTACTGTTGTCAAAGTGGCAACTCATGTACTTAGTCCGCCTATGGGAAGGTCGTCGTTGTGATCAACCTACACGTCACCATCACCCTAGGGGTTGGAGTCTCTCTCATCATGCCATCTATGGCACTTTCTTGCAGTCCTCCACAAGTTGTGGGCCCTTGAAACGTCATCGTCATCTCCCAAGCCACTATTTGTAGGCCTGAACAGGGGGATGTTGTCGGATAAGCTATTGTCAAGTCATCATGTGTGTGTGTGGATCATATTGAAGGTCACTTGGTTCGCGACTTGCATAGCATGTTGTAAAGCTTCATTGGCTACAAGATCAGTCATTATTTTTCATAACATATATTTCATTTCTCCTTAATTTTTGATCAAATCACCCATGGAGCTTGCTCTAAATTAAAGTGATTATGAATCATAGCTAAAAATCTTGTCATTGGTCACTGAAGAGTTGGACCGAAGGACACACTCATTAGCTTCCCCTTCCCTGAGAACCACGAGGATTTCCAATTATGAGGATAGGGAGGAGATCACCGAGGAAGAAGGATTTGTGGCTTGGTGCATTGTTGCGTGTGCAAAGGATTGGCGTTGGAAGGAAATGTAGCTTTGTCAATCTAAAGCATAGATCGAAGAGCTCATGGAAATGAGGGTGGGGAGAGGATATGCAACATTTTTTAAGGGACATCGTACATGAGGAAGACGGGATCCGGAAGGGTTGCGAAAGGGTAGTTAAGGTTGTTTGTTGTTGCAAGAGGTTCTTCGAGGCTGGGTGGTGGAGACCAACCCCATCGAGTCGATGCAAAAAGTGTCCGACGTCGCACCCGACCGGACCTTTACCGGCCTTAATTTATAACATTTTTAATGTTGTCGTTTTGTTAAAAGTGTGCAACTTTATATGTGTTATGTGTGTAAATATATATATATATATATATATATATATTAAAAGAGATATATATATATATAGAGATAAAGCTATCAGCTATGTATATATAAATATATATGCTAAATGTCAAAAAAGAAAAAAGCTGTCAGGTTCAGCCTTCCCGATACCATCCACAGTTCATCTTCCCGGTTCATATTTCTGCTAACAAAGACCCGGTCCAGCAGCCATTTCTTCCCGATCCAGAGCCTCTTCCTGTTAACGTTGCTTCATGAAGCTAGGGCACGGTATCAACCGCTCCTAGTCACGCCTCTCCATCTCTCTCCCGAGGCCGACAATGGCGGATGCTACAGTTTCCATCGCTCGTCCCCGCTATCTTGCTGGACGTGATTAGAGACCATGCCGTCATAACCGCCCGCAGGAAAAGCGCCCCTCATCCACACTGCCTTAACATCCTGCGGTTTTCGCAACTGTCCACAACAGCCACGAGGGAGTTCCGACATGGTCGATCCTTCACACGCAGAGATTACCTGTTTTCGTTTTTTTTAACCCTATAAATAGGGATATGATGTACATTTCTGGAGATGATGAAAAATTGAGTGTGTTGTTGTGATTTTAATTCTCGATTGAGTTAGGGGTTAGTTGCTGCGTGTATTTTGATTTCCTGTTGCCGGTTAGGGTGATGATGAATAGTGAAATTCATCTGTTGCTGTAAAGTTGAAGCTGAACAGTTGTGTTAGTGTGGGTGATTGAGGAATGTTAAGTTTCCTATTTGCATCGTGAGATCCCTTTAGTGCTGAATTTCTTTTTTTGTCATTGAAGACTGTGAATGCTTAGTCTCCTGTTAGGTGTTAGGTGGTGAAAGCTTGTTGTTAATGAATGTGTTTGCCTGCTTCATATTATCGTGGATTAAATTCAGTTGAAGGCTTCTGTGGGAGTTAGTGAGTAGGGAATGAGAATGTTTGCTACTTCCGTTTGAGGGGTACTGTGGAGACGTTTTCCTATGCGAAAGTTGCTTTCCTGTTAATTTCATCCCGAGAAGATGAACAGTAACATCAAGTACTGTGGGCTTACTCTGATTCCTGTTGCTAGTAGGCTTGGAGTGTGGTTATTTGTTACCAATAACAGATTGGGATATTATTGATTAGGATTAGGTGTGCTCGATGCCAGGTTATTGCTTGCCCGTGAACAGTGAATGTTAATGTCGCTGTGGTGAGAGACTTTTAGATCAAGTGTTAGAGATTTCGTGGATCCACCTTGAGTGCTTGAGGTTACGTGGAACCACCCTGAGTGTGAGAGCGAGTGAATTTTAGGAATGTTAGTTTGTGGCTTCCTTACTTTGAGTGATTCTGTGGAACCACCTCGTGTGAGGGTGTGATTTAATTCTTTGGTGCCCGTATGCGATAGCGGCCGACCTCGGAGTGGAGATCGAAGGTGACGAGGAGTCCTCGCGAGATCGTCATCGACTTCGGATACGGAAAGACGCATCTTTCCGTGGGTAATTGTTTCTATCCTTTTCTTTGTGTGTGCCTCTATAAATTCTCATAGGTTAATAGACACACTGCTGGGTTTTCGTCCAAATTTTGTCAGCAAACGCTACGTCGAAAACTCCAAACGGAAACGTATTTGGAGTTCACGATTTCCGTTTTGCTACGACAAGGGGAGCGGAACGAAAGTTGCAAACTTCCGTCCCGGATTTAAAATCGAACCTTAATTAAGAAAATTCATTTTTAAAAAGAAGTAATTTTGTGCTTTCAAATCCAAGTTGCGTAAATTTTTAGTATTGCGCCCGCTCTAAAATTGACAAAATTAATTACTTGTCGCATGCACTTAGGGTTTCCTAGTAAAAAGCCGACAGACGCGTAAACCCTACGCGTCGTCCTGCATCACTGGGTCAAGTGCCCACAATGGGTTGCGAAAGGATAGGGTGTGGACAAAATAGTCGATGGTTCTCCAGTGATTCCTAAGGCAAGGATCGAATGATTTTGATACCTAAGTTGTTTCATAACTTACTGGACTAGATAATCAGAGTCTTGTCACTAAGTCTAAGGCGAGAGCGCAAGGGAAACGTCAAACCCTATCTACATTAAACAATTTTGTTGGACCTAAGAATCAAGCCCCTAACATAATCCATAGCATGTTCATGTTAACAATTTTGTGAATTTTCTTTTCTCATGACAAATTAAAGTCTAGTTATAACTGCACCGGTCACATGAATAGAGACTTGGAGTTTAAACTTTTAAATTAAACAAATGCAAAAAATGGAACCAAATCCCATAGTGTCTAGAGAAGAAAATAGTAGACTTGTGTCATGTGGTATTTGATGTTGTTTAAAAGGCGATTGAACAGATCTTCCATTTGCTAAGCTGGTGACCGCAATTTAGTAAAGGACTCTACAAATTTGAACAACAGAAAAATAAGAAGGGTAGTAATGCACTCTTACAATATTGTTCAATGGTTGTCTATTTTACTAATTTTCAAGACTGCTTTTGCATCTCCTACTCATAGCATAGGGATTCATTCAAAAGTAAATAAAGACAATAAAAAAATGCCAACCTAAGCAATGCTTCGTAAAGATACACTTCACTACAAATTTTTAATCTGCTTTGCAGCTTAGAACTACACAACCATACCAAGATAGAACACAATAAAATAAATAATGCGGCAGGAAAGTAATCAAATAAAAAATCATGTCAAAATGGGTAAAAAGAAAAAAGCATGCACAGAAAAAAAATGAAAGAAAAAGAAAATTGAATACCTACTAGGATATGAGTTTTTGCAGATGTTCCTAATTGTCCAAAGTTGTTCAAACCAGTAGAATAAACTCGACCACATTCTATCAATCAAAAAGAGTCATGATCATCATGAAGAAAGTAGATATCATAAAAAAAATAATTCAATCCAATCTCATCAATTGTAAGAGTTAAACAAGAAATTCGGCCAAACTAATTGAATGAATTTGAGAACGTGAATCAGCAGGCATATATGTGACAATCAAAGCACGCAATCTGCAAAGCAATGAATTTGTCAACTAGTTTGGTAATCTTGATAACTCCATCCTAATGTTCCCTAGGAAAGATAGGTTTATGGGAGATATTTAAGCTAAATAGTCGTGCATTTCAAGTCATAAGTGGAAAGCACTAATTTGGCTGTAAATCAAGGGCATGAGCCTATGGTCATCCTGAATGTGCTTCATAAATTACAAGTTCATGTTAAAAGGGTTGTTATAAAGCACGCTATGAATATTGATAGGGAACAGTTGTGATAAATCACATTCAGGAAAAATTATAGGAAACTATGTCAAGTGAATAAGAAATTACTATCATCATCATTAGTCTTATCTTCAGCTATTTAGGCAGAGTTTATGATCTCAATTTTGCATTCATCAAGAATTGCATTAGATGTTAAACCTATTTTTTGTAAATCCTTTTCAATAACTTTTATCCATGTTGACTCTTTTATCCTTCAACATTAAATTTATCTACTTATTTAAGAGGTGCATTTTATACTTGTAGTTGTACATGTCCAAACCATCCAAGTCCATTTTACTTGCCTTCCATAATTGTCACTCCAGACCTTCATCTAATATGATTGCTCCTTATTTTATTTTTGTAGTTTTACCACATATCCATCTTTACATGCTTATTTATGCCAAGCTCAGCATAGACATCAATGAATTATTATTTCGCAACACTCGAAACATCCAACATTGCAGGCCTAATTGTATTTGTTGGTTTTTGTGTAATTTTGTGGTTTTTATTGTGTTTTCCCTCTCTTGCATACATCTTGTGATCACTTTACCTAAGAATTAATTGGAACAATATGATTCTCCTCGTGGTATCAGAGCCCTAGGGCGTCTGCCGATCCGGCCCCCGCTCGTGATCTCGCTTTTGTCGTTCCTCGCCAATCCCGCCTCGCCTCGCCGATCCCGACTCGTCCTGCCTCGCCAACGACCCATCCCGCCGATCCCGCCTCGCCAACGACTCGTCCCGACTCGTCGTGCCAGTGCTCCTCCAGCAGTTCTTCTTTAAAAACAGTTCTTCTCCAGCGGACTTCCCCTCCAGCAGCAGTCCTCTTCTTCGGAGGCTTCTCCTTCTAGTCGAGAGCTTCTCTCCGTTTTTTGTTGCCGCTTCTTGCTTGACACCGGATATGCTGACCTAGTTTGAAGGCATTTCCAGTGTCAGTCTCTTCTACATGCTCCTATATGGACTTCTTTGGCCTCCTCTTTCTATGAGCACTGCCTAGGTTCTCGTTTGGCAGTGTGGTGTCCTGCCTTTGGCTCCTTGATTTCTATTCTTGGATTATCATGCCAGGGAATAGTGATTCTCCCACGGTCTCTTCTACGGACGGGGTGTCCTCTGCTACTTTGGTCTTCGGTGGCCCTGTTCGGCCCAGTCATGATCACAATACTCCTCAAATCATGACTTATATGTCTGGATGGCTCAAACTTTCTGCCATGGTCTCGAGTTGTTACTCTTGCCTTGAAGAGTAGACGGCTGTTTGGTTATGTCCTGGGAACTATGAAGGCGCCTACCCAGGATTCCCCTGATTGGTTGTAGTGGGAGTCGTAGAACTCCCTTGTCATGTCCTGAATGACCAACTTCATAGACTCTATTGCCTGAAATTACTTGTTCTTAGATACTGCTGCTGATATTTGGAAGAGTTAAGGCTGCATACTCCTACAGGGGGAATGTTGCCTAGATTTATCAGCTGCGACGAAAGATCTTTCTCATCCGTCAAGGTAATCTTCCTCCTGTCTATTACCTGGAAGTTCACCAGCTTTATCAAGAGTACGAATCATTTTGACTCCCTCACTTTTGTATTTCCCGAGGATGAGATCCTTGTTTGGGCTATGGAAGAACAGAACAGAACAAAGTTTTTGAGTTCCTTCATGGTCTGCATCGGGACTTCCACCAAATTAGTGTTCAGATACTTGGGCGCTCTCCCACTCCTCTCCCAGAGGTTTATAGTCGTGTTCAGCAAGAGTTTGATCGACGACAGACTTGGACTCCTGATGCTGCTCCAGAAGGTTCTACCCTCGCTGCTTAGTTTAGTAGTCGGGCTTCTCGTGATCCCAGATCCAAGCCCACTGACAAGGATCAATTGCTATGTGATTACTGTGGGAAGTCTCGTCATACGCGAGACACGTGCTTCCGTTTTCATGATTTTCCTACACCCTGCATGGTTATGGTCGCTCCAAAGGATGTTTTGCTCAGTCTCGGTATGCTCATCTTTCGAATTCCTCGGCAGAGCCCTCACCTTCCTCCGACGCTCTTGCTCTTGTAGCTCTACCTGCTGATGAAATTCATGTGTTTCGTTGATTGATACAGGGCCAGTCTATTGAGCCCCCTGCTTCTTCCTCTTATGCACACTTGGGATCCTCTAGTGCTCATGTTGGGTCTTCCAATCTGCCTACTCACTGGATTATTGATTTTGGAGCCACAGACCATATGACCGGCTCTGTCACAGGTTTTGTTTCTTACCTTCCCTTGTCTGGTAGGGACAAGGTGACCATTGTTGATGGATCTTTCTCTCTGATTGCTGGGAAGGGATCCATCTCTTGCTCCTCTCTCACCCACTCCTATGTGCTTCATGTACCAAATTTTCCCCGCAATCTTCTCTTCATTAGTCATCTAACCAATTATATGAACTGTTTTGTGACCTTCTTCCCTTCCTCTTGTGTTTTCAAGAATTGAAGACAAGAACGGTGATTGGCTCTGGTAAACTATTGGATGGACTCTACGTGCTTGACTCCTACCACCACCCTCCCGCGACTCTTCATGCTACTCAATCGGCTACTTTGGAGTCCTGGCATTGTCTCCTTGGACATCCTTCTATCTTATCTATGAAACATTTATTTCCTACTTTGTCACCTGTATTAGTTGATAATTTTCGTTGTGATGCTTGTGAACTTGGAAAACACCATCGTGTGTCTTTTAATCATGTTTCCTCTCCTAGTTCTGCACCATTTAATATTATACATAGTGATGTTTTAGGGTCATGTCTTGTTGCTTCTATTTTTGGGTGTTTCTGGTTTGTCACTTTCATCAACTGTTTTTCCCAGACCACCTGAGTATACTTAATGAAAGTCAAAAATGAAGTATTCTCTTTATTTCAACGGTTTCACAACATGATATCTACGCAATTTGGCACCAGTATCAAAATTCTTTGTACTGACAATGGTCGTGAGTACATTAACTCCACCTTTGAACATTATCTTGCTACTCATGGCATTGTCCATCAGACTTCATGTGTTTACTCACCGGCGCAAAATGGGGTGCCCGAACGCAAGAATCGTCATTTCTTGGAGGTTGTCCGGTGTCTTCTTCTTCACATGTACCTTCCCCGATATTATTGGGGGGACGTTGTCCTCAACGCTACCTACCTTATTAACCGCATGCCCTCATTTGTTATAGGGTATAACACTCTCTTTACCACTCTTGGTGTCCCTCCAACAAACTTATCACCTCGTGTGTTTGGGTGTGTGTGATTTGGCCATATCCATCAGAAAATCAAACTTGATGCGCGTGCTCACAAGTGTATCTTCATCAACTATTCTCCAACTCAAAAGGGTTATAAATGTATTGACCTCATCCACAGGAGAGTGTTTGTGTCCATAGATGTCACATTTCGTGAATCTGAGAGCTACTAAAGGTCCTCACTTCAGGGGGGAACTCTCATCTGATGGAAGTGAGTTTCTTCACGCCCGGTGATTCTCTCTCTACTACTTTGTTACCACTTTGGATCAATTCCACTCGACATCCTCTCATGTTGCCCCTGTGTCAACTCTTGTTGCTCCTATTACGATCTCAGGTCCCTCCATTGCAGGTGTATTCTCGTCGTTCTAAGGGAACAAACACACGAGCCCCTCGCAGAATTCTGGAGCCGTCATCTGACCCGTTGTCTGGGTCTAATGCTCTAAGGGAAGGTACCTCCACACAATATCATTTATCTCAGTTTGTCTCTTATTCCCCTCTAACGGCTTCCCATACGGCCTTTCTCTCTTCCTTGACTACGGTTTCCATTCCTACTTTGTGGCAGGAAGCCCTCTCTGACGACAAGTGGAAGACAACTATGCTTGAAGAAATGCATGCTCTAGACAAGAACCACACTTAATACTTGGTACATCTGCCTAAAGGGAACTAGGGAAGACTGTCGTTGGAAGTAAATTGGAATTTTTCCGTCAAACAGAACACTCTGGGTGTTTTGGAGAGATACAAGGCAAAATTGTTTGCAAGAGGGTACACGCAGACTGTAGGGATTGACTATCAAGAGACCTTTGCTCCGGTAGCAAAGATGAACTCCATAAGGATTCTCCTATCTTGTCCTGCTTATAAGGGATGGAATCTTAGTCAACTGGATGTCAAGAATGTGTTTCTTCATGGGGATCTAGAAGAGGAAGTATATAGCTCTTCCTCCAGGTCTTTCACCTAAAGGATTGGAAGGGAAGGTGTGCAAGCTGAAAAGGCATTGTATAGACTGAATCAATCTCCTAGAGTGTGGTTTGGGAGATTCCACAGGGTCATGACTTGCTTCAGATACTCCCAGAGCAATGCAGACCATACTCTCTTCATCAAACACAGTGATGGAAAGTAGATAGCTCTAATAGTTTATGTGGATGATATCATCATAACAGGCGATGATCATGATGAGATCCATACTCTAAAAGAAAGGTTGACGAGAGAATTTGAAGTGAAAGACTTAGGAAGTCTTAAGTACTTCTTGGGCATTGAGGTTGCACGGTCCAAACATGGTATTTTTATATCGCAGAGGAAATACATTCTTGATCTCCTCAAAGCTTCAGGAATGAGTGGGTGTAGACCTGCCGACACCCCAATTGAAGCTAGCCACTGACTTGGAAGAGATGATGGTGAAATTATTGGAGACATTCCAAGCTTTCAGAGACTTGTGGGAAAATTGATCGACTTGTCCCATACTCGCCCTGACATCTCCTATGCGGTTGGAGTAGTCAGTCAATATATGCATTCTCTGAAAACTCGTCATTTGGATGTTGCTCATCGTATCCTTAGATACCGCAAATCCTCACCAAGGAAGGGCATTCTATTCTCATCAAGTGATAGTCTGGCTATTGAAGTTTACACTGATGTAGACGGGGTTGTGTCGGTTGATGATTGTTGGTCCACCTCAAGTCACTGCACGATGGTGGGTGGAAATTTGGTTACATGGAGAAGCAAAAAAATAGCGTGTCGTCGCCAGATCCAGTGCAGATGCAGAGTTTCGAGCTATGGCTCACGGGATATGTGAAGGGCTATGGACTCGAACCATCATGAAGAAGAGGAGCATATTAGATTGTACTATGATAACAAGGCGTCCATCAGTATTGCTCATAATCCAGTGCAACATGATCGTACTAAACACATTAAGATCGACAGGCACTTCATTAAAGAAAACATTGTAAGAGGAATTGTGGTTACACCCTTTGTTCCATCCGAACAACAATTGTCCGACATTTTCACTACGGGTTTGTGCATTGGTGTCTGTGGAAAGATTATTGACAAGTTGGGCATGGTTTACATCACACACCCGACTTGAGGGGGTGTTGGTATTTGTGTAATTTTGGGTTTTTATTTTGTGCTTTCCCTCTCTTATATATATCTTGTAATCTCTTTCCCTAAGAATTAATTGGAACAATACAATTCTCCTCAGTATTTCCTAAAATGGATATTTTAGTCTAAATTATATTTTCATATCTCATAACATTCCTGAGCCAACTTTCCATTTTAACTGGTCAATCTTAACTCGTTATATCTGCATGTCCACATTATTTTATATAATAAATCCAAGATGCTTAAACGTATTACAATTTGGTATCACTAGATCTAATATTATTATAAATGTTAATATTGCACTCACTAAATGCTTGTATCATACATTGATTTTAATTGTAAGACATTTTGAAGTCTTTTTTACATTGTTTTAACTCCCCATCATTTCAGCGGATGTCTCAGCTACGATAATTAGATTAACTACAAAAACATATCCATCAAAACAACTCACTTTGAAAATCCTTCTTAAGAATCTTGAAAATCAATATAGAAGCCATGAATCTATCTTATTGCAATCACAAATATTTGTCTTCATGACTATTTCAACTATTATGTGATCGTAAAGTACCACTAAAACTTAAGGGCAAGTTTTACCATACTGCAATTAGACCCGCGATGTTCTATGATTTTGAGTGTTGGAAAAGTGAATTGTGTACATGAGCAAAAAATGGGAGTTGTGGAGATGAGAATGCTTAGGTGGATATGTGAACACACGAGATTGGATAAAATTAGGAATGAAAGTATCAAGGATAAGAAAGGAGTAGCACCAATTGCAGAGAAGATGTGAGAAGCTCGTCCAAGATGGTTTGGACACGTACAAAGGAGACCATTAGAGGCGCCTGTTAGGCGTTGTGAGAGTCTAGTCACTAGACATGTTAAACGAGGGAGGGGTAGACCAATAAAGACTTGGAATGAAACTGTAAGGAAAGACATGATGTACTCAGGCAATTGTGAGATTATGACAAAAGATAGGGCACAATGGCGACAAAGGATCCATATAGCCGACCCCACTATAGTGGGATAAAGGCTTGAGTGTTGTTGTTTGTTGTTGTTGACTATTTCAACTATTAGCTACAGTTAGAAGATATAAGGGAAAATGATGTAAAGACATTTCTTCTTTCTCCTTTAGTCCCACATTTATTGTATAGGATTCTTTCTCCCTCTCTACTACTATATATTTGTACTCACTCATGTATTTGATTCATGACAGAGTATATACAAGGTTTGGATCTACATTTTTACATGGTATCAGAGCGAATCTGATCCCGGACGGCTACCTTTTTTCCTAACCGCTGCTATCTGCGCAGCCTCATCGCTCCTTCCCGCTGCTGTTCGGCGGCCTTCTCTTCTCTAACCGTCCCTCCTCTCTCTGTGGCTTCCACCTCTCCTCTCCTCCCTCCCTCTGCTTTTATGGCTCCTTTCTCTCTGCCCGGTGGGATCCGCCTCCTTCCCACTGTTCGCTCTTCTAGCCGCTGCAGGCTTCGTTGTCGCTGTGTTTGCCTAACCGTTGTGGGCTGCTTCTAGTCGCTGACTTGCTTCTAGTCGCTGCTTGCTTCTCGCTACTCCTTGCCGCTGCTTCTAGTCGCTGCTCTTTGTCGCTGCTTCCAGTCACGGCTTCTCGTCGTTCTTTGTCGTTGCTTCTAATCACTGCCCCTTGTTGCTGCTTCTAATCGTTGCTCCTTGCCACTGCTTTTGTTGGTCGTTTGACCTCTCCTTCTCGTCGCAGTCTCGCCTAACCGCAGGCCCTTTGTAAGGTCTTCTGATGCGGAGCAGAGACGAGGACGTGCATTGGGCCCATTCGGGGCTGATTTGGCAACTTTCCATATTTGGCGTGCCCGGATCGACGATCGGGCTACGTGATTGCGTCTGGAGCGTCGCCGCGAGTCAAAACACTATATTAGTTTATATTTTTCAGTCTATTATCAATGTATTTTAAGGGCCGAACTCACCGGTCAATCATAGTCGTTGATTGGGATGCCCTGCATTTCTTTTCTTATAAATAAGAGTAGTAGGGGGCTGAATTCAGTGATTGCAGAATTTGGAGAAGAATTATTCCCGGATTCCAACGATCTCTCCCCGGTGCTGACGTCGTGGAACCCTAGGTGACGACTCCTACGCCGCCAAACTCCTCATGGTAACCCCTAACCCCACCGTTGTTTTCCCCCTCCTACTCCCCGCCTCCACCGTCCAAAAACCTCTCGTACAGCCAGCCTTTGGCTGTTTCTTCCCCCATACAGCAGCACCCAGTTTTCCCTCCAGCAAATCCAGCCACCTCCCTTTCAATGCACTGTTCATTAATGAAATGAACTATTCATTTCTATAGTTTCTAAACAGTACCCTCTTATTCCAGCCGCCTGCTGCCGTCCGCCCTCCCTATTCCCCATCCCAACCGCGGCTGTCGTCCGCCCTCCCTATTCCCCATCCCAACCGCCGGCCTCCTGCCAACATACCCAGCCCCACCGCCACCTTCCCTCACCAAAACCGACCACCTCAAGAGGTTTCTAACCCTAGCCGGCCACTCCTTTCTGTTCCCTTCGTGGATCCACTTCCCTCCAATCCGAAACCCTAGATCTATTTTTGATCTAGTGCTACCGTCCTTCAATCCATTATTTCCATCGAGATCCATCGCCCCGTAGCCCAAATCCGTCGTCAAGCATCGGATCTATCCACCCGCACCCGGATCTATTCCCTAGTGGCCGGATCTTTCCATTTTCGGCCCGTTTCTCCTATTTTCCGCCTTGGACAGCCACATCACCGTCACCGCTCCACCGGTTCCATCTCCGATCGCCGATCTACGCATCAGGACCCTCCGAATCTTCAGTGTCTCGGTTCAGCCCTATATTTTGTGAGCGTTTGTGGTATTGTGTTATTTGATTCACATTTGCATTTGGGTAATTTAGCATATCTTGCTGCGATATTTTGTTTGTGGGAATTTGTTTTCTGCACTAATAACTTGCAGGAGGAGACATTCGCCCAGCGCTTTGCTTTGGCCCTCCGAGCGGAGGAAAACCATTATAAAATTGCCAAAATAAATATTTGTTTTCTATTTTAATATCTGCGTGGTTGCTGAAATTTTCATTGCTTAAATTTATCTGTTAAAATACCGACATCGCATTGCATGTAGAGTTGGATTAGTGTGTCACCCTTGCACCCGCACCTAGAGTCACAGTTTCCGAGCACCACTAGCCTACCCCTACCAAATGGATGGTTGATCGCCGCCTCCTTGTCCCGGAGGCTCTCCGGTCGGGGAGGGGCGTGCTATCGTAACCTTTTTCTCTCGGTCGGTGTATGTGAAAAAGAGTGACAAACTCCTTTTCGGTCATAGGTTGGTCCAAAGAACAAGAGTGGGCTTCCTTAAGTAGCTCAGTGGTAGAGTGGTCGGCTGTTAACTGATATATCATAGAATAGAAAGTAGGATCCTACTAGGGGAGTTCTCACTCTGACCTAGCGACCCCTGCCAATGGTAGGGGTAGGCTAGTGGTGCTCGAAAACTGTGACTCTAGGTGCGGGTGCAAGGGTGACACGCTAATCCAACTCTACATGCAATGTGATGTCGGTATCTTAACAGATAAATTTAAGCAATGAAAAATTCAGCAACCAAGCAGATATTAAAATAGAAAACAAATATTTATTTTGGATATTTTATAATGGCTTTTCCTCCGCTCGGAGGGCAAAGCAAAGCGCGGGGCGAATGTCTCCTCCTGCAAGTTATTAATATCGCAGCAAGATATGATAAATTACTCAAATGCAAATGTGAATCAAATAACACAATACCACAAACGCTCACAAAATAGAGGGCTAAACAGAAACACTGAAGATACGGAGGGTCCGGATGCGCAGATCGGCGATCGGAGATGGAACCGGTGGAGCGGTGGCGGTGAGGTGGCTGTCCAAGGCGGAAAATAGGAGAAACGGGCCGGAAATGGAAAGATCCGGCCACTAGGGAATGGATCCGGGTGCGGGTGGATAGATCCGGGTGCGGGTGGATAGATTCGATGTTTGACGGCGGATCCGGGCTACGGGGTGATGGATCTCGATGGAAATAATGGATTGGAGGACGATAGCACTAGATCAAAAATAGATCTAGGGTTTTCGGATTGGAGGGAAGTGGATCCACGAAGGGAACGAAAATGAGTGGCCGGCTAGGGCTAGAAACCTCTTGGGTGGTCGGTTTTGGTGAGGGAACGTGGCGGTGGGGCTGGGTATGTTGGCAGGAGGCCGGCGGTTGGGATGGGGAATAGGGAGGGCGGACGGCAGCAGGCGGCTAGAATAAGAGGGTACTGTTTAGAAACTATATAAATGAATAGTTCATTTCATTAATGAACAGCGCAATGAAAGGGAGGTGGCTGGATTTGCTGGAGGGGAAACTGGGTGTTGTTGTATGGGGGAAGAAACATCCAAAGGTTGGCTGTACGGGAGGTTTTGGACGGTGGAGGCGGGGAGTAGGAGGGGGGGAAAACAGCGGTGGTGTTAGGGGTTACCTTGGGGAGGAGTTTGGCGGCCTACGAGTCGTCACCTAGGGTTCCGGGAATGTTTTTTCTCCAAATTCTGCAATCACTGAATTCATTCCCCTACTACTCTTATTTATAAGAAAAGAAATGCTAGGGCATCCCCATCAACTGCTATGATTGGCTGGTGGGTTCGGCCCTTAAAATACATCGATAATAGACTGAAAAATATAAACTAATATAGTGTTTTGACTCGCGGCGACGCTCCGGACGCAATCGCGGAGCCCGATCGTCAATCCGGGCACGCCAAATATGGAAAATTGCCAAATCAGCCTCGAATGGGCCCAAAGCGAGTCCTCGTCGCTGCTCTGCATCATCTTCCAATCGCTGCGGTCTTGCCCTATCCGCTGCCTCTATTCGCTGCTTCTATCTGTAGCGGCTTGGTGTTCTGCTCGCCGCGCGCTGCCTTAGCCGCAGTCTCTTTTCTTCCCTTCTATCCGCAGCGGACTGGTTCTTACCCTCGCCTGCTGGTCTCCTTGGCGACTTCTTCTAAATTGTTGCGCGTCATTCTTGCCGCAGTCTTTCTTCCGCGTGCCCTGTTTAGCCGCAGCGGTCTAGCCTTCTAACCGAGCGACTGTCTTTCAGAGTTGTTGTTCTTGGCGTTACTTGCATGGCTTCCCTCTCGCCTTCTGCTTCCGCTTCGACAACTCTTCCCGGAGCAGATCGTGCTTCTCCCTTGGAGCTCCGTGATGAATTACATATTACCACAATTTCTCTCCGTGGAAAATCAAACTTTGTAGAATGGGTTCACTTCGTTCGTCGTGTGCTGCAAACTAAAAGTCTACTTCATCACCTGACAAAGCCTCCTCCCACTAACCAGATTGACGAGTGGATTCGGGACGATGGGCGTGTTCAATCTTGGTTTCTCAATTCTCTGAACACTGAGCTCTATCGTATGGCCTTGTATCATGAGACCGCTCACGCTATGTGGACCAATCTTCATTCTCTCTACTCTGTGAAGGACAGTCTTCAGCACTTGTTTGACATTCTTACTGATCTTCAGTCCCTCGAAGCTCGAGTTACTGGAGACATCACCTCTTTTGTTGTGCGGGCTAAAACTTTTGTTGAGGCTTGAATCCAGCATTAGCCTCCCACCACGGACTTGGTCACTCAACGACAGCAGAAGGAGGCAGTGGGAATTTCTATGATGATGGCCCGTGTTCCCTCACATCTTCATAGTGTTCGCGCTCATGTTCTATCATCCGTTGTTACTCCATCCTCTCAGATGTGTGCTCGATGCTCCTAAAAGTTACTCCTCTGGATGCTCCGCTTTCTTCTCCCGCTCTCCTTCAGCAGCCCGTGGCCACTCTCGCTCCATCTACTCATGGTCCACCGGCACGTGGTGGTCGCCAGTCTCGGGGACGCGGTCGTGGTGGTCGAACTCTCTTAAGTGCTCTTACTGCGGCAGGGATGGCCATCTGGAGGCCACCTACTATCGTAAACATGGCATGCCCCCTCACCTTACTGCAACGGTCTCTCTCACACCTCCCTCCGCCACTGGTGATGATATTGATGCGTTACGTACTCAACTCCAACAACTTCAAGGGGTAGTTAGTCGCTCCTATGACTCCGTGATCTCGATCTCCAATGAAGGTATATCTTGCCTCTCACACAGCTCTCACTGGATTGTGAACTGGGGTGTTACACATCATCTCTCTCCGCAGCGGCCGCCTAAATATTTAGATACTGCTTACCCCAGGCACATCACTGTGGCTAATGGTGACACGATCTCGATTTCTGGCACTGCTCATCTGCCTCTTACTCCCTCCCTCTCCTTATCCTCGATTCGGGTCTTGCTCTCCTTAACTGTTCATCGCAAGTGGCCCCTCCATCAGATGGATGTCAAGAATGTTTTTTTGAATGACGAACTTCTCGAAACAGTGTACATGCATCAACCGCACGGGTTTAAGACCACGGGAGACTCGTGTATGTTTACTTCGCAAATCTATTTATGGTCTAAAACAGTCTTCACGGGCATGGTTTAGAAAGTTCAGCAAGGTCGTTTGTGAGGTTGGCTTCAAACAAAGCTCGGCAGATTCCTATCTCTTCACTCATCACCAATCAACTGGGACTATAATACTTCTGGTTTATGCGGATGATATTCTGATCACTGGTGATGACTCAGCTGGGATACAACATGTTAAGCAACATTTAAATTCTATCTTTCAAATCAAAGATCTGGGAAATCTTCGATATTTTCTTGGACTAGAGGTAGTATGGCGACCTGATGTCCTTGTCTTATCCAACGTAAGTATTGCATTGACCTTCTGAAAGATGTTGGTCTCTCGGGTTGCAAACCTGCGGAAACCCCGATGGAAGCCAACCATATGTTGTGTGCTCAGGGATATGAGTCTGATTCTCTACTTCAAAATCCGGAATACTATCATCGTCTTGTGGGAAAACTGATATACCTAACGGTTACGAGACCAAATATATCATTTGCGGTTGGTGTGGTCAGCCCGTTTATGCATACTCTACGGGTTTCACACCTTCAGGCAGTGGAACGCATTTTCAGGTATCTGAAGACTGCTCCTGAGCAAGGACTTGTGTATAAGTCATCTTCCTCTCTTTCTCTTATTGCATACTCTAATGCAGATTATGCGGGCTCGTTGGATGATCGACGTTCTACTACTAGTTTTTGTACATACTTTGGAGGAAACTTTATCACATGGCGCAGTAAGAAGCAGACGGTGGTTGCTCGCTCGTCTGCTGAGGCCGAGTACCGTGCGATGGCGGCTGTTACATCAGAACTAACCTGGATTGAAAGTCTCTGAGTGGATTTGGGAGTTAAATTGTGCCTCACCTTCAACATTATTTTATGACAGTCAAGCTGCAATACATATTGCAAAGAATCTTGTGTTCCATGAGCGAACTAAACATATTGAGGTTGATTGTCACTTTGTTCGGGAAAAGGTTCAATCACAGGTGCTAAAGCTTGAACATGTTCCTACTTCTGGGCAAGTTGTTGACGCCCTTACCAAGGCATTACCTCAGAAATTGTATTACCAGTTTGTACTCACTCTTGCGGGGGAGTGTTAGAAGTTATAAGGGAAAATGATGTAAAGGCCAATTTATAGACCCATTTCTTCTTTGTCCTTTAATCTCACATCTATTGTATACATTCTTTCTCCCCTCTCTACTCCTATATATTTGTACTCACTTTTGTATTTGATTCATGACAAAGTATATACAAGATTTGGCTCTACATTTCTACAGCTACTCCTTAATCATATATATCTTTAATTGATCAAAATATCTTTGACAAATTTTTCTCTCATTGCACACCAAATTAATTCTCATGGCACTCAATCATATGTCCTCTTAAAACTAATAAATCATATGAAGCTCATTTATCAGCTCTTTGTTCTTATTTATTAATTGTCTTAAAACGAAGATTGCTTCCACGATAGATCTACCAACAAGAAAACAAATATACGTCTTTTTTTCTAAAAAATATGACGCGGCAAGAGGAAAATCGATAACTAAGAACGAGCAGCCCATTCACTAATTAAGTTAGATGCCTAATTGTCACTTACATGAAGCAGACAAGCACGCGACTTAGGGTTTTGAATTTCAACAGGTTATTTATTCCTTCACTCAAAAGTTTATTTATAATAAAGGAGAAGTGTCTTCCTTGTTAAGGTTCATATTTAGTACAAAAGAATAAATAAAGAGAAACATTGTGTCAGGGCATAGAGAATGTCAAATCCCAAACCAGCGGGAATTTGATGGGCAAGGAGATTAAAACTTGTTGAGGAGATCTACAATTTTGAACAAAGGCAACTCAGTACACCATCCACAAGTAACCATGTGTTGTTGTTAAAATCGCTTATGTCAATCCCCTTCTTAAAGAGAACTAGACCTCAATTAGCATCAGATCACAAAGATTTTTTGACGTGCAGTAGGCAATCAAGTCAGCGACTGTTAGGAAGTGCTAGCCCTAGATCCGCACTAATCTGACAAGCCAACTGTTGGTCACACACATCAACGACAAGCACACTCGACGATCATGGTGCAATGTAGGGAGACACTTTTGTGAAAGAGTCGTGTTGTATGGAATCTAAAAAAAGAATATGTATGAGGGAATAAACAAGGGTGCATTTTTTAGGGAATTTAGTAGGTGTTTTGTTTTATATATAAAGGAAAATAATATCGTGATTAACTGTGCCAAGGAAACAGTAATAAGGGACTATGGGAAAGGAATAAAAGGGAACATATTACGAACAGGAACAAGATTGCATTAATCAAAGAGCGTGGATAAAATCCGGAGCAAGCTCCGGCCAAGACCAAGGAGGTTGGGTCCTCCAATGATCCTTATCTCAAAATGAGAGCCCAAAATCCTAATGATCCAAAGATATCCCAACACCTAAAACCTCTCCCCATTATATAGATGAGGGAGGGGACCCACACAAGAAATTATAAAAATATTTAAGTAATTAATTAATATTAATTAATTGATACATGTTAATTATAATAATTAATCACGATGGTTTCCAAACACGCACTCCAGTGGTCTCGGCAAGGGGTGGCTCCTTCGTTAAATGTGTGAGGGTAATATTATGTCGGTCTTGAAAATCAGCCTTATCCTCAAAGCCAAGTTGTAATTCTTTGTCGGGGTCTTTAAGAACGGAAGCGACAAACAACTTGTCATCGTGGGATAGCGAGAGTTTGAAACTTTGACTAAAAGCGGTAAAATAATAAAAAAAATGAGAGGGAAAAGGAGGGGGGCAAATAAGGTTTTGTCTTGGAGTGGGGGAAAAGGGCAGCGTCTGGCAGGGGAGTGATGGGAAAGTGTCATTGTGGGTTCCAATGTGAAAGAAAAAAAACAGGGCATGCGGATCAAGGAGGGAATTAGCAGCCGCGTGGGAATGAGGGTCGATAGAAGAAAGGAGAGGGTGCGGCTGGATCTGACGGGTGACGACATACGAAGGAGGGAGGTGCGATGACGTTGGAGGTGCGGGCGAAGGGAGGTACGGGCTTCTGCTTCTGCGGCAGGAAACGACGCTGGAGGTACAGCTTTTGTTGCGGCTGCCGGAATCATCGTGGGCTGGATCAGGCGGCCGACGGCGCTAAAGGGGCGGGCGTCTGCGGCTGCTATCAGAAGCGGTGCGGGTTGGATCTGGAAGTCGGCACGACGCCAGAGAAAGCCCTGCAGGGAGGAAGACAGCGAGGCGTGGAGGTTGTCTTGAATGTCGAGGTGGCGTTCGACGGAGGCGAGTGTGTCCAGCGTGGCTCGAGCCCCGACGGCGTGGAACAAGAGGGCGGGGGTGGCAGGTCGGATCATTATTACGAATAGGAACAAGATTGCATCAATCAAAGAGCACGGATACAATCCAGAGCAAGCTCAGGCCAAGACCAAGGAGGTTGGGTCCTCCAATGATCTTTCTCTCAAAATGAGAGCTCAAAACCCTAATGATCCAAAGATATCCCAACACCTAAAACCTCTCCCCCTTATATAGATGAGGGAGGGGAACCATACAAGAAATTATAAATATATTTAAGTAATTAATTAGTATTAATTAATTAATGCATGTTAATTACAATAATTAATCACAGCGGTTTACAAACACGCGTTCCAATGGTCTCGGCAAGGGTGACTCCTCTGGTAAATGTGCGAGGGTAACAGAACATCTCATACCTCATGACATGCATTTCCTTATAAAGGTTCAACAAAAAGTTGTTATGTTGTTAAAGGTGCATCTCAGGCGTGTATAAGGCTCATCAGGCTCAGAGATTTGTGTTTTAGTATAACAAAGGCAAGCTATCTCACTCAGGCACACTTTATAGCCATGGTGTGCACCTTTTGTGTGTCTTTTGAGCACAAAAAAGTGCAACCAAGTGAGATTTATTATGTACTTATTTTCAAAAGAAAGAAAGAATGTAATAACTCAAGAAATTTTGAATGATTTAGTGTTTGTGAAATATAATTAAGCGTTAAGGCTTAATTACGATGCAAGTGATAATAATGAATGGTAGAATGGATACAGAGTCCGATCAAGATAATGTATTGATGTTTTAATAATTATTATTTAAAATAAAATATATTTATATCTTGCCTTTGTTGGGAGAGCGTCAACACCTTGCGTCTAGGCTCCAGGATTCCTTTGCGGCTTGAACCTTCAACAAGGAAACCATCCCTCGCGTCTGTATTTGGTGAAGGTCTAGGCAAGAGATTCACCCCTCGAATTTGTGTTCGGCTCTAGATGGGCGAAAGATCTCTCTCAATTGTTATTGTTTTGCCTTCTTTTTCATTGCTTCTCCATGAGTTTTTTCCCCTTCCACCACTCAAAATTTCTAGTTTGTAACAACAATGGTAGGAATGAAAATAAATATGATGGAAGTTTCCAAAAAATCTATTCGATCACGTGGACAAAGATGAAAATTGAATTCCCAATTGTGTACTCTTAGTTTTAAATCTTTAAATTCTAGTCATTCAATTATTTAACCAATTCAAATGGGGACTTTGTTGATTTAATTCAAATTTAATTTATTTATCTAAATTAAATTTGAATTAAGAATATTTTTAAAAAGTGCCCTTCAAGAAATATCCAAAAAAATTTATGAACACGCAATGGGGCAAGGAGAGAGAAGGCAAAGATGGATTCTATTTAAAGCCTCCTTATGTTAATAGCATATACCTAATTCCCACCCACCCACCCACCCCCGCCCCAACACACACAAAAACAAACATTTAGCGATCGACAACCACGGAGAAGAGATATCTGCTCAAAGAAGGTGAAGAGAGCTAACTCTATGGCACCTAATCTCCTTATTATCAAAAAGAGAGCTAATTTTATGGCACCTAACCTCCTTATTATTGGAAAGAGAGCCAACTTTATGGCACCTAATCTCTTTATAATCAGAAAAGTAGACTAGAGAGAGGTAAAATCACCTTCTTCTAGAGCATGGACCATTTTTCATTTAATCCATCTATGTGTTACTTAATTAACCGTAGTGGAAAATTTTTGAAAAGAAATTACGTAACCCTGGATTATTTAATAATAAGAGAAGTTTGGTTGCTGTGTGCACCATTGATCGAAGTCGGATTCATTTTTTGGGTGAAATACAGACTAAGTCAATCAAGTCTCAGTCAGTGTCTCTATGGTCAAATAGACTAAGAAAGGGAAGAAAACCGCAAATAATTTCACGAGAGGTTGTTGTGGTGTCCTATGGGCGGCGTCCCCAACTGTTGGCAATGGATATCATGTCGGGGTGACCGGTTGTGTCTAGCTGCCTACATCTACTGCAATTCCTGATAAACATTAGCCATCGGTAAGATCATGCAATCCTGTGCAATGGATGTAGTAATTGATTGGATCATAGACTATGATAGCGATGTGGTATCTCTGGCCTACTCAACAAAGGTTGAGTGATACTGTGGGAGTGGGAGGTCAGCACCCCTATGTTAATAGTCGTCACTGGGAGGGTGAAGAGGGGACCTTATGAAGCGTACCCCCATCAACAAAAGTGTGGTGTGTAGCTTAGTGCATGAGATGGGGGCGGTGAGCTTATCTCCATCATGTCATGGAACTATTTGTTTAGTTAAACTTTTTTACACTACTTGAAAATTTTCACATGAAACTCTTTATGAAGTAGATATTATAGTTTTTGTAATATTAATCGACTCAGTCATTCAACTTGGGTGCACAATGATATCCCATTAGCACATGAAATCCTAAATGTTGGGGTATCCCATGAGTTGGCCAACCCGATTATGGACATGCCAATAGTATGTAGGAAACTATATAAAAGTAGAAAATTTATGTTCGGACTAGTGTAAGTGTTTGTGGGTAGATAGATCAAGACACATTTATATGTTGATAAGTGTTTGTGGGTAGATAGATCAAGACACATTTTTATATGTTGTATCATGTATGAGACAGGTTCTCCGCATAAGACCAAATCAACTAAACAGGATTGTGAGTACACTGAATATGTTTGATAGCCTTGCAAAGTGATATTACTTTTTATTATGTTTCTAATTGGCTAATGGAGTACATGGTACGGGTCTGGGTCCTATGGTAATTAAAATGTCTCCTCATCGTATGTTGGCTAAAACCTAACTCGTGTCCTATTGTAGATGGACTGTCGTCACACTCTGCGGGGCTAGAGCGTAATAGGCATCCAACTATTATATAAATTGTCAACCCATGTGTGTGTCCTGAGCCTAGTTGGTGTCATGTGATGTGCATGGATACTCGTCCAATGTATGCAATCTAGAGTCCAGTTAGTGTTCAGTGCCTAACTATGAAATGTGAGAAGCTAGAGACTATTTTGTATAACAGACCCCAAAAATTTATAATATGCATGTTGTTGTGAGGATATATGGATTGAAACTTTGTTAAGCGTAATAGCAGTTTGGGACATGTATGTGATTGGTAATAGCTATGATGCTTATTCTACGAATCATCAAATGTTTATTTTGTTTTGCACACTAAAAACCCTTGCAAGATTTTTTAACTTCAACACTATATGGCTCAATAATAATCACTTTTCCCCTTCCTGAAAGCATCTGTATTTGTGTACCACCTCGCACCATCATCAGAACTCATTATTAATAAACAAACTATTTGTATGCTCTACTAAAGGTTCTATAAATAACTTATCGTGTGTATCAACCATTTTGACATTAGCATTAGCTCACTAACGAACTTAAATTGTTTCCGTTGAGGCTAGAAAAAGCTTAAAATCAATAGATACTTAAGACACCTTTGTAAGAGAGCTATAAATAGATCTTTCAGATATCAAGATGGATGTTGTACAGAGCCAAGAGCATCAATGGCCGTAACCCTATCAAATATGAACAAAAAAAGTCAACAAATATTAAGATTACAGCCAGTAATTCCCGATTAACAATTAAATTTCCCAGACTGATCCTAGAAATCATATATTCCTACGCATATAAATGTAATCCTGGGTGAGATTTAGCTCAACGGCAGAAACAGGCGAGAAAAAAATGCCCCACCAGTCAAGAAGAGCGTATGAGCGCCGCCACAGGAGATGTCTACCGGAGAATCGTCCCTGTCGAAGAAGGGACATGCTGTTGGTTTCCACTTGGACTCCAAGCTCCCAAGCCCTAACCTGCCGTAATCTCCGTTGCCCCAAACAGCTGCGAATATCCGCGTGGAACTCGAGAAACACCGCCGAGAAATTCCCGTGGGCGAGATCAAGGAAGCAACGCCGGCGATGAAAATTCCTCGAGCAATTCTCCGTCTCCACATCGCCGACGCCAATGCAAGAACGATGAAGGGCGGTGGAAGAATAATGATCTATTGAGAAAGCCTCGTGTTCCTGCAATGTGTCATGTATGAATTAAACGTTAATCGTATAGCTGTTAGGGCTTTATTTGGTTGGGCCGTGGAAAACAGAGTGATCAAATAGGAGGGGCGAGGTGGTTTCTCCAAATAAAATTTTTGGGCATTTCTTAAGGTGGGTTCTGGTGGAAACGGAGCAAACGTCGTCAGAGATTCATTTGTTTACCCGCCTTTCGTTGGCGTTTGCCCCAAACGGAGCGGCAAAACACCGAATCAAATAAAGCCTAGATCTTATTTCAGACATTTTTTAAGACATTAAAAATAAGAAATTGTTATTGGTACCCCATAAATGAATATTTGTAACTCAATGATATTTGTACTCAAATGTGATATTTGTACTCATTCTTGATATTTGTAACCATATATAATAATCCATAAGAAAAATAATTTTTGATCTCATATGTGTATGATGGTCTAGAACTACGTTGTTGAACACATAAATCTCCGTGACACTCTCAATCACAACATAAATCGGAGGCAGAACTCAGAAATCATAACAAAAATTACAGTTTAAATCGGCGACCGAAAAGAGGGGGCGTCGGCTGGCGAGGGGGGAGGAACGTCGACGAGCGTCTGCGAGTGAACGACGGCGAGAGTCTGCGAGCGAACGACGACGAGAGTTTGCGAGCGAAGAAGCGGCACGGTTACGCTGCAGGATCAGGTTTAGGACGATGAGACGAATGGCTTTTGGGTACAATATCCGGTTTGTTTTTAAAATAAAAAAGGCTAATTTTTAAAAAAAAAATTTGGGTGTGAATATCCATTTATGAGGTACCAATAACAATTCCCTAAAAATAATGTTGTATTGAAATATGATCATATTTATTGATATATGTTTATATTTTGATCAGTAATAATTTTGTGGACGCGATGGTCTCATAGTGCTTAACATATGGTGTCGTAGTTAAGAGTAACGTACGAAATTGTTTACCAATTTAGCGTGGTGGATATGCACCAGTCGCGCGGACGGCACCGCACATCCACGAAAAACACGCATTTGGTTGGGCAGCACCACCTCTTCGCCAAATGAGGCCTAAGACTCTAAGGTCACTGTAAGGATCCGCCTCAAAACAAGACAAATCTCTCAGCACAATGGCCAGGTTATAACATAGCATCAGCACCTCTTCGTGTCAACTTCTACCTAAAAAATTTCATTCACTTTTACGTTCAAATGGATGATGTTTGTTAGCTAATCCTTAACAAATGACAGTTTGATCCATATATTTGTAACCACCACCAATGTGCCAAATGGAGCCGTAGGCTCCGTTTGAGGGGACTTATTTTCACCGGTCAAGCGGTTACGACCGCATGAATCGGACCTTAATGTGATCATAACCGCTTGATCGGTGAAAATAAGTCCCCGAACGGAGGCTTAGCCCAGTGATCTTAAAAACTGCGGTGAAAGTGTCATGTGTTGTGTATGAATATTAATTGATGTGATGTTATAACTATGTCGATATTGATTATTCACATCCTAAATAATTATGGGCATTTATATTGGCAGGTCAACTTTGGCTATTGGCAGTCCGGCAAAATAATAAAAAACATACATATTATGACCGCTAATAGCAGCCCAAAACACGAAAAATGCGGCTTTTGAAAAAAATTCCACTATATGACATTTTTAGAAAAAAATTGTTCAACATGAAAGTTGTAGATCTCGGTGAGATCTACAACTTTTATGTTGAACATTTTTAAAAAAAAATTGGCATATAGCTGACCTATTTTCAAAAGGCGTGGAATCCGGACGGAATTATGCGAGTTCCGTCCGATTCCGCGTTTTTTGAAATAGGCTATTATATGACATTTTTAGAAAAAAAAGTGTTCAACATAAAAGTTGTAGATCTCGTCGAGATCTACAACTTTCATGTTGAACACTTTTCCTAAAAATATTTTTTTTAAAAGCTTAATTTTTGGGCTGTCAATAGCTATTTTTTGGGCTGCTATTATCTTTGAGGTGCAAATAGTCATATAAGAGCTTTCGATATAACGCCTATAATTATATTTATTCATCAACGTATTATTTGAACATCAAAATTAAATTAGTATATTTGCACATTAATTTATAAGCGTGAGCCAAAAAATATTAAATGAGCAAATTATCAATTTATGCGTGTATGAGTTACAATTAATTTTCAAATCATTTCAAAAATTACAGTTTACTCTAATATTATTAAGCAATAACATGCATTGGGGCCCTCTTTGTATTATTATGTTCACGTAAAAAATGAAAATAGGACCCATACAAATCAATTAATCAAAATCATTCGCATAGATTGAGTGCAGCATGGACCGATTCTAAGACAAGAGAAACACTACTAATTAAATAGTTGCTGGGGATTCGGGCGATGTAAAGCAATTTACGGTGCAGTGCAGCATCCAACGGATGCGAGCACATCTCAGCTTGCACGGAGATGCGTGCACATCACATCTCGCTTTGAGATGTATGCGCACGAGCTGGGATGTTCTTGCATCCGTTGGATGTCCCGCATTGCACCGTAAAATGTAGCAGATGCACTTTACTCATGGGGTTTCCAATTGTTGGAACCAATATTACTTTTTTCCTGTGATCGAACAATGATTTAAAAGCACTCTTATGGGCATAAAGATCACACGGTCATTTGTAGAAAAAACGTTCAATGATAAATAAATAAAACTACAAATAGTAGAGGTGAAAATATCAATCTATTACAATTACATCGTGAATGAGATAGATTAGCTTGATGTGCAGAAAGACAAACAATCTTGAACTGCAATTCTTAAAAGTGTTTGGGTATTAATATATATTCGCGTGTGTCAAGAACGACTTGGAACGACTCATTGGGTATCGTGTCACTCTAGGGCAAGGCTCTGTGCTGAAGATACTATCTAAGGTCATTCCACACTTGATGAGTTTTTAGTGGACTATCTTGAGCAGAGGCTCAACCAAAAAGGTGTTAGATAATTTTTCTCCTAAGTGTGAAAAAAGCTAGCCACTTTTGATCATAATTTTCAAGCATCTGTTTCATGACATGTATGAAAAGGATTAGCCATCTTTGATCTGGAATTCAACATGTGCACTTAAATGAAGCTTCTAGGAATTGTCCAAAGGAAGATTCATGTCAAATGACATGTGTTTTTGACCGAGAGAAGTTTCATGGAAGCTTATACATATGTCATCTACCACACCTACCTCCTTTATTTTGGACCTATAAATAGGGATGAAGGAGAAGGGGTAAGACATCAACTTCTCTCCAAACTCAAGCATTGAAAGATCTAGAGAGGCCTTTGCGCAATCGTCTTAGTTTGGGAGAGCTTTCGGATGTCGTTGTAACGTTAACAAGTAGTACTTCGCCTACACTGATTGGATCTGGAGCATATATTGGCAAGGATTCGAAGAGGCATCTTGGAGAGGATTTCTGTAATTCGTCTCATCCGCCGCTGTCGGTGCTCGCTCAAATTTTACAACAGGTGCTCTGGTCGGGATTGTTCGCTCACTTTCCCAACAAGTGGTATCAGATCCAGGTTCAGTGACAGAGCAGATACCGGGCTGACCTTTGTGGTTTCAAGACGAGTCGATCGAGATCTCAAATGTGCAATTGGGAGTGGTAGTTTACGACCATTGGCCCGCTGGCTATCCTCTCCAGTTGCATACTTTGAGATAGTCGGCTTAAAGATCAGTGGTCGGTCCGGCCAGTTGGCAGTGCAGAATGGAGTCCTCATCAGGTTCGGAGCAGATGGTAAAGTTGAATGGTGTCAATTATCACCAGTGACATCTACTAATGGAGGATATGATATATGTGAAGGGTTGACATGCTCCTATCTTTGAGGAGATTCCAAAGGACACGGATCCAACAAAATGTAAGGTGGAACATCGGAAGTGTTGAAGCCAAAATTGGCCTCTGTGGAGTTCGGGGTCCCAAAAGAGGGGTGACCTCACACCTACTACACTTTGGGGAACGTCACAGACCAAAGACTTAGGAAACTAGAAACAGCCCTCGGCTCTAGCGTGGAGGTCCCACCTCACACCTGAAAGACCTTTGAAGTCCCCCTCCCTAGCCAATGCTGAGCTAGGTGCCTTAGAGGAAGAAAGCAAAGGGGTTTTCTGGCTGAAAATGCAATGCTCTCCAAGGCACCCTCAATGGTCTATTTATGGTTTTCCAATCCCTTGGACCAGAAGGTCAGGAATACCCCTACGACAAAAAAGTCTTGGGCCAATAGAAAACATCCACACCGGGGGGTAAATAGGTAATTCCACCTCGGGGGTATCACGGTAAAACACGGCCAAAAGAGGTCCGGGGGAAAGGAGGCTAAACCATCCCCCTCACCTTCCCCGGACGCCTGAGGTGAGTGGGGGTTAAACCACCCCTCCTCCTCCACCTTGGGGTCGAGCGAGCGGGTGAATCCTGAAGAACTGGGAAGCAGGGGGCAGGGGCGAGACCCCGGCCCCTGGCTGGTCTCGCCCCGCCAGGCCGCGGGGCAGGGGCGAGAACCAGCCCCGGGCCAGTCTCGCCCCGCCAGGCCGCGGGGCCAGGGCGAGAACCAGGCCCAGGGTCGGTCTCGCCCCGCTAGGCTACGAGGCAGGGGCGAGAACCCGGCCCCGGACTGGTCTCGACCTGCCAGGTCGCGGGGCAGGGAGAGAACCCGGCCCCCGACCGGTCTCTCGCCCCGCCAAGCCGCAGGGCAAGGGGAGAGAACCCGGCCCCGGGCCGGTCTCGCCCCGCCCTGCCGCAGGGCAGGAGCTAGAACCCGGCCTCCGGCCGGTCCCGCCAGGCCACGGAGCAGGGGAGAGACCCCGGCCTCCGGCCGGTCCCTCCCCCCCCCCCAAGGCCGCTGAGCAGGGGAGAGACCCGGCCTCCGGCCGTCCCGCTATTCCCACCTCGTACCTATCAGGTCGGGGCGGGTGTCAGCCAACTTATCGCACCCGCACCCCAAAAAGGGGCCACTGGGGGAGGAAGATTTTTCCTCCCCCTACTTGTATATTACAAGGGCTAGGCCCAAATCAGCCACCAAGAGTGCAAACCACTCCAAAATCTTAAAAAATACAAAGCTGGTCTCGCGCTTGCCGTGGGACCCCACTCTGCGAATACGGGATGTACACAATCCCCGCTCTTTTCGAGGTTGGCACAAGCTTGGAAATAAACATCCAACCCACGTATTCGCTGAGTGTAATTTCCTTGAGCGGTCGAAAAGATACTTAGCCACTCCGGGGAGTCAACCTGCCATGCCAGTTGATGGGAGTCTGGGTGTAACAACCTCATCCATTTACATAGTATATACTAGAAGGTCCGCCCGGGGCCCCACAACATATACCACAAAACAGACGGTGACGTCACAGTATGATATCAGAGTAGTGCAGCGCACCCTAACACATTGCATTCTAGCGGAAGCCTATAACACTACACTTTAACTCCACACCTGAATGTTAAACACATAAAACTTCCACATTTTATACATTATAGGATTGTAGTAACATACAAGTAGTTGGCCTTATGGCCTTACAGGGCTTTCAAAACAGTGGCCTCAAACATTGGCACACAAGTCGGTCATATCAAAAGAAAACATAACACTTTCCATTTCATTTTATTTAGCCTTCGAGGGCTAGCAGCAGTAGCAAATGCAGCAGGAACTTCAGCCCTTATGCGTCCCACTCGGCTCTCCAACACCAGCATAGGGACATTCCACCCAATGGTGGCAAACAGAGGCAACGGTCAGCATTCAGCTGACCAAATTATAACAACCCTACCCCTTTCTTGGGGCAGTGGTATTCTTCCTTGCAGGCATAGCATTTCACAAGCATATATATATATATATATATATTATATATTATATATATCATATAATGTGCTTTCACGCACACATTCCATCACAACTGTCAGTCACTCGCTCCGACGATCCATGCACTCATGGCACATTCTTGGTGTACCGGCGAACCAGTCGCCCACCACCACGTATCAGGGTCACAACCCAACGGTCAAACATTGAGCATTTCACTCCATGGCGTGCAACCAGAGTTCTAGTCGTAATGCACCGGGATTGGCATGTAGCCCCCCATTGTGTCATGGCGCGCAGGCCTACGACTCTTGCTATGCGCTCCAACAGACTGCACTTTCCGGTCTCACGTCGGACGGACATAACGCAGGTCGGATCCTCCACCCCCCCGTTGCTCAAATTGTCTTGCCCTCACCGAGTACGGCGTACTTACGGCTACATGAAGGCACGGGTCAGTCTCACCAGTCCCGTTCTGGCATTCAAGCCTGGGAATTTCTCTTACACCCACTTCATATCACAATATTTGCGGATCTTTCCTGGGCACACCAGTACTTCCTGCTACTCCCTTTTGCAGGTATGATCTCGCACCTATTACACATGTCAAGGGTCTTTCTTGGCTTACCACGCCAGTACTTCCTGTTAATCCTCTTCACAGGTACAACACAAGAACATCAAGCATCACAAAGGGTATTTCTTGGACTTCTAATCCAGTACTTCCTGCTACTTTTCTTCGTAGGTAGAACCCAAAAGCACAACATTCTACGGGTATTTTCCTGGACTACCACTCCAGACTTCCTGTTACTTCCCTTCACAGGTCCAATCTGTCGACTCCTAAACTACGCGTTTATCACGGAGTCTTCTCTGGTTCGTATGCAACATCACCAATCCAGACCAACCTGTCCAGATGGGCTTCACATAGTATGCATGTTTCGTACTCAATTTCTCGATCTAGATGTCAACCAATTGGGGATTACATGAATCAGCCCAAGGACTCCCACAACAAGCCACCCTTTGGTGGGGGAATCACATGCATATGCCAAAAAAGAAGCCTTCACATGGCAGGAAGAAAGGTCGTTACCCTTGAAGACCGCTTCGGTGCCATGAACTCCTAGCTGGCTAGAAAGAACCGCAACAACTTTTCCTCCGCAAAGATGGCCTCGGATCTCAGTTTGACACTCTCAAGCTCCACCAGAGATCAGCCCCTCTTCATCTTCCTCCTTCTTCCTCTCTCTAAGCTTTTTTAGAACGATGAAGGCAAAGAACATAATGAGACTTCTTTCTCAAATCTGGGCCTTAAGGAATCAGGGAGGGCTCTCAGTTGTTAGATCCCAGCTGAAGAAAAATGGACGGCCATGAAAAAGCCTAAAACTCGCTTTTCGGGTCTGACACGCCCGGTGACACGCCCGTGTCACAGGCCGTGTCGTTAAGCAGTGCACAAACCGCCTTATCCCGAAATAGGTCACGACCAGGGTACACGCCCGTGACGGCCAAGTCATGCCCGTGACACGGGGCGTGTACTTGCACTCGACGATCGTCGAGCAAATTTCGTCGACCAGAGGGGGACACGCCATCCGACAACGCCCGTCTCGGATGGTACATGCCCGTGATGCGGGGCATGTTCCCTCTGTCGACCACTTTTGTCGACCAAAGAACTCGAGTGTCGACAGGGGAGGTCACGCCCCCTGACACGCCCGTGACGCGGGCGTGTTCTCACGAACACTTCGTCGGACGCATATTCGTCGACCTCGCGATTGCTAACCACCCGAGCAGGACACGCCTTGGGACCACGCCCGTGTCCCAGGCCGTGTCACCCAAAAAATTGCCATGCTGAAATTTGGTTGTTACAATCCTCCCCTCCCACAAGAAATTTTGTCCTCGAAAATTTGTACACAGGAAGGAAACCAACAAGTAAAAGGTTATAACATCCAAATGTTATGTTACAACAAAGTTTCACTAGACAAACGCTTTACAAAATAGCTCGGGAAACTCCCGCTCGCATGGTCTGCTCTCGCTCCCATGTAAGCTCCTCACGACCGTAATTGTCCCATCGGACTTTGACCATCCCACCGTCTTGTTCTGCAACTATTTCTCGGTCTTCGATCTTCGATCTGAATGAGCCTAACTCTCGTTTTAGCTCATACTCCACCGACACAGACGATCATATGTGATCACTTGAGCTGGATCGTTAACGGTCTTCCGAAGCACCGAGATGTGAAACACATCATGCAATCCACCCAAGTCTGCCGAAAGAGCTAGCCGATATGCAGCTTCTCCAACTCGCTCGATTACTTCAACGGAACCAAGGTCTCTTCGACTCACTTTTTAGGCGTCGAATCCTGGATACGCCTTTGAAGGGTGTGATCTCCAAGTATATTCAATCGCCTACCGCGAACTCCACGTTCCGGTGCTTGGCGTTGTAGTACTTCTCTTGTCGATCTTGAGCGATCAAGAGTCGTTCCCAAATAGTGTGTATTGTCAAGTTTGCGCCATTGACTTCATTACGATTAAAAACTCTAGCTTCGCCCGCTTCTACCCAAGCCAGAGGAGTACGACACTTCCGTCCATACAAAGCTTCATACGGTGTCATCCTGATGCTTGCTTGGTAGCTGTTATTGTAGGCAAATTCCACCATGTAGAGATGATCCTCTCATCTCCTTCCAAAGTCAAGGACGCACATCCATGTCTTCCATCGCTCTGTTGGTCCTTTCAGTTTGGTCATCTGTTTGGGGATGAAAGGTCGTACTGAATTGTACCTTCGTGTCCAACAGTTGATGAACTAAGCCTCCAATCATTTGATGTGAACCGCTCATCTCTATCACTTACGATGCTCCGAGGAACACCGTGTAGCCGTACAATCTGGTCAACATACAACTTTGCCAAAGTTTCCACCAAATCATCCCGTCTGTTAGGCAGGAAGTGTGCCACTTTCATCAGCCGATCGACAATCACTCAGATGGAATCATTTCCTCGTTGCGATCTCGGCAACCCATGTACGAAATTCATGGAAATATCGTCAAATTTCCATTCTGGAATCGACAATGACTTTCAAAATAACTGTCTGGCTTTCTGGCATTCCTCCTTCACCATAGCACATGTTTGGCATTTGGCCACATAATGCGCAACATCTTTCTTTAGCCCTGACCACCAGAACAACTTTTTCATGTCTCTGAACATCTTCGTGCTTCCAGGGTGGATTGAGTACTTCGTATATTGCGCTTCATACATCAGCAGTTCTTCCCTCAATTTACCCAAATTTGGGACGCACAAAAGGCCCTCTTTTCCGCAAAAGACCGTCATCCTAGGAGAACTTGCCCTCTGGGCCCATCTTTAGCATAGCGTAGGAGATCTTCATCTAGCCCTGTTGCTCGTCGAATCCGGTATGAAGGTCACATTGCACCTCCGTCCAGTTCATACATGCATCGACATAGTATTCTTGTCAATACACGAGATCTCCAATGCTTCCTGCTCCTGGATGAGACGTTCATCATGCCTCTACAACCAGCTCGCCCTTGTCGGAGCTCTCCGACTCAAGGCATCCGCGACCACATTCTCCTTCCCGGGAGTATAATGAATCTCAAATGTGTAGTCCCCGAGAACTCCAACCACCTTCGTTGTCGCATATTCAGGTCCTTCTGCTCCAAACAGGTACTTTAGGCTCTTATAATCTGTATAGATCTCCACATTCACTCTATAAAGATAGTGTCGTCACACAGCTTTAGTGCAAAGATCGTTGCCACCAATTCTAAGTCATGGACGGGATAGTTTCGCTCGTGCACCTTCAGTTGGCGTGAGCCATAAGCATTCACCTTTCCATTTTGCAGAAGAACGAGCCTAAGCCGCTCCCTGAGGCATCACTATAGATTACAAACTCATCGGTACCACATGACGTTGACAACACAGGCGTCGTGGTCAACTGAACCTTCAGCTCTTCAAAAGCTCCCGCGCACTCTGGCGACCAAACCAACTTCTGCTCTTTTTGCGTAACGTGGTTAGCGGCAAAGCGATCCGCGAGAAATTTGTAACAAATCTTCGATAGTAGCCCGCGAGTCCAAGGAAGCTCCTGAGCTCGTCCACTGAAGACAACACCAGCCACTCATGTATGACATTTATCTTTTGCTGGATCCACTATTATGCCCTCTCCACTCACCACATGGCCCAGAAAAGCCACGGACGCCAGCCAAAACTCTCACTTCGCGAACTTGGCGTTGAGCTGATTGTGCCTCAACGTATTCAACACCAACCGCAAGTGGTTTTCATGCTCAGCTTCCGATTTCGAGTACACCAGGATATCATCAATGAACACTATCACGAACAGATCCAGGTATTCTCAGAATATCCGGTGCATCAAGTCCATAAACACCGAGGGCGCATAACACAACCCAAACGGCATTACAGTGAACTCATAGTGCCCGTAACGTGTCCCAAATGCGGTTTTGGGAATGTCTTCTTCCCGAATCCTCAACTGGTAATAACCAGATTTCAAGTCTAATTTCGAGTAGACGGACGATCCCACTAGCTGATCAAACAACTCATCAATCCGCGGAATTGGATATTTATTTTTCTCGGTCAGCTTATTTAGTTCGCGGTAATCAATACATAACCGCAAGCCACCGTCTTTATTTTTCATAAAAAGTACAGGGGCGCTCCAATGAGACATGCTTGGACGTATATAACCCTGCTCCAACAATTCTTGCAGTTGGACCTTCAGCTCCGTCATTTTCCTTAGGCGCAACGCGATATGACGAGCATGCCATAGGTTTCGCACCTGACACCAACCAATCGTAAAGTCATCTCTCGCTGGGGTGGTAGCCCAGGGAGATCCTTGGGAAATACATCTGCAACTCCGACACGATCGGAACATCACACACACTGGACTTAGGCTCTACAGCCTGAATCAGTGCAAAGTAGCACTCCGCGCCCTTCCGAACAGCTTTGATAACTTGGAGTGCAGACATCAACGTCCCGCCAACTCCTCGCATAACCCGTGAACCTCGTCTCCTGTTCGGTATTCTGCCCAACATGATCTCTTTGGCATTACAATCAATCAAGGCATGTTGCTTCACGAGCCAATCCATACCAAATATCACGTCGATTCCTATATCGGCAATACAGATGCAGTCAAGCAGAAATCCCGACTTCCTATTTGCACCGCCACATCGCAAGCTTGATCCGCAAGCATCATACAACCATCCAGCAATACCACCCTGACGCTATCTGTCTTTACACGACTAGGTATCCCAAGCCGCGCTATGAAATCTTTAGATAGAAAAGAATGCGAAGCACACCCGTATCGAACAGTGCTCGCGCCAGCGTGTTCTGAATCGTCACAAAGCCTGTGACCATCATGGCACACATACAAAACGCATACACATAGGCAATAAACAAAGTAGACAAGCAATACAATACTCAAAAACTTAACTCGTACCTGTGATGATGTCACTCTGCTCGATGGCCTCCTGCAGGCAGATTGTCAAGAGCAAGATTGTAGACTCAGGGCTGCGCCTGCGATGCAGAGGATTTCACCATTGGCTTGCCTTTTTTTCCCGCGTATGATGCTCCCCGCCTTCTTTTCACTCTTTGACAACACCCGACAATCACGGGCTATATGCGCCACCCATCCACAATTGAAGCATGTACGAGTATCCGGCCTTGAGGTGGCCCCCGACGTTGCTCCTGAGGCAACTGAAGAAGGAGCTTGTCCCGTCATCTTGGGTCTCTTACCCCATTTCTTCTTATAAAATGACTTCGTCGGTCGGGGCACCTTAAATTTTGGTTGTGTCACAGCCAAGGCCCTCTTCCCTTGCACCCCTTTTCATATCTTTTCCAGCGCGCAAGCAGTGTCAACTAACGCCTAGAAGCCTTGGTTTACAGAACTAGAAAGCAGGAATCTCAACTCATCATGCAGTCCTTCGTAGAACTTATTCGTCTTCCTCTGCTCATCAGCACAAATCGAACCCGCATATCGCCCCAAGCGTGTAAACTCAAGCAGGTAAGCTTCCACACTGCCTTCTCCTTGCGCCAGCCTTTGGAATTCGTTTCTTCATGTCTATACGTTGTGCCGCCGGGAGGTGCTTCACCAGGAAGAGCAGAGAGAATTCCTCCATAGACACTTGTGTTAACGGTCTTCCCCGCTACATGATGCAGCTCCATCTCGTCCCACCACAACCGCGCCTCGCCTTCCAGCAAGAAGGTGGTTAAGGTGACTTTCTGATGCTCCTCCATTCCAATCGCCGTCATGGTCCTCTTGACACGCGACAACCAGTCTTCAGCCTGCGCATGAGATCCCACTCCTGAGAACGTAGACGGGTGAAAACTCATGAACTGTTTTAATTGTTTATCAGCTGCTCGAGGATTCACAGCCGGTATAGTTTCGGGCCTTGCCGCGACCTGTTCTGGCCTCACGGCCGACTGCGCCTGCCTTGCGCCTGCCCAACCGGCTGTCCTTGAACCATAACAAACAAAGCCTCAGCAATTTGTTGCATAGTTTTTTCCGCAGAAGGTGGAGGTGTAGGCACCTCAGCTGGGGTCGTACTTTCATCAGACCGTTGGGGCTCTGATTGCCCCGCACCACTCCGTGTCACCTAAAGCTGGACAAGCACACACACATTAGCGACCGTACACAAATAATATCAACAAGTTAGGAACGCGCAGGTCCCTCAAACACATGTATTTGCATTCCTACTATGGACATTCAGGAGTTCAACCGTTTTAACTTGGTTTGCACCGACACGTGCTCGCCACCCCCCAAAAGAAATCGACCACGACTTCAAGAGGGAAAGACCGTGACAGCTGGTACCAAAAATGTAACAACCCCATCCGTTTATATAGTATATACTAGAAGGTCCGGCTGGGGCCCTACAGCATATACCAACAAAACAGGCGGTGACGTCACGGTATGTTATCAGAGTAGCGCAAACACACCCTAACACATTGCATTCTAGCGGAAGCCTATAACACTACACTTTAACTCCACACCTGAATGTCCAACACATAAAACTTCCACATTTTATACATTATAGGAATGTATTACACGTACAAGCAGTTGGCCTTATGGCCTTACAGGGCTTTCAAAACAGTGGCCTCAAACATTGGCACGCAGGCCGGTCATATCAAAAAGAAAACATAACACTTCCATTTCATTTTATTTAGCCTTCGAGGGCTAGCAGCAGCAAATGCAGCAGGAACTTTCATCCCTTATGCGTCTCACTCGGTTCTCCAACACTTGCATAGGGACATTCCACCCAATGGTGGCAAACAGAGAGGCAACGGTCAGCGTTCAGCTGACCAAATTATAACGACCCTACCCATTTCTTGGGGCAGTGGTATTCTTCCCTGCAGGCATATCATTTCACAAGTATATATTATTATCATATAATGTGCTTTCACGCACACATTCCATCACAACCGTCAGCCACTCGGCCCGACGACGATCCGTGCACTCAGGGCACATTCTTAGTGTACGGCGAACCAGTCGCCCACCACCATATCAGAGTCACAACCCAACGGTCAAACATTGAGCATTTCACTCCACGACGTGCACCAGCCAGAGTTCTAGTTGTAATGCACCGGATTGGCCCGTAGCCCCAATTGTGTCATGGCACCGCAGGCCTACGACTCTTGCTATGCGCTCCAACAGACCGCACTTTCCGGTCTCACGTCAGACGAACATAACGCAGGTCGGATCCTCCACCCCCCGTACTCGCGGCTACAAAATGGCGTGGGTCGGTCTCACACCAACCCTGTTCTGGCATTCAAGCCTGGCATTTCTCTTACACCCCACTTCATATCACAACATTTGCGGATCTTTCCTGGGCACACCAGTACTTCCTGCTACTCCCTTTTGCAGGTATGATCCCCCACCTATCACACATGTCAAGGGTCTTTCCTAGCTTACCACGCCAGTACTTCATGTTACTCCTCTTCACAGGTACCACCCAAGAACATCAAGCATCACATAGGGTATTTCCTGGACTTCCAATCTAGTACTTCCTGCTGCTTTACTTCGCAGGTAGAACCCAAAAGCACAAACATTCTACGGGTATTTTCCTGAACTACCACTCCAGTACTTCCTGTTACTTCCCTTCACAGGTCCAACCCGTCGACTCCTAAACTACGCGTTTATCACAGAGTCTTCTCTGGTTCGTAAGCAACATCACCAATCTTGACCAATCTGTCCAGATGGGCTTCACATAGTATGCCTATTCCATACTCAATTTACGGATATAGATGTCAACCAATTGGGGATTGCATGAATCAACCCAAGGACTCCCACAACAAGTCACCATCTGGTGGGGGAATCACATGCATATGCCAAAAAGGAAGCCTTCACATGGCTAGGAAGAAAGGTCGTTACCCTTGAAGACCGATTTGGTGCCATGAATTCCTAGCTGGCTAGAAAGAACCGCAACAGCTTTTCCTCCGCAAAGATGGCCTCGGATCTCAGCTTGACACTCTCAAGCTCCACCAGAGATCAACCCCTCTTCTTCTTCCTCCTTTTTTCTCTCTATAAGCTTTTTAGAACGATGAAGGCAAGAACATAATGAGACTTCTTTCTCAAATCTCGGCCTTAAAGAGCAGGGAGGGCTCTCAGCTGTTAGATCTCAGCTGAAGAAAAATGGATGGCCACGAAAAAGCCTAAAACTCGCTTTTCCGGGTCTGACACGCCCTATGACACGCCCGTGTCAAAGGCTGTGTCGTTAAGCGGTGCACAAACCGCCTTATCCCGAAATAGGTCACGACCAGGGTATACGCCTGTGATGTCCAAGTCACGCCCGTGACACGGGGCGTGTACTTGCACTCGACAATCGTCGAGCAAATTTCGTCGACTAGAGGGGGGACACACCATCCGACAACGCCCCGTGTCGGATGGTACACGCCCCCGTGACATGGGGCGTGTTCCCTCTGTCGACCACTTTCTTCTTCGACCAAAGAACTCGAGTGTCGACGAGGTCACGCCCCCTGACACGCCCGTGACGCGGGTGTGTTCCTACCGAACACTTCGTCGAACGCATATTCGTCGACCTCGCGACTGCTACGCACCCAAGCAGGACACGCCCTGGGACATGCCCGCGTCCAATGCCGTGTCACCCAAAATTTGTCATGCTGAAATTGGGTTGTTACACTTGGTTGCGAGACCCCCTCCGGGTAAAAAACACTTAACCTCCCGGAGGGGTCAACCTGACAGGCCAGCTGATGGGAGCCTGGGTGGCGAGACCCCCATCTCCAGGTAAAAAAAACACTTAACCTCCCGGGGTGTCAACCTGCCATACCAGCTGATGGGAGCCTGGGTGGCGAGACCCCCTCCGGGTAAAAACACTTAACCTCCCGGAGGGGTCAACCTATCATGTCAGCTGATGGGAGTCTGGGTGGCGAGACCCCCTCCGGGTAAAAAATACTTAACCTCCCGGAGGGTCAACCTGCCATGTCAGCTGATGGGAGCATGGGTGGCGAGACCCCCTTCGGGTAAAAACACTTAACCTCCCGGAGGGGTCAACCTGTCATGGCAGCTAATGGGAGCCTGGGTGGCGAGACCCACTCCGGGTAAAAAACTCTTAACCTCCCAGAGGGGACAACCTGTCATGGCCAGCTGATAGGAGCCTGGGTGGCGAGACCCCTCCGGGTAAAAAACACTTAACCTCTCGGAGGGGTCAACCTGACATGCCAGCTGATGGGAGCCTGGGTGGCGGAACCCCCTTCAGGTAAAAAACACTTAACCTCCCGGAGGGGTCAACCTGTCATGTCAGCTGATGGGAGCCTGGGTGACGAGACCCCCTCCGGGTAAGAAACACTTAACCTCCCGGAGGGGTCAACCTGTCATGCCAGCTGATGGGAGCCTGGGTGGCGAGACCCCCTCCGGGTAAAAACACTATCCTCCCGGAGGGGTCAACCTGTCATGCCAGCTGATGGGAGTCTGGGTGGCGAGACCACCTCTGGGTAAAAACACTACTTATCCTCCCGGAGGGGTCAACCTGTCATGCCAGCTGATGAGAGCCTGGGTGGCGAGACCCACTCCGGGTAAAAAACACCTTATCCTCCCAGAGTGGTCAACCTGCCATGCCAGCTAATGGGAGCCTGGGTGGAGAGACCCCTTCCGGGTAAAAAGAAACACTTAACCTCCAGGAGGGGTCAACCTGTCATGCCAGCTGATGGGAGCCTGGGTGGCGAGACCCCCTCCGAGTAAAAAACACTCAATCTCCCGGAGGGGTCAACCTGTCATGCAGCTGATGGGAGCCTGGGTGGCGGACCCCCCTCAGGGTAAAAAAACACTTATTCTCCCAGAGGGGTCAACCTGTCATATCAGCTGATGAGAGCTTGGGTGGCGAGACCCCCTCCGGGTAAAAAACACTGAACCTCCCGGAGGGGTCAACCTGCCATGCCAGCTGATGGGAGCCTGGGTGGCGAGATCCCCTCCGGGTAAAAAACACTGAACCTCCCGGAGGGGTCAACTTGCCATGCTAGCTGATGGGACCTGTATGGGGAGACCCCCTCTGGGTAAAAAACACTTAACCTCCCGGAGGGTCAACCTGTCATGCCAGCTGATGGGAGCCTGGGTTGCGAGACCCCCTCCGGGTAAAAAACACTTAACCTCCCGGAGGGGTCAACCTGTCATGCCAGCTGATGGGAGCCTGGGTGGCGAGATCCCCTCCAGGTAAAAAACACTGGGCATCCACGAGAGGTACGCATGCCCTGCCAGCTAGTGAGAGCTTGACAGCGGGACCATCATCGGAGCAGAGGAACTTACTCTCCCCGAGGCACATTCGACCCAACCAGCTAGTGGGAGCTTGCATGAGGAGATCCTCTCGGGGGTGGGACTTGATCTCGCTGAGGCACATCCACCATTCAGCTAGTAAGAGCCTGGATGAGGAGATCCTCTCGGGGTGGGGCTTGATCTCCCCAAGGCACATTCGACCCATCGAGCTAGTGAGAGCCTGGATGAGGAGATCCTCTCGGGGGTGGGACTTGATCTCCCCGAGGCACATTCGACCCATCCAGCTAGTGAGAGCCTGAATGAGGAGATCCTCTCGGGGGTCGGGCTTGATCTCCACAAGGCACATTCGACACATCTAGCTAGTAAGAGCCTGGATGAGGAGATCCTCTCAGGGGTGAGACTTGCTCTCCCCAAGGCACATTCGACCCATCCAGCTAGTGAGACCTGGATGAGGAGATCCTCTCGGGGGTGGGACTTGATCTCCCCGAGGCACATTCGACCCATCCAGCTAGTGAGAACCTGGATGAGGAGATCCTCTCGGGTGTGGGACTTGATCTCCCTGAGGCACATTCGACCCATTCAGCTAGTGAGAGCCTAGATGAGGGGATCCTCTCGAGGGTGGGACTTGATCTCCCTGAGGCACATTCGACCCATCCAGCTAGTGAGAGACGGATGAGGAGATCCTCTCAGAGGTGGGGCTTGATCTCCCCCTTTCGAGGCACATTCGAACCCATCCAGCTAGCGAGAGCCTGGATGAGGAGATCCTCTCGGGGGTGGGACTTGCTCTCCCCGAGGTACATTCGACCCATTCAGCTAGTGAGAGCCTGGATGGGGAGATCCTCTCGGGGGGTGGACTTGATCTCCCCAAGGCACATTGGACCCATCCAGCTAGTGAGAGCTTGGACGAGGAGATCCTCTCGGGGTGGGACTTTATCTCCCCGAGGCACATTCGACCCATCCAGCTAGTGAGAGCATGGATGAGTAGATCCTCTCGGGGGTGGGGCTTGATCTAACCCGAGTACATTCGACCCATCCAGCTAGTGAGAGCCTAGATGTGGATATCCTCTCGGGGGTGGGGCTTGATCTCCCTGAGGCACATTCACCCATCCACCTAGTGAGAGCCTGGATGAGGAGATCCTCTCGGGGGTGGGAAACTAGGTGTGTCACTTGAACTCTTCCAAATCCAACATCCTCGAACGGGGAAACATTTGGGTTACATGATTCCCCTGACTCAGCTATTCAAGGGCTGGACTCACTACAACATAAGAAAAATACAGGAATCCGACGGGTGAGGCTTCTTCAGGGTCTGGGAATGGTGGCCGTCATCCTTCCCCTCAGAGACCGCCATCTTGTTCAGGCTCTTCATGATCCTCTCCATCTCCTCTTACTTGACCAAACCAAGAGATGGTGTTGACGGCCGTGATATAGCACTACCTCGCCATCCTGGGGTCTCCCTTGACTCTGACCTGGATCCCTCCTGAGCTAAATTTGAGGCGTTGGTGGAACGATGACGACACGCAACGGAAGGCGCTGATGAGGGGCCTTCCAAGATGGCGTTGTAGCTCTTGGAGCGTCAACAATGACGAACCACAGCAGTTCCTTGAGGTTCCCCCAGTTTTACTTGGAGTCCTACTCCACCCTCTACCTCCTTCCTCTCCCCTGAAAATCTGAATAGGGGTCCGTCCGAGGCCAACACCCTCCTTGACTCTACCTTCATCTCGTCAAACGCCTTCTTGAAAACGACGTTGATGGAGCTTCCATTGTCAACCAAGATCCGGGAGACTGTGTGGCCTTCGATGGCTGTCTAGATGACCACGCATCGCAAAACAGATCCTCATGATCCGGCATGTCCTTCACCGAGAAGGTGATCTTCTCCTCCTAGGGCGGGGTATGGGATGTTGAGGCGACACTCTGTCGGTACCATCACATGAAGGCTCGCCTTCCCGAGTGGCCTCGATCCCCACTCCACCATGGATCACCGCTATAAATAAACCGCCTCGGGGTCCGACATCGACCTGGTCCTCACATACATCGCCCCCTTCTCTGGGTAGAACCTCTTCAACCTGCACTGGCGGCTGTGGCTGGGCAGGGCCTCTCGCCCACCTCACTTCTAGGAACTCAGGGCAGGTAGCCGTGGCGTGCCCCTCCACTTAGTGGAAGTCACAGCACGGTAGTGCTCCTCCCCTTCTTCGGCGGGCTGGACGTTCTCTTCCTATTACCTCTTCCCCCTCCTATCGCCAGGCTTGTTGCGGCGGGGGTAAGAGCTGCCTAGGGACTCGTCTCTAAAAGTTGAACCTCCCTTGGCCCCATGAAAGTTCCCTCCACCCTGGATGAGAGCTATTCCGGACCCTGAGCCGGTCCTCCCTACTGCCTCCAGCCTGGTTCCGGACTCTCCCATCCCTGGAACCCCTGAGCTCTCTGCTCCTCTCTTCTATTCCTTCCTGATGCCTTGAGTCACCTCGCTCCTTTGACTCCATCTCTGTTAGTCTTGCCAACTTATTGACAAATGTCGGGTTGGCCGCCTCCATGGCTATCTCCTCGACCGCCCTTTCATTAGCTCCTCAAAGGAAAGGAGGGCCTTTCGAGTCAGGCTTGTCTTGAAGACCCCCTCGCGCCACCCCACCATGAATGCCATCTAGAGGGCATACCCTGGCATCTCCTGGACATCCAGGATCTTCTCTTCTCTTGAATCTGTCAACGTAATGGGCCAGCGACTCTCGGCCCCTACCTTATCAGGAAGATGGACTCAGGACTCTTCTTCCTCTTCTTGGAGGTGGAGAAGCGAAGCTGAAAGCTCCGAATCAAGTCCTCGAACACATAGATCGACCTCGGAGGGAGTTGATGAAACCAGTCCTTGCCTTCTCCTTCAATGTGGTCGCAAAGAGGCGACACTTGAAGGAATCCGTCATCGGCCTGATGGAGATGACATCCTCGAACCACTGCAGGTACTGGACGGGGTCATCCTTTCCGGTATAGTAAGTCATGTCAGACTCTCTGAACCCCTCGGGAACGGGAGCTGAGATGATCGGCTCGTTGAGGGTGACCCCCTGAGGGGTGGTCTCGCATCTCTACTCGCACGACTTGCTTGCCTGGAAGGCTGGTACTCGTCGGGCTGGAGAATAACTCCCGCCCGGTGAGGTCTCGCTCGAACCATCTCCCATCCTCTCCTTCTCGGTCCTTCTTCCTTGTGTGCTTCCTTCTCCCCCTGCTGGGGTCATCTCGCTTGGACCCCTGGGGGTCGACCCATCGAGAGGGGGGGGAGCTAGCTCCTGGGGGTTGGATTGGAGCTGCCACCCTGAGGAGCGATGCTTCGCAGCATCTCTGTGATGCCTTGGATGGAGGTCATGAACTCTTGCCTCCCCAACAAAGGGTCCTGGGCTGGGAGCTTGCTGAGATCATCACTACCTCCCTGACTCCCGTCATGATACTCTCCGAGATCTTCTGTGTTGGTCACTCTCGACGCTCACCACACCAAAAGTGTTGAAGCCAAAATTGGCCTCTATGGAGTTCGGGGTCCCAAAAGAGGGGTGACCTCACACCTACTACACTCGGGGGAACGTCACAGACCAAAGACTTGGGAAACTAGGAATAGACCCTCGGCTCTAGCATGGAGGTACCACCTCATACCCGGAAGACCTTTGAAGTCTCCCCCTCCCTAGTCAATGCTGAGCTAGGTGCCTTGAGGAAGAAAGCAAAAGTTTTGTGTGGCTGAAAATGCAATGCTCTCCAAGGCACCCTCAAGGGTCTATTTATGGTTTTCCCAATCCCTTGGACAAAAACGGTCAGGAATACCCCTACGACAAAAAGGTCTTGGGCCAATAGAAAACATCCACACCGGGGAGTAAAGAGGTAATTCCACCCAGATGGTATAACGGTAAAACACAGTCAAAAGAGGTACGAGGGAAAAGGAGGCTAAACCATCCCCCTCACCTTCCCCGGACGCCTGAGGTGAGTGGGGGGTTAAACCACCCCACTCCTCCTCCACCTTGGGGCCGAGCGAGCAGGCGAATACCGAAGAACTGGGGAGCAGGGGGGCAGGGGCGAGACCCTGGCCCCCGGCCGGTCTCGCTCCGCCAGGCCGCGGGGCAGGGGCATGAACCCGGCCCCGGGCCGGCATCGCCCCGCCAGGCCGCGGGGCAGGGGCGAGAACCCGGCCCCCGGCCGGTTCGCCCCGCCAGGCTGCGGGGCAGGGGAGAGAACCCGGCCCCCGGCCGGTCTCGCCCCGCCAGGAGGCCGCGGGGCAGGGGCGAGAACCCAGCCCCGGACCGGTCTCGCCCCGCCAGGCCGCGGGGTAGGGCGAGACCCCGGCCCCCGGCCGGTGTCGCCCCGCCACCACAGGGCAGGGGAGAGAACCCGACCCCGTGCCGGTCTCACCCCGCCCGGACCGCGGGGCAAGGAGGAGAACCCGGCCTCCGGTCGGTCCCCCCCACTGGGTCGCGGAGTAGGGGAGAGACCCCACCTCCGGCGGGTCCCGCCCCCAAGCCGCTGGCAAGGGCGAGACCCCGGCCTCTGGCGGTCCCGCTGCTCCCACCTCGCACCTATCAGGTTGGGAGCGGGTGTCAGCCAACTTGTCGCCACCCGCCCCCCAAAAAAGGGCCACGAGGGGAGGTAGAGTGTTTCCCCCCCTACTGTATATTACAAGGGCTATGCCCAAATCGGCCACCAAGAGTGCAAACCACTCCAAAAGCTTAAAAAATACAAAGCTCGTCTCGTGCCTGCCGAGGGGAACCCCCACTCTGCGAATACGGGATTGTATATGAAGCTGTGTGAGTTTATCAGACGGTTCGTGGAGCTGAACGTCTACAACCATGTGGCTAGCATTAATGATGCAAAGGATCTGTGGAAGACTTTCGAGACCTTGTATGCCAAGAGCACGGGCATCAACAATTGTATTTGCTGAAGAAGCTTGGAGAGTTCAGATACCGGTAAGGCTCTCCTATTTTGGATCATGTCAACGAGTTCCAGGGCATTATTGATCGTCTGATTAATATGAAGGTGACATTCAAAGACGAGCTGAATGCATTGTGGCTTCTCAGTCACTTCAAGACTTTGGGAGATGGTCAGAGTTTCCTGATCAATTCTTCCCCCCAGGGGATTGTTTCCATGGAGATCGCCAAGAGTGAGATCCTGAATGAGGAGGTGAGATAGAAGTCTCAGGGGACTTCAAGCTCTTCTTCACGAGCTGACGTTCTCTTTACTGAGTCTAGGGAGAGAGGAAGGAGTAAGAGCGAGGAAGGAAGGAGGATAGGAGTCAGATTAGGGGGAAGTCGAAGTCACGTTAACAGAACGTGGAATGCCATACTGTCATAAGAAGGGCCACATCAAGAAATTTTGCTACTCGTTGAAGAACGATCAGAAGAAGAAGGGGATTA
>CM077165.1:165424767-165690388 GCA_039583875.1 Platanthera guangdongensis | reverse complement strand
CGGCGCCGACGACAGCGGGGGTCCGGGGGCGGCTGCCCCGGCGGAGGTCCCGTTTTTGCACTCACCCTATATAAGATCTTTTCCAGGAAGAGAAGTTTCTTAGGGTTTTCGGCTGGGAGTGCTTTGGAGGCGGATACGATTATTCGATTGGAAGTGCTTTTCGGCAGTGGTTCCTCCAATTCTTGTCCAAAGGAGATTGAGAGAAGGTAGTATCGGTGAGATCCTGTAACCTTTGTAATCGTTTTTATAGCATGGAGCAATACAAATATATTTTTAAAAGATAGTTATTGACATAAAGTAATTAGTTCTTGATTTTAGAAATGTAGTTCTTGACATTGCAGTAGACGTAAAAAACAAAAACGTAGTACAATATATTTTAGAAAGATAGTTCTTGATATTTGAAGTTGTAATCAATTTAAAGACATTTAAAGCTTGAGCTCCCAATCATATGCAGTTTTAATCCAAGTGAAATATGTGGCAAATATAGTAGCAATCAAAGACAAGAGCAAAACTCCAAACATGAAGCCATGTGATTAAAGATCCAAAAAGTCCTAAAGAAAATGCATGCACCAACACAAATTCAATGAAATTTCAATGAGTCCCAAATAAAAAAAATACAAATAGCAAATAAATATATTCTTTATCGAACATGAAGCTAGACACGGATTGGAGTATGCCGAGAATGAGTGTATGTGATTCCATACACATAAACTCCTTTATATTAATCAAAGTTTTCTGCTTGTACATAAGCAACATATTAAAACACAGAGCATTTGCATAGCCACATTACTAAACTGTGAATAACAAATCAACTCCATTTTAGAATTCCGATTATCCGAAATACTTAACAGATCAAACCAACTGGCAGAGAATTAAATTAAGTTAAGACCAAAAGGTAAGAGGAATTTATGAAGAAAGGCTCACAGAATCGGCTGGAGGAAGGAGCACGACGGGTCGTGAGTTTGCCGGAGGCCAGAGTCGTCCGGGAAGACAGCCGCAGATCTGGACGGAAACAAGAACAGTGGCGTCCAGATCTGGAGGTTGCTCTGGAAGGGTTCCGTCGGGGAAGAAGGCGTGCTGGAAGGTGCGGCGACTAGTGGAGACGCCGTCGAGCAGGGGGAAGCCGGAGGCAGTGGCGATGGCTTTTGAGGGCGCACGACGAGCTGTTGCGGGGGCATCGGGAGAGAAAACGCGGGAGGTGGTGCGGGCTTCCGAGAGCTAGGGCGGCGTTTGGATATCAGAAGGGAAGATGTCGTGCGGGAATGGGTCATCGTCGTGCTCTCAGCTTGCGTTGGTTCGCGGAGTAGAGAGATTTGTTTGCTCAGATCGCCGGGCTGCTTCTCTTGTTGTTGTTCTTCCGGAGTATCTTGGAGACGAGATCAAGCGGAAGGGGGGATCTTCGGCGTCGTGGAGGCGATGCCCTGGTTTGGAGAACATTGGTGGCATCCTTGTTCGCGGCGAAGCCAAGTGGAAAGGGGGGATCTTTGCCATTGCGGAGGGGATGCCCGAGCAAGAGTGGAGATGTCGATCGGGAGAGATGGAGGAAATGAAAAATTTTTTCTTCCTCCGCTTGCTCCGCCATTTTGCGGATTCATTTGGGGTATATTGGGTATCGCGTTTTTTCAGTCATTTTCAGTCGACCGAAGTGAGGCCCGACCGGGGGGGGGGGCTGACCGGCCCCCTCTTGGCCCGAAGGTATAAATACCTCTAAGGCTGGTCGGCAAGGGCAAGCAAAGAACTATTCATGTATTCTCCTCTCTTTCTCTCAAATCCTAACCCTATTTCTTCTCTTCCCCCTCAACTATACTTTCCCTCATCGTCTCTATCATTGGTATCAGAGGACATGTTCCCCCCAGTCGAGCATCGACAACAATCATATCCCGCCAAGTTCGTCGCCTATTCCGCCCGATCGACGGAGAATCCCGACACCCAGTTTCAGATCGCGACTCATCCTCCAATCGTCGTCTGTTCCGCCCGATCGACGACGAACCATGACGCCCCGACCTAGATCGCGCGTGTTTCGCCGATCGCGCCTGGTCCGCCGATTGGGGTTTCTGCGTGTTCCGTGAATGCTTCTTTGGGAGATTCCTGCAGGCTGCAGCCTTCCTGCAGCAGTTTTCAAGCGGGTTTTCTGCGTCGGATTGCAGCGGCAGTCTCTTCTATCACTAACGTTGTCCGCGTGCAGCGACCAATCTACGTCGAAACCACCCGCGACCCTCTTCTGAACCCTAGAGTCTACCATGGTGACTCGTTCGCAAGAAGAGTCCTCGAGCTAGCAACCTAGAGGAAACTACACCGGGCTCTCAGATACGGTGACGGCCATCGAAGAAAAATTAAGAGCGTCAGAGAACGTCTGGAAGAGCAACTGGACGCTCCCATGGAGGAATCAAGAATCTGTTATCCCAAAGTACCAAGGGCAAAGAAACGGTGAACGAGTTAGCAAGCACTCATCAAGGACCGATCCAATCTCCAGGAGGCTACGGCAGGGGACGAGAGGACCTGATTGATCAACGACCTAAGGAGATGGTTTTCCCTCCTCAAGATGGGCTTCTGCCTAACCCTATAGGATTGGGACAAGCCGGCAACAATAGAACAGGAGGCGGTTGGGAGTACAGGGCTGACACCGGCTGGTACAAGACTGGGATATCAACACAGAGAGGAAGCAGGATACCCTAATTGGCGAGCAGAGCGTCGACGGCCTCTTGGCTTCGTCCAGGAGTATGGAGCACACGACCAGCATAACATGAGAGCTTACATGCCACCAAAAATGACCCGCCTGAATTACCCAATCTTCAAAGGAGGCGACGCAGTGGAATGGGTGCAAAAAGCGGAGTTATTTTACAACTACCAGGAGATTACAGAAGAGCAGTGGGTGTGATTGGCGTCCTTTCACCAAGAAGATGATGCATTCCACTGGACTCAGTGGTTCCTCCGAGGACGTGACTATTCCCATGGGCCGATTTCGTTGACAGTTTCACAGCCAGATTCGGGGCTCTCGAGTATGAAAATTTTGAGGCACTCCTCCAGAAATTAACGCAGAAGGGTTCAGCAATGGAGTACAGCACAGAGTTTGAAAGGCTAGCAAATAGGGTGCAGTGGGAGGAGAGGACACTCCTGAGTTATTTGTTTCCGGGCTGAAGGAGCGCATAAGGGACGAGGTACACGTGTACATGTTGTGCAGCTTGAACCACGCCATCAGTTTAGCCCAAATTCAGGAGGAGCGCTTTAATCGACAGAGAGCAAGGATGCTAATGGAGGAACACGACGAACCCTCCAACGGTCAGACGGGAACAAACTACAACAGGAAAAGCAGCGGTTGAGAAGCTAACATGGCCCGAACTACAAGCAAGACGGAGAAAGGGTTGTGTTTTCAACTGTGATGAGAATATGACCCCGGACATAAATGTCAGATGATCCAGTATACATGTTGAGGAAGAAGAAGAAGACAGGGGAGCTGAAGGCGAGAGAGATGAACCAGAAGAAGACCTCGACCTAGTTGAGTTTGGTGTATCCGTCCACGCTATAGCGGGTGGCACCACACCCTTGACTATGTGAATCACCAGAAGGATCTCCCAGCAGAAAGTGACCATCTTGATTGATAGTGGGAGCACCCACAACTTCATCAACCTCATCGTTACACAAAGGCTGGGCCTGGAGATCAACCGTAACACCGCCTTTCAGGTTATGGCAGCCGATGGTAACAAGCTGCATTGTGAAGGAGTCAGCAGGGGAGTGGAACTTCAGGTGCAAGGGTACGTGTGTCGATTGGAGGTCTACTTGTTGGCCATCAAGGGGGTCTGACATGGTCTTGAGAGTCCATGGTTACACAGTTAGGGAAGGTCACCCTGGACTGGGACCACATGACGATGGAATTTATCCAGGATGGAAAGGGCACTGCTTGAATGGACTCAAGACCTCACCATGAAGGAGGTTACCCTTCGCTGCTTGGAGAGGTTGTGGGACCAAGAAGTCTCCATGGCGGTGATCATGGAGCTGGCGCCACTACCCCTTCTCCAAATGAAGTGTCAAAGCAGATGTAATACTTGCTAGTGCAGTACTCTGACATCTTACAGGAACCATATTAGCTTCCGCCACAAAGATTTAGTGACTACCAGATCATCCTCAAGGATGGAGTTGAGCCGACAATATTTGGCCTTACTGCTACCCGCACATTCAGAAGGCAGAGATAGAACAGGGCGTTAAGGAGACGCTAGCAGCGGGAATTATCAGACCCAGCACCAGTTCTTTTTCTTCACCCATCATTCTGGTGAAGAAGAAGGATGGTTCATGGAAGTTTTGTGTTGACTACCGCGGCCTGAAGATATATGTCGTGGCCCTATGGCGACCATATCTTCTGGGGGACACTTTAAAGTACGAACTGATCACCAGAGTCTGAAACATTTCTTGGAGCAACGAGTGGCTTCTCCTCTACAACAGAAGTGGGTGACGAGGTTGTTGGACTATGACTACGAGATCATGTACAAACAAGGGAAAGAGAATTAGTGGTAGACAACACTGTCCCGCATACCAGAGGGGACGCTTCATCACATCTTTGGACCGTTGATCGGGGCTTTAGATGACATACGAGCAGAGATTCTGCAGGACCCAGATTTTTTTACGTCCAATTGTGGAGTCTCTTCAACAAGTGAGGCTACTACTCCAGGGTTTCACTACAGAATGGGCATTTATACTACCACGGCAGGGTGGTCATACTGGCCTCATCACCATGGAAGATCACCATGTTGCACGAATTTCATTCATCGCCGATAGGGGGTCATGAAGTGTTCTTCGTACTCCTCAGCGGATACGGGCCAATGTGTTATGGAAGGGCCACGAAAGGATGTTCAACAATTTGTGCAACAGTGCGAGATATGCCAGCGACAAAATATGAGACCCGTCGCCCGCGGGCAGATGATGGCCCGAGGAATGCCGTGAACTTCATTGATGGCCAACCAAGATCCCAGGGCACAGTTATCCTGGTTGTAGTGGATAAGCTGTCCAAATACGGTTACTTCTTTGCCTTACACCATTCCTATACTGGGGAGTTGGTAGTTGATTTATTTGTACGGGAGATAGTTTGATTTCACGGCATTCCTCGGGCCATCATCTCTGACCGTGATTCGGTGTTTGTGGGCAAGTTCTAGAGAGATCTATTCCGGCTACAGGGCACTCGACTATGTATGAGCATTGTCCACCACCCCCAGACGGACGGGTAGACAGAGGTGCTTAATCTGGGGGTTGAGACGTTCTTACAATGTTTTGTGATGGATGCACCCCGCACTTGGACCCATTGGCTCCATTGGGCCAACTATAACACCTCTTACCACACTGCAAGTAAACTCACTCCATTTGAAGTTGTGTACGGGCGGCCCGCCCCGACCTTGGGGACATATGAACCAGGAGACACGGCATTACTAGTTGTTGATCGGGAGTTGCGCGATCGGGATCGTACTCTTGCCCTTCTGCGTGAAAACCTCTTGGCCGCTCAAAACAAATGAAAGTTCAAGCAGAAAAACAAAGGACAGAAGGGGAGTTCGCAGTCAGAGATGAGGGTTTCCTCAGGCTTCAACCAAACAGGAAACCTCAGTGTCTCGGAGAACGAACCAGAAGTTAGCACCACGCTATTACGGGCCCTTCAGAATCATCCAGAGAGTGGAACCAGTTGCTTATACATTGGCTCTGCCTGAAGGGTCGCGCATTCACCCAACATTTCATGTATCCTTGTTGAAAAAGAAGATCGGGGACATGGTACAGGTGTGTCCTGCCCTGCCTAAAGCAACCTACAGTGGGGAACTTCGATCGCTCCCAGAGGAGGTACTGCTTACCAAATGGAAGAAGCGCGATACCGTCAGGAGATTCTTGTCAAATGGAAGAACTTATCGGCAGCACACAACACAGGTTGATTTGCTCGAGTTTCGAGAACTTTATCAAGACTTTCATCTTGAGGACAAGTTGGCTGCTGATGAGGGAGGGAATGTTATGGCCCCACATAACGACCGATTCACGGGTCAGCAATACGCGCGGCGGCGGAAGGATATCCTGGCGGCGGCGGAAGGAGGCACCAATTAAATCACGGTGGCTTGGGGCTGAACCTGCGGGTTCAGTCCACATGGGGGCGGCCGACCGCCCCCCTCTTGACCCGGAGGTATAAATACCTCAAGGGCTGGTCTGGCGAGGGCAAGCAAAGAACTATTCAGGTATTCTCCTCTCTTTCTCTCAAATAATAACCATAATTCATCTCCTCCCCCTCAACTCCACTTTTCCCCTCATCGCCTCTATCACTTGTATACATTCTAGTGTAATCTATTTAGTGTGTATCAACTTGGTCTGACCAGCCGCCTTCCCCTTCCTAACTTTAGGTTATGGAAATTGATTGGTTTGGACATCTTCCTCCTGATCCTCTAGAATGTTCAGCCACTAACAGTCGATAACCTCACCAAATACTTCGACAATCACGATATCTTGCTGCCTAAATCCAACTTTCCTATCTGTCAATTGTCTGCTCAAGTGTTATCAACAATGAATCAACTAGCCTTGTCCAGAAACTATGGTTCCTGGCTCCATGGAATAGCAGTTATCAGGATCGCGTGTCTCGTCTTTCAACGATTAATCAGCACCACTTGCGGGACTCTTCTAGTTATGTTCACACACCTCATGTTTGTCAATTATCCTAATGTGCCTTCCCAACGACACATTTATTGATATTCTTGACGCCGCCTCACGCAACCAGCGGTGCGCCCATTCGTCTACTTCCTCGGCCAAATTATGTTTGCTTCCTCAACCAGGTCCAGAAAGCAGCTCACTTAACAACGTCGTCTTCGTCTTCCATCACTGACCACCGCTGGAATTCCACCACCACATCGACATCCTCTAGGCTCCCTTATGCATGATTGACTTACATGCTAAGTGATACCTATCTGTAATTATTTTTCTCTCTAGAATTATTATGAATTGCAAGGCTTAAGTTGTAGCGCATTTAATTTAAGCATTCACCGCGGATAAATATTAACTTGTAAGTGTCCTTAAAACTATTTCACTTCATTGTGGATGTGTTAAGACAGCTTAATATTCTTTTTATTATTTGGAATTTATCATTTGAGGTTGTCCTTGTGGGTATCGTCTTATTCTTAATCAATAATGGTGTCCCACCAATCACGTCACATTTAAGTCTCTGTAATTCACCACCACACTACTAACCTTACTATACGTCACAAAGCAACTTAATAAAAAAATTTCAAGGCCGGCAGCAATATGATTGGCTAACAGTTCAAAAGAACTTTGATAAACATACATGATTGTGGTTTGTGTTAGTTTGGAAGTACACTTGATGGTTGACGAAGTGGAAGGTACTCAAGTGCATTTGAAGGGAGGTGATGAGCACGTCTCAAGAAGCAAAGTGGTGGTTGATATGCATCGATTGAACCTGGCTAGGAGACGGCCGTTGCGTGGAAGGAAGTGATGAGAAGGTAGAGCTCTTTGCGGATGTGATGGTACAAGAACTTGAAGTAATCGAAAACTCCAGAGTAACTGAGTGGAATTCAAGCGTCTGAAATAAATAAAGCTAGAGAAAAAATCCCAAAAGACCGAGGTATCAAAGTATTAATATCGTCTCAACGAGTGTTTGTCCTTCATCCAATATTTTTAAGCGTTTGCAATTTATTTTCTCAAGCTGTTTGTAATGTAGTATAAATTGTGAAAAGGAAAAGCATGTTCTCAATTACTTTTGCAACTAATTCCATGTTGACTTGATCTTCTGATTTTCAAGTCCCGTAAAATTTTGTTATAGATAAAAGTCATAAGACTCTTACAACCTCTATAAAGAGGCTATTTGTCAACCTCTTAAAGGGGCAAATATTATTGTATCGAGTCCCTTCATAGTTGAAATCCTAAAAGTACTTTATGTATGACTTCTTAAAGGAATAGAGTTTGTTAGTTTCTTTTGGTGGCAATAAAAGTACGTACAGAGGCATCTAGTTCATCTTGGATTAGTTGACTATAAATTGTTGCTACCTTTTTTTGTCAATACGTGAAGCATGTGAGAAGAGAAAATGTGATAGCCTCTTGTGAAATCCCAAGAAGAACCCTTTCGTTGAAGAAGAATGTGTTTAATCTAGCCACAAATTATCTCTACCCCACGGACTAGGAGCGTTCGACCAGAGATAGAAATGGTTACATTTTTTGTTTATATAGTAAGGGAGGCCACCATCTTGGGCTTATAGAAGCAAAGCAGCTTAATGCACACCTTTTTAATACTAGACTACTCATCTAGACATAAGCTTGACTATCGTGCCGTTAGGATGGAGAATTATCAATAAACATTTCAGAAGACATTAGCCATGAAACGTACTCAATCTTGTCAAAGCGGCTATTAGACATTGTATATAACTTACTTATATTATTACTGAACTGCAAACATATTTGCTAGTAGTGCGGTGTTTGACCCTATTTCACAATATCTCAAATGAGATAATCGGAGCCTTACACCCCCTAACTACAACAACAACACTCAATCTTTTATCCCACTATAGTGGGGTTAGCTATATGGATCCTTTGTCACCATTGTTCCCTATCTTTTGTCATAATCTCACTAATGCTTAAATACATCATGTCTTTCCTTATAGTTTCATTCCAAGTCTTTATTGGTCTACCCCTCCCTCGTTTAACATGCACAATGACCAAACTCTCACAACGCCTAACAGGTGCCACTAATGGTCTCCTTTGTATGTGTCCAAACCATCTTAGTCGAGCTTCTCGCATCTTCTCTGCAATTGGTGCTACTCCTGCCTTATCCCTGGTACATTCATTCAGAATTTTATCCAGTCTCGTGTGTTCACACATCCACCAAAGCATTCTCATCTCCGCAACTCCCATTTTTTGCTCATGTACACAATTCACTGCCCAACACTCAGAACCATAGAGCATCGCCGGTCTAATTGCAGTACGGTAAAACTTGCCCTTAAGTTATAATGCTACTTTACCATCACATAAGAACCCTGATGCGCCTCTCCACTTCAACCAACTTGCTTGGATTCTGTGTCACATCTTTATCAATACCTCCGTTTTTTTTTTGAACTATCGATCCAAGATATTTAAAACACTCACTACAGGAAATATCTTGATCACACAACTTAATAATGAAGTCATCCGTTGCACTGCTAAATTTAAGCTTCATATACTCCGTCTTTGCCCAGCTCAACCTAAAACCTTTCTTTTCTAAAGTGTCTCGCCAAGATTCAAGCTTTGCGTTTACACCCTCGTGTGTCTCATCGACCAAAACAATATCATCCGCAAATAATAAACATCAAGGTATTGCTTGTTGGATATGTCTGGTGAGCTCATATAAGATAAGGGTAAAGAGATAAGGGCTTAAAGCTGAACCTTGATGTAAGCCAACAGTGATAGAGAATTCATGTGTTAACCCTCCAAATGTCCTCACCCTTGTCACTTAATTTGTACACATATCTTTGATTATGTCAATGTACGATACATTTACACCTTTCTTTTCTAAGACTCTCCATAAGATCTCTCTTGGAACTCTATCATAAGCCTTCTCAAGATTGATGAACAACATATGCAAATCTTGCTTTCTTTCTTGATGGTTGTCAATGAGTCTCCTCAAGAGATGTATAGCCTCCACAGTCGACCGCCCTAGCATGAATCCAAATTGATTTTCTGAGATGTTAGTCTCTCGTCTTACTTTTCTTTTTATTACTAGTTCTCATAATTTCATGGTATGACTCATCAATTTAATTTCTCTATAATTAAAACAATTTTGTATATCTCTTTTATTCTTATACAAAGGTACCGAGATACTTTCTCCATTGGTCTGGCATGTTCTTTAACTTTAGTATTTTATTGAAAAAACATGTAAGCCACAAAATTCCTCCATTTCCTAGACATTTCCATACTTCAATGGGTATATCGTCTAGCTCAACCGTCTTTCTATTTTTCACTTTTTTTAGAGCATCATTTACCTCTCATACTTGAATTTTACGATAAAACGTTATGTTTCTATACTTCTCTGATTTACTTAACTCTTCCAAATTCAATTCATTGTTTATGTTTCATTATAGAGTTGATAAAAATATTTTTTTCATCGCTCTTTAATATTCATGTCATCCGTCAAAATTGTATCTGCTTCATCATTTATGCATTTTACTTGTCTTAAATCTCGTCTTCATTTTTCTAGCTCAAGAAATTCAGAAGCTAATTACACAAGGGAGAAATTCAGATGCAAGAATAGAGATAATTATGTGTTCATTCTATCGCAATAAGGCTCTTTAAATAGAGTTTACATGAAAAGACATTTTGCAATGAAGTCCACGTGTCAGAAATATTAAAAAAATTAAATAATAACCAAAATAACAAAAAACACAACATAAACCATAATTGGACAAAAGAATCATCCCCTAACATAGACCATAACTTCACTCTCTTCTTCCAATCCGAGCTCGTCTTTAACCTAGAGGCGTGTAAGCTATCCCGCTGAATCCTCCTTTCCGTCAAAGAACAAAAACTCCAACTAGACATAGTTGGAATATATTACTGTTGTCAAAGTGGCAACTCATGTACTTAGTCCGCCTATGGGAAGGTCGTCGTTGTGATCAACCTACACGTCACCATCACCCTAGGGGTTGGAGTCTCTCTCATCATGCCATCTATGGCACTTTCTTGCAGTCCTCCACAAGTTGTGGGCCCTTGAAACATCATCGTCATCTCCCAAGCCACTATTTGTAGGCCTGAACAGGGGGATGTTGTCGGATAAGCTATTGTCAAGTCATCATGTGTGTGTGTGGATCATATTGAAGGTCACTTGGTTCGCGACTTGCATAGCATGTTGTAAAGCTTCATTGGCTACAAGATCAGTCATTATTTTTCATAACATATATTTCATTTCTCCTTAATTTTTGATCAAATCACCCATGGAGCTTGCTCTAAATTAAAGTGATTATGAATCATAGCTAAAAATCTTGTCATTGGTCACTGAAGAGTTGGACCGAAGGACACACTCATTAGCTTCCCCTTCCCTGAGAACCACGAGGATTTCCAATTATGAGGATAGGGAGGAGATCACCGAGGAAGAAGGATTTGTGGCTTGGTGCATTGTTGCGTGTGCAAAGGATTGGCGTTGGAAGGAAATGTAGCTTTGTCAATCTAAAGCATAGATCGAAGAGCTCATGGAAATGAGGGTGGGGAGAGGATATGCAACATTTTTTAAGGAAGGGACATCGTACATGAGGAAGACGGGATCCGGAAGGGTTGCGAAAGGGTAGTTAAGGTTGTTTGTTGTTGCAAGAGGTTCTTCGAGGCTGGGTGGTGGAGACCAACCCCATCGAGTCGATGCAAAAAGTGTCCGACGTCGCACCCGACCGGACCTTTACCGGCCTTAATTTATAACATTTTTAATGTTGTCGTTTTGTTAAAAGTGTGCAACTTTATATGTGTTATGTGTGTAAATATATATATATATATATTATATATATATATATATATATATATATATTAAAAGAGATATATATATATATATAGATAAAGCTATCAGCTATGTATATATAAATATATATGCTAAATGTCAAAAAAGAAAAAAGCTGTCAGGTTCAGCCTTCCCGATACCATCCACAGTTCATCTTCCCGGTTCATATTTCTGCTAACAAAGACCCGGTCCAGCAGCCATTTCTTCCCGATCCAGAGCCTCTTCCCGTTAACGTTGCTTCATGAAGCTAGGGCACGGTATCAACCGCTCCTAGTCACGCCTCTCCATCTCTCTCCCGAGGCCGACAATGGCGGATGCTACAGTTTCCATCGCTCGTCCCCGCTATCTTGCTAGACGTGATTAGAGACCATGCCGTCATAACCGCCCGCAGGAAAAGCGCCCCTCATCCACACTGCCTTAACATCCTGCGGTTTTCGCAACTGTCCACAACAGCCACGAGGGAGTTCCGCCATGGTCGATCCTTCACACGCAGAGATTACCTGTTTTCGTTTTTTTTAACCCTATAAATAGGGATATGATGTATATTTCTGGAGATGATGAAAAATTGAGTGTGCTGTTGTGATTTTAATTCTCGATTGAGTTAGGGGTTAGTTGTTGCTTGTATTTTGATTTCCTGTTGCCGGTTAGGGTGATGATGAATAGTGAAATTCATCTGTTGCTGTAAAGTTGAAGCTGAACAGTTGTGTTAGTGTGGGTGATTGAGGAATGTTAAGTTTCCTATTTGCATCGTGAGATCCCTTTAGTGCTGAATTTCTTTTTTTGTCATTGAAGACTGTGAATGCTTAGTCTCCTGTTAGGTGTTAGGTGGTGAAAGCTTGTTGTTAATGAATGTGTTTGCCTGCTTCATATTATCGTGGATTAAATTCAGTTGAAGGCTTCTGTGGGAGTTAGTGAGTAGGGAATGAGAATGTTTGCTACTTCCGTTTGAGGGGTACTGTGGAGACGTTTTCCTATGCGAAAGTTGCTTTCCTGTTAATTTCATCCCGAGAAGATGAACAGTAACATCAAGTACTGTGGGCTTACTCTGATTCCTGTTGCTAGTAGGCTTGGAGTGTGGTTATTTGTTACCAATAACAGATTGGGATATTATTGATTAGGATTAGGTGTGCTCGATGCCAGGTTATTGCTTGCCCGTGAACAGTGAATGTTAATGTCGCTGTGGTGAGAGACTTTTAGATCAAGTGTTAGAGATTTCGTGGATCCACCTTGAGTGCTTGAGGTTACGTGGAACCACCCTGAGTGTGAGAGCGAGTGAATTTTAGGAATGTTAGTTTGTGGCTTCCTTACTTTGAGTGATTCTGTGGAACCACCTCGTGTGAGGGTGTGATTTAATTCTTTGGTGCCCGTATGCGATAGCGGCCGACCTCGGAGCGGAGATCGAAGGTGACGAGGAGTCCTCGCGAGATCGTCATCGACTTCGGATACGGAAAGACACATCTTTCCGTGGGTAATTGTTTCTATCCTTTTCTTTGTGTGTGCCTCTATAAATTCTCATAGGTTAATAGACACACTGCTGGGTTTTCGTCCAAATTTTGTCAGCAAACGCTACGTCGAAAACTCCAAACGGAAACGTATTTGGAGTTCACGATTTCCGTTTTGCTACGACAAGGGGAGCGGAACGAAAGTTGCAAACTTCCGTCCCGGATTTAAAATCGAACCTTAATTAAGAAAATTCATTTTTAAAAAGAAGTAATTTTGTGCTTTCAAATCCAAGTTGCGTAAATTTTTAGTACTGCGCCCGCTCTAAAATTGACAAAATTAATTACTTGTCGCATGCACTTAGGGTTTCCTAGTAAAAAGCCGACAGACGCGTAAACCCTACGCGTCGTCCTGCATCAAATTGGTATCAGAGGGAGGTTCCAAAATTTTTCTAAATTTCGGGATCCGCCCTGTGTAGAATAGGAACTCGCATAGCTTTTAAAAAAAAATTCAAAAAAAGAGAGATTATTTTTATCATCATTGCATTTAATTTTGTTAGCATGTATCGGCGTAGTGATAGAATGCGTCAAACTGAATGTGGTCACCCGAGTCGTGGACACGAAGGGAATGAACCGCCCCAGTGGTTTACACCTTTCGCCCACCAACTAACGACCTTAACTGAGAGTACATGTCAGATGCGTGAAAGGTTAGCACACCTTAGAGGTAGGGTGAATAGATTAGAAATACCCCCTCGAGCGTCAATGCCGCCTCGAATTCAAGATGAGCATTCGGTCCGCGCACATTATGATGATGTTCCACATCACTATGTGGAAAGGTCTACCTTTAGGAGAAATCCTTTATTTGAGGATCACGACTACCCTTACACTCCCTCCTATAGAGATCCGTCACGGAGATCGTTACGACACTTCGATGATTATACTCGATCACCGTATACCACTACCAGAGATCGTGTTGCCCCACCAACACGTTCTCATTATAGAGACGATCTGTATGATGACCATCGTCGTTATTATCCTCGTACCCGAGTGGATCCTATTGGTCCCTCGACACCTTATTATGAGGATAGGATTCAGTATTCCTCTAGTTATCGATGTTACACGTCTCCTTTATATGAGGAATCTGAGACTGCATATGTGCGACCACCACCACACGTTCGTAGGACTTATGATCACCCACGAGCACGTCATGATTATGTTGGGGACACTCATCATGATTACCCGAGAACTATCTATAGAGGTCATTATCATCACCAAGAGTAAGTCACACCTAGTGATCCTCCTAGTGTTCCGAATGTGAACATGATGATAGACATTAAGGGTCAACGAGAGCATTCCACTGCCCACACCAGGGAGACGTCACTCACTCTATCTGATGTCCTAGTACAGGATGTGTGGAGTCAAACCCCAAATGAGTCTGCTCCACTAAGTGACCCCGTCTGTGATGCTATATCTAGCTCTCCTTTGAGTGTAGATTCCTTGCACACTTCACCTGGTGGTGCACCGAGTCATATCACCACACCCGATGGCGCATCGAGCCACATCACCACACCTGATGGTGCACTGAGTGACGTTACAATCGGGAGTCGAGAGCTTAGTAGTGATCACGAGGTCGTCACTTCTACCCTATATGTGAGTATGACCCCTTCTGACGATTCATTTCTGGAGGACCATCACTCGACTGATGGGACATTTGATGACCCTCCTATTGAGCCTCCAGATGAGCCACCACGTCCATGTGTGGATGAGCTTATTCTAAGTAGTACACTTGCGAATTTTAAGACATGGATACCTGCTCCATTATCTCACTTGATGTTGATGGTGCTTGGGCATAGCCATCTGGTGACTCGCACTCTAGATGAGTTATGGGACGTACCTCTTGTTGACCGTCGTATTTACGATGAGTTTTTCTATGTCCCATCTGGTGAGCCTCCTGATGCCTCACTTTCCCTTAGCATAATTATTACGATTGTCACACTTCGTGCGCATTTATCTGAGGGTGCTCCATCTGTTGTTGGAGCATACGTTTGCACGCGTCGCTTTTGCGACGAATTTTATTATACCCCTCCCGGCGAACCCCCAGATGGCAAATTTATGGGTTCCCCGCACATTTGGGATGTATCTGTCTTTAGTGACGCAGTCGAGTTCGAGGGGGCACTCACTGATTCGTTGAAGTTATATCGTGTCACGCACACTTGCAGAGACAATTCGCACATCATGTTGACACATTTGGTTACTGTTGTCTCTGATTTGCACTTGAGTGATCATCGCCCCCGCGATGAGTTCTTTTATGATCTACCCTCTGAGCCTCCTGATCATGTACAACTTTAGGAGTTGTTATTAGTATCTGAGACCATCGGTTAGTGGCGTTAGTCGTATTAGTAGTTCATTTATGGCATTTGCATGATTTGCATAAAAGATTTTGAGCGGATAAGTGCATAGTATTTATGAATTTTATGCAACTCAATTTTAAAAAAGGCCATGAAAGAGCTACTAATTTTAAAATGAATGACTTGATTATGGTTCGGCTAAATCCGGAACGGCTACCTTCTGGTACCGTAAAGAAGCTAGCTACCGTTGAATTGGACCCTTTCGAGTAATAAATCGGATTGTGCAAAACGCGTATGAACTTGAGATGTCATCCGTTTGGGGAGCAAATCTTGTTTTTAACGTAGCCAATCTGACTTAATTCGATGATTACTCGCATGAGTCTTTAGAATCTTCATTGTCTTCTCCTCCATTTGTTTATTCTGGGTTGGTGAGTGAAAGTAAAGAGCCACATTCATGACACCCTGATTTTCATTCTGCTACTGACACTTCCATCGTAGTTTCTTCTATTTTCACTGTCAGTTTCAGGTTGAGCATGGACACCAGGAGATTATTTTATTCCAATTCACGAGCAGCTATTGGTTTTCAGCGATCTTCGGTTCGTTGGTGTAGATGTTGATCTTCTCTCGTACTACCGCTCGGAGCACTCACCAGGGATGAGTGATTTTGAGAGGGAGAGAGTTGGTGGAGACCAACCCCATCGAGTCGATGCAAAAAGTGTCCGACATCGCACCCGACCGGACCTTTACCGGCCTTAATTTATAACATTTTTTAATGTTGTCGTTTTGTTAAAAGTGTGCAACTTTATGTGTTATGTGTGTAAATATATATATATATATTAAAATATATATATCTATACTATTAGTATAAGCGAAGCCCTCCGACTCATGTCCGTCACTTTCGGACTTCCCGTTTTGCCCTCCGCATCGCACCGGCTCTTCCCGGAGCCGACGCGTCCCCTTCGTCCTGGCGCCCGCGTGTCCTCCCCGGGGATGACTGCTCGCCGCTCATGCGCCGCTGACAGTCCCATATCTGCATACCGCCTCCCACCGCATGTTCCCTGCTCGATTCCACTTCCACTTCCCATCTTCCCTGCTCGATTCCACTTCCATTGTCGCAGCTCATTCTGTTGCTCTGGTCGCTCATCCTTCCTATTCCGCACCGCTGGCGTCTTCACGGGCGTTGTCGCTGCCGCATCCGCGTCCCCCATCGCTGCCGCTGCCGGTTCCTCATTTACCTCCGGTGTTCTTCTCCTCGCAGGTTTGTTACCGTAATTTTGTTTGTTGATTTGAATATCCCTTTTGATTTTGATATAGTTTTGGGTTTTCGATTTGAGTGCTTTGTGTGGGTTTACGACTGTAAGTATGAGTTCAACATCACCTCTGCAATCCACCCCCAAATCGACAGTACGTCCGCTGCCGCCCCCGGTTTCACAGTCGCACTGCCCTGCATCAACTTCCACTGCACTCCACCTTGATGCAGTGCACTGCTGCGGCAATCTGCAGACAGAAACTTTAATGCCGTTTTTACATTGCTGCAGAAAACTCTAACTCCGTCTCTTCATTGCCCCCGGTTTCACAGTCGTTTGCACTGCCCCCGGGACCTATAAGGACACATGGCAAGTCAAAGGAATAGGATTCCGAAATGCTCCCCTACAGAACGTTCCTTGGTCAGTTACCTATGGGTCGATTGACTGCCCTCGGGTTCGAATCGGTAGCTGTGAAATTAATTAGAGAACTCACAAGCATGTACACTAGAGGTTAGATTTTAGTAACACAAGCAAAATCTAATTATTAGAATTAAAAAGAATACTGCTTCAATTAATCACCCAGTGAATGAAATCTTTCCGAGTAGAATAAAAACCACTCAAACTTACAAATCAAGATCATCTCAAAATCATATGATTGTTCACCCAAATATTCGACAATACATAGTAAAGCCTTCGTACAAAAACTTACATAAGAAATATAAGTTCGGGGAGGTGGTAAGAGGCTGATTCGGAGAGATGGACAGTGAGATAATTCCAATTATACGCTGAATTTAGATTTCTGAAAGTGATTTCCTATTGTGAGGGCACAGGTGGAAGACACTGTTGCTGTGATAATGGGAGGACAGTGGGATTGCAGGGGGAGGAGGTGGGGTGATCAGACGGTTTGTATGTTGGCTGGAATCGGTTCAGAAGATTTGCCTAATGCAGCCATTTATGGTTGCAAGCGGCTGTAGGCGTGATTGCAGGTTGGCTAGAGGAGATCCTGTTGAAGGAGTGGGTGGAACAAGAAATAATCTTGGGGTGATTGTTAACTTTCCGAAGGAGGTTAGTTTGGAGGAGTCTGAAAGAAAAATTGAACTTGGCTGATGCTGGATGTCGGAATTAGGGGCTAGAGGGATTTGCTGGACAGGGAAGGGCATGACTTTGTGGAGAGAATGTTTGTGGAAGGAACCAGAAATGCGAGTCTCTTTTGGGCTGGAAGAGCGGGTAAACCTGGCGATAACTACATTTCAGTGGGCAATTACTGCAGGTAACAGTGATTTTCAGAGGTACTGGATAGTGGTTATTGGGTGGTGGGGGTACTTACGGTGAGTGGGTGGTTAGGAAAGATCGTTAACGGAAACCGTTTTAGACCCATGCGTTTACTCATTTTAAGAACAGCGCTTTATTATAATCTCAGTTTTGTGAAAACCAAACAAGCACTGCAATTTACTTTTCGTTTCTCCTCCACATGAGAACTTCTCCTGCGCTTACATTTTTGCTCCACATTTACCGCTGATGCTTTTTTGCAAGTAAGATTACATTTTTTTTTCATCCAATATTTGCTGTGTTCGCTAACTCAGTGTCGTTGATGAACATGAATGTTGTTAGATATTTACTCATCGATGTCCATCTACGTAATTTCTTTACACTTTTATGCTAAAAATGATGAAACTACTTCCATGATCGTTACCGGAAACCGTTTTAGACCCATGCGTTTACTCATTTTAGGAATAGCGCTTTATTATAATCTCAGTTTTGTGAAAACGAAACAAGCACTGCGATTCATTCGCCCATATATGAATATGTACTCCACTTTCCAATTATCTCAGTTTCGTGAACACGAAACAACAATTGAGATTCATTCGACCTTATATGAATATGTCCTCCACTTTCAAATTGCCTCACATATTTTCTGTTTGCTGTGTGCTTTAGCAAAAATTTTATATATGTTTACTTGACTAATATGACTACATTTTCCAGTTGATCTCCTGTCATCGATAAGCGTCCGGTGTTTCTTTCATAAAGGTACTTTACTTTCGTTTTTATTTCCTGTTTTACTTTGCGCACTGTTTCTACCTTGCTTACTCAAATATTTGAAGTTATCGTCGCTTGCAAAAATGCACTATGTTGGAGAATATATGAAATATATCATTTTTCGTTGCTGTGCTTTGCTTTTGCTTTACTCACGTTATTCTCGAGCATGCCATTATTGTACACTACACTACTGCACTGTATTTCAGCACATCTCTGAATATCATTGTTTCATTATTTCTCTCGAATATGAAATGCTCATGTTAACTTTGCACTTTGATGTGATATAATATACCCTTGCTGTTTGTTAGTAAATACATTAGACGCGTCTCCACCTGTGATGCCTGAATACAGTTCCTCAGAAAGCATGACTCCTCAAAACAACATGTCAACAACAATGGACTCTAATCAATCTTACAGCAACGTACCCTCTCATATGCGTGATTACTACTACTTTGCTGTACTACTCAGCAATCTTAACCATGCTACAACCAGTGATTCATTAAGATCAATTTTCCAAACTCTGTCAGGATATCTGCATGCCAGCGTAAGTACTACTGATGCACACTGAAACAGAACATACTGCATCTGCTTCCTTCTATAAATGAAACATGCTTACTATGTATTTATTACTGAAGGCTGATGTTGACACAATGGGAAACCCAACTGGGACCGGAGAGTTGATATTTGCAGATGAGTCATCGATGGTGTCTGCTGTAGCTGTGATCAATGGCCAAGTAATTGACGGAAACACTATCTCGGCTCACGAGCTCAGCCTGTTCGATGTTAACCCAGAATACTACCAGCAATACATGAACTATAATACAATATGAGCGCATGTACATATACATATATTTGGTTTGCCAAAGATGCTCAATGTTGCATATTTTGTTTATGATGTAAATATATAAACGGACAGCCAGTTTCACAAAATCTACATGTTCCTCTACATTTGAAAGTACTGGTGTAGAATACACCCAACTTTTGAACATACAATGTCATCAATATGTTATTTAAATTTACGTAGTCTTCCTCTCATTTATATTTTCCTTCACAATTTAACATATGAGATGCAATCATGCCTGTCCATCCATGTGTTTGTAATTGCTCCGCGCATTTCACTTTACCATGGACTTACCACCTCCTCATAATAAAACGTAAATTACAGCTACCTATATTCCTCATTCTAATTCATTTACTAACCTCAGCACAACTTTTGTACTTTATTTTTCAGTTACTTCCCTTCAACCGACCACTTTCAAACACTGTATATACAAAATGTCCTCACGACGACCTAGAGTCCTCGAAATGTCTGAAGAAGAACGTCAAATCCATCGACAGCGAGCACGAGATTGTATGCGACAATGGCGATCACAGCTCACTGAAGAACAGCGGTCCTCACAGCGTGCACGTAACAGAGTAAATGCACAAGCAAGAAGATCCCGCATTTCCGCAGAACATCATCATGTACCTACTACTCTGTCGTTACATACACAGCTTACACAGCAAGCAGCTCATCCTCTGCAACTGCAACCATCAACCATCTCGACTGCTCCTCCACATGAATCTGGTACAGTAAAAGATTCACCGTTGGTGCACGTAAACCAACCAATCTCTCCACAAAACCATCATAGTGGGAATGTTACATGGGGTAACCATATACGTTTTTGCACTTTTATATCTTTAGATATTGTTTGCACTAAAAACGTACTCACGTCAATATTTCTTTTATGATTTCTGCCTCATAAAATCAGCCACGCGGAAAATGGTGTCATTCATAGATACTCTTTATGTTCCATGACTGCATTAGAACATCGTTCGCACACTGCGCCATCAGCAAACACAACAGCTACATTATTACCACCAGATGTTACATCAACATCTCACCAACTCGACGCACTGCATACTGTAAACGATCATGAACTGATTATTAGATTAGGTACAGTTCATCTGTCGCCCATCTAATATACTCTCCTTTACCTCTTATAGTTTTCTACACTGCCTCATCTCACCATACGAATCTTTGTACCTCAGATTTTACTGGAGCTCAACTTCCTCATACACAAACAATCAACGAACAAAGCACATACCATGACATATCCAGAAATTCCAACAGAGTCTGCATTACGCCTTCTCGAAGCAAATGGCACAATATAGCTCGAATATCTGTTACACAGCCACGAAATACCCATTTGCAGCTACAAAGACCATATATCTGTCGTTACTGCGCAGCAAAATTGTTCGATGGTGAAACACAAAGTATGTGCTGCAATAATGGAAGAACAGTCATACCACCTACACCAACACTCATGGAACTACAACTTATTTTCAGCGGACACTCTGCCGATTACGAAAAATTCATAAAAAGTATTCGCTCATACAACCATGTTTTCACTTTTACCTCCATGGGTGTTAATCTTGATCAAAATGTCGCACTCAATCATCAAGGAGTGTATACATTTCGAGCTCATGGTGCTATATATCACAAAATTGGGACTTTATTACCTGCTGCGCACACAAGACCAAGATATTTGCAGTTATTTATTTATGATAGTGATCATCAGACTGACTACCGCTTGCAAGAAAATGAGCAGTTGGACCGTGCATTACTTGACAAAATAACATCAATATTAAATATGCACAACCCGTTTGTAGCAATGTTTCGTCAACTTGCGCTAAGACCTGATATTCCAAACTGCAAGCTGCTGATTAAAGAACGATCATCTGCAGAACTTCAATATAAATTACCAATGTCATCAGAAGTTGCTGCTATAATTGTTGGTGCTGAAGAATATATGGAGTCGAATGACCGAAATATTATAGTGGAAAGCATTGACACAGGCTTTGTAACTGTTCCAGAATACACAGGCTATTATGATCCAATGCAATATCCCTTATTTTTCCCTTGCGGAACATATGGTTGGCATGCTGAATATAAAGGACTTAATAACCTCCATGTTAGCTGCTGCGACTACTACTCCTATATTCTCCAGGTTCAATATTTTACCTACTATTTCTCATCATGCTTTATTCCATTCTTATAGTCATACTATAAATATTTTCTTTCTGATTGATGCAGATTCGATCACCACTTCAATCATTACTTTTGCGTGGTTGTCGTTTGCTACAACAATACGTTGTTGATAATTACATTAAAGTTGAAACTCAAAAACTACGATGGATTAAAAACAATCAGAAAAATATTCGCGCTGAACTATACAATGGACTCCAAGACTGTTTAAATGCTGGAGAAAATAACAGTGGTATGACGTTTTTCGTACTCATAATTTTTTTTCTATACTCACCAGCAAATTCATTTTATATTATTTGCTTATACTACAGAAAATGTTGGTAGACGTGTTATACTACCATCATCGTTTGTTGGAAGCCCCCGGGATATGTACCAACGCTATCAAGATGCAATGGCAATTGTGCAGCATTATGGCCGACCAGATATTTTTTTGACAATGACATGTAATTCTGCGTGGCCAGAGATTACTAATGAACTTCTCCCAGGTCAACGAGCACAAGACCGACCAGATTTAGTAACTCGCATCTTTCGTGCAAAATACGAGCAATTAAAAAAAGATATATTTCATAAACATGTATTGGGCAAAACAATGAGTCATGTGCACGTTATTGAATTCCAGAAGAGAGGCTTGCCACATGTACATATGTTAGTGCCGAAATTTCTTCAGTTTTAAACGAACCGAAGTTATACAATGCAGTTGTACAACATATGATACACGGTCCATGTGGCAACATTAATTACAATGCTCCTTGCATGAAACATGGTGATTGCAAAAAAGGATATCCGAAGTGTTATGCTGAGCATACAATTCAAGGAACAGACTCATACCCAATGTATCGCAGACGTAATGACGACAGAGTTATTATTTTACGACGTGCTGGAGACTTTGCAATTGACAATCGTTGGATTGTTCCTTACAATCCCTGGCTTCTACTAAAATATGACTGTCATATTAATGTCGAAATTTGCAGTAGCATTAAAAGTATCAAATATTTATACAAATACATTCACAAAGGACCAGATTGTATTTCGTTTCAAGTTCAACCAGTTCAACAGTACGATGAGCTCTCTAATTATGTTAACGGTCGATGGATATGTCCCCAGGAGGCCTGTTGGAAATTATTCAAATTTCATATGAATCAAATATATCCATCAGTCGTCCGTTTGCAGGTTAGTATTTCAAACTCACATTACCTTATTACAAATTTCACATTTCGCTATTATTACTTTTTTTTTAAAACGCATCATCTGTTATTATTTTTCGAAACAACTGAAACTTCCTAAATGACAGGTTCATCTCCCTAACAAACATCAAGTACACTTCAGAATTCACGAATCTGTTTCTTCTGTTCTTTCAAACGAACGCAATTCAATGACAATGCTCACAGAATTCTTCACCGTGTACAATAACAATCAAGAGCGCAATCATTACTTATATAGAGATTTTCCAAAACATTACAGATGGAATTCAACTTCAAAAGTGTGGACTAAGAGAAGAACAACACAACAAGTTATTGGACGAATGTACTCCGTCCATCCTGCAGAAGGCGAGAGGTTTTATTTACGGCTTCTGTTAAACCATGTTCCCGCACCAAAATCATTTGATTCTCTTCTAACAGTAAATAGTATTCAATACTCCACTTTCAAACAAGCTGCTGAACAGTACGGTCTGCTTGAAAGAGATAACAGTCTCCATGATTGCTTACATGAAGCTCGCCAATTTCGAATGCCTTCAGCGCTACGTACTCTTTTCACAAATATTCTAATGTACTGCCAACCGACTAATGTCCGAGAAATGTGGAATGATAACTACTTCTCCATGACTCAAGATTACACCATGACGCGTTCTATGAATGATGTCTATGTGACAAATAAACTTCTTCATGAAATCAATTATATTCTTCAACAGCATAGTAAAAGTACTGCTGATTTTGATCTCCCAGAAATCAACCTTTTGTTTGATACCATTATCGATTATTCCAACTTAATTGAACATGAACTCTCAATTGTTATATCAGATTCTGACTTAAACTCGATTGCATTGCTTAATGTTTATCAACGTACTGCATATTACGTGATTACTGAAGCAATACAGCATAATGAATGCTCTCTTTTCTTTGTTGATGGACCTGGAGGCAGTGGTAAAACATTTTTATATCGCTGTTTGCTTGCAAATATGCGAAATATTGGTCACATTATTATAGCTACAGCTTCATCTGGAATTGCAGTCACTCTTCTTCCAGGTGGTACGACTGCACATTTGCGCTTTAAAATTCCAATACCAGTAAATGCTACATCATTCTGTAATTTTGGAAAACTATCTGATATGCATAGACTCTTGGAGCGCTGCTCCGCCATCATTTGGGATGAAGCTCCAATGACACATCGTCATGCATTTGAAGCTCTTGATCGATCAATGAGAGATGTTCTTGGAATAAATAAACCTTTCGGTGGTAAAATAATGATAATGGGCGGAGATTTTCGTCAAATAGCACCGGTTGTTATTAATGGAACTAAGGCTCAAATTATCAATGCAAGCATTGTCCAATCACCTTTGTGGTCAACCGTAAGAGTGCTTCATTTAACTGAAAATATGAGATCTCTCTCTGATCATGAATTTTCTGATTTCTTACTCCGCGTTGGTGATGGTGAAGAACTGACAATTGAAGATGAAATGATCTGAATACCAAATGCTATGATTACTTCGTGGGAAGGGGAACACTCAATAGATATGTTAATTAACTCAGTATTCTGTAACATCAACACACAGATACAGTGCTCAGATTATCTTGCAAACACAGTTTTGCTAACTCCACTAAATGAAGATGTCAATCATTTAAACAATAAATGTCTAGCACTATTTCCGGGAGAAGAGGTCACTTACTACTCATTTGACTCCGTGAATGATGACAGATATAATTTATATCCACAAGAGTTTTTGAACAGTTTATCGCCAGGAAATCTTCCACCGCACAAACTGTCTTTAAAAAAGGGTGTACCTATTATGCTTCTGCGAAATCTCAACGCCACAGCAGGACTTTGCAATGGTTCACGTCTTATTTGTCGTCAGTTCAGCAAAAATATTATTGAAGCTGAAATTCTTAGTGGAGAACATAAAGGGAAAACAGTTTTCCTTCCACGTATACCTTTAAAGAATCCTGAAGATTCAAAGATGCCTTTTGAACTGACTCGCAAACAATTTCCAGTTCGACTTAGTTTTGCACTGACAATCAATAAAGCACAGGGCCAAACACTGAAGAAAATAGGAATTTACTTACCCGGCCATGTTTTTACTCATGGTCAACTATATGTAGCTCTATCAAGAGCAATGTCTTTGTCAAGTACTACAGTACTAATTAAAAAAGGATCACTGCCTCCTCACGAGGGTATGTACACAAAAAATGTTGTGTTCAAAGAACTTCTCATTCAACCACAACTACAGGTACATCACGATTCATTACAAACAATTCCTTTTAATGTGCATAGTCATTATTACTGCTTTTTACATTTTACAATATTTACCTCAAAACACTTTCAATGTGCAGTGACGTGTACTGTAAATTGACATAAAAATTACAGATACATCATATTTCAACAGCACAAACACAAATTTTGCAAATACATCTTCCAAGTTAAATACTCGGCTCAGAGAACGTACGTTTCGCTATTATACTAAACATTCTTTGTTTACTCCTTCCAAAATCAAACATTCTCTTATATATGTTATAAAATACACATTCATTTCACAGTTATTAAATTTGTTTTTTTATAACTGTCAAAAAATCGCAGATGGAAAACACGCGCTCGCCAGATAAACAGCTACAGCTACGGAATACTTCTGCCACGCAGCCCAGTAAGTTATTAGTACTATTCGTACTTATAATTTTACTACCATACAACTTGCAAATTGAGCCTATAACAACTGTTTGACAGATGACCCTGTGAACACCACCCCTACACCTGTCTCAGATGACAACTACTATGATGAGCTCTACCCGCCAACCACAACACGTTGGTCAGATTTGCCACGAAATGAAATTCCGGGTTTTCGACTACGTATCCCAGCTGTACCATCAGGTCTAACACCACAGGAAAAATGGAACTATGTATTCACAATGATTAGAAGGTATCACGTACAAAATAATATGCATTATATAACGAACAGTACTATGATAAATAAATCGTTGTTTGCTAATACCTAATATAAATTTACATATTTGACAACTGCAGGGTCTCTGAAGGCCACTGAATAAACTATGATATCACTCACTGTTTTCACTGCTACTCTCCTCCAGCTACATATGCACATACCCGACTTCTACTACTATACATGTGTACATCTTTGTTTTTCTCCTCACGTTGTTATTTTTTTTCGTTTTGTTATAATAACATTCCATTGTATATATCCCTCGCCGCTACTACGTGCTTAACTATGATACATATGCTGCTTTATATGCTCTTCAGTGCATGTGCTATCACAATAAGAAACATATATTGTATGTATACATTTACATTATTCATTTCCACCTTCTGATATTCATTACACCTTAGTACAGTGCAGCTTACAAAATATTTAAATATGCAAAATTACATTACACACTCAATGTCAAGTCGACAGGGACAAGCAAAGCTCACCAAACTCGACCATACCCCATCATCTTACCTCGACTCCATACGACAATCGCCCTACGTCGACCATGCTCCTACCTCCATCTCCTCAAAAAAATCATATATATGTGTGCGCCCTGTTGCACCATCTTGCAATTTTGCGTCAGCGACATAGAATTGTGTTGAATCACTTCGTTTTTTTTGTGACGCGAGTGCACGTACAGTCAGCCACATTAAAAGCCTGCATGCACGCATGCGAATAACATGTCCATGCAAACTGAGCCAAATCGCAACAACTGGCGTACAGTTTGCACACACTTTCAATTACGTTGTAGCACGTGTCAATTCTTTGCCTGCAAGGGTCACCCGGACTCTCACCCCCAGTGATATCCTACGTACAAGCACGCGCATATCATATTCATACAGAATGCACTGCGTTTCAACAATTTACTTTACTGACACTTCTACTTTCACTTCTGTTGCATCGCATGACAACTCTTTCTGTTCAGAGGCAAGAAGAGGATCATACACAATCGAAGCGTTGCTGCGAGCACCCAAATATCGTGTCGAACCACCTCCCAGAGTAGCACCCGCAGTAAAATCGTAGGTACAACCATGCGCATATCATGTGCATGCAACCTGCGCTGAGTACAAGCAATTCGCTTTTGTTGCACCGAAACTTTCAGTTCTGCTGAATCGCATGGCAATTCTTTCCGTTCTGAGGTCACACAGAAAACCATGCACAATCGGAGTGTTCGCGCTAGCAAACGAATACCATGTGCAGGCTGACGAAGCGCGTCTGATGCTGCCGAAGGCAGCCCGAGAGCATCGAGCACGGGCGTAGCCCGTGCGAAGATGCTCGTATATATATATATATATATATATATATATATATATATATATATATATATATATATATATATATATATATATATATATATATATATAGATAAAGCTATCAGTTATGTATATATAAATATATATGCTAAATGTCAAAAAAGAAAAAAGCTGTCTGGTTCAGCCTTCCCGATACCATCCACAGTTCATCTTCCCGGTTCATATTTCTGCTAACGAAGACCCAGTCCAGCAGCCATTTCTTCCCGATCCAGAGCCTCTTCCCGCTAACGTTGCTTCATGAAGCTTGGGCACGGTATCAACCGCTCCTACTCACGCCTCTCCATCTCTCTCCCGAGGCCGATAATGGCGGATGCTACAGTTTCCATCGCTCGTCCCCGCTATCTTGCTGGACGTGATTAGAGACCACGCCGTCATAACCGCCCGCAGTAAAAGCGCCCCTCATCCACACTGCCTTAACATCCTGCGGTTTTCGCAACGGTCCACAACAGCCACGAGGGAGTTCCGCCATGGCCGATCCTTCACACGCAGAGATTACCTGTTTTCGTTTTTTTTAACCCTATAAATAGGGATATGATGTACATTTCTGGAGATGATGAAAAATTGAGTGTGTTGTTGTGATTTTAATTCTCGATTGAGTTAGGGGTTAGTTGTTGCTTGTATTTTGATTTCCTGTTGTCGGTTAGGGTGATGATGAATAGTGAAATTCATATGTTGTTGTAAAGTTGAAGCTGAACAGTTGTGTTAGTGTGGGTGATTGAGGAATGTTAAGTTTCCTATTTGCATCGTGAGATCCCTTTAGTGCTGAATTTCTTTTTTTGTCATTGAAGACTGTGAATGCTTAGTCTCATGTTAGGTGCTAGGTGGTGAAAGCTTGCTGTTAATGAATGTGTTTGTCTGCTTCATATTGTCGTGGATTAGATTCAGTTGAAGGCTTCTGTGGGAGTTAGTGAGTAGGGAATGAGAATGTTTACTGCTTCCGTTTGAGGGGTACTGTGGAGACGTTTTCCTATGCGAAAGTTGCTTTCCTGTTAATTTCATCCCGAGAAGATGAACAGTAACATCAGGTATTGTGGGCTTACTCTGATTCCTGTTGCTAGTAGGCTTGGAGTGTGGTTATTTGTTACCAGTAACAGATTGGGATATTATTGATTAGGATTAGGTGTGCTCGATGCCAGGTTATTGCTTGCTCGTGAACAGTGAATGTTAATGTCGCTGTGGTGAGAGACTTTTAGATCAAGTGTTAGAGATTTCGTGGATCCACCTTGAGTGCTTGAGGTTACGTGGAACCACCCTGAGTGTGAGAGCGAGTGAATTTTAGGAATGTTAGTTTGTGGCTTCCTTACTTTGAGTGATTCCGTGGAACCACCTCGTGTGAGGGTGTGATTTAATTCCTTGGTGCCCGTATGCGATAGCGGCCGACCTCGGAGCGGAGATCGAAGTTGACGAGGAGTCCTCGCGAGATCGTCATCGACTTCGGATACGGAAAGACGCATCTTTCCGTGGGTAATTGTTTCTATCCTTTTCTTTGTGTGTGCCTCTATAAATTCTCATAGGTTAATAGATTCACTGCTGGGTTTTCGTCCAAATTTTGTCAGCAAACGCTACGTCGAAAACTCCAAACGGAAACGTATTTGGAGTTCACGATTTCCGTTTTGCTACGACAAGAGGAGCGGAACGAAAGTTGCAAACTTCCGTCCCGGATTTAAAATCGAACCTTGATTAAGAAAATTCATTTTTAAAAAGAAGTATTTTTGTGCTTTCAAATCCAAGTTGCGTAAATTTTTAGTACTGCGGCCGCTCTAAAATTGACAAAATTAATTACTCGTCGCATGCACTTATGGTTTCCTAGTAAAAAGCCGACAGACGCGTAAACCCTACGCGTCGTCCTGCATCACTGGGTCAAGTGCCCACAATGGGTTGCGAAAGGATAGGGTGTGGACAAAATAGTCGATGGTTCTCCAGTGATTCCTAAGGCAAGGATCGAATGATTTTGATACCTAAGTTGTTTCATAACTTACTGGACTAGATAATCAGAGTCTTGTCACTAAGTCTAAGGCGAGAGCGCAAGGGAAACGTCAAACCCTATCTACATTAAACAATTTTGTTGGACCTAAGAATCAAGCCCCTAACATAATCCATAGCATGTTCATGTTAACAATTTTGTGAATTTTCTTTTCTCATGACAAATTAAAGTCTAGTTATAACTGCACCGGTCACATGAATAGAGACTTGGAGTTTAAACTTTTAAATTAAACAAATGCAAAAAATGGAACCAAATCCCATAGTGTCTCGAGAAGAAAATAGTAGACTTGTGTCATGTGGTATTTGATGTTGTTTAAAAGGCGATTGAACAGATCTTCCATTTGCTAAGCTGGTGACCGCAATTTAGTAAAGGACTCTACAAATTTGAACAACAGAAAAATAAGAAGGGTAGTAATGCACTCTTACAATATTGTTCAATGGTTGTCTATTTTACTAATTTTCAAGACTGCTTTTGCATCTCCTACTCATAGCATAGGGATTCATTCAAAAGTAAATAAAGACAATAAAAAAATGCCAACCTAAGCAATGCTTGGTAAAGATACACTTCACTACAAATTTTTAATCTGTTTTGCAGCTTAGAACTACACAACCATACCAAGATAGAACACAATAAAATAAATAATGCGGCAGGAAAGTAATCAAATAAAAAATCATGTCAAAATGGGTAAAAAGAAAAAAGCATGCACCGAAAAAAAATGAAAGAAAAAGAAAATTGAATACCTACTAGGATATGAGTTTTTGCAGATGTTGTTCCTAATTGTCCAAAGTTGTTCAAACCAGTAGAATAAACTCGACCACATTCTATCAATCAAAAAGAGTCATGATCATCATGAAGAAAGTAGATATCATAAAAAAAAAATTTCAATCCAATCTTATCAATTGTAAGAGTTAAACAAGAAATTCGGCCAAACTAATTGAATGAATTTGAGAACGTGAATCAGCGGGCATATATGTGACAATCAAAGCACGCAATCTGCAAAGCAATGAATTTGTCAACTAGTTTGGTAATCTTGATAACTCCATCCTAATGTTCCCTAGGAAAGATAGTTTATGGGAGATATTTAAGCTAAATAGTCGTGCATTTCAAGTCATAAGTGGAAAGCACTAATTTGGCTGTAAATCAAGGGCATGAGCCTATGGTCATCCTGAATGTGCTTCATAAATTACAAGTTCATGTTAAAAGGGTTGTTATAAAGCACGCTATGAATATTGATAGGGAACAGTTGTGATAAATCACATTCAGGAAAAATTATAGGAAACTATGTCAAGTGAATAAGAAATTACTATCATCATCATTAGCCTTATCTTCAGCTATTTAGGCAGAGTTTATGATCTCAATTTTGCATTCATCAAGAATTGCATTAGATGTTAAACCTATTTTTTGTAAATCCTTTTCAATAACTTTTATCCATGTTGACTCTTTTATCCTTCAACATTAAATTTATCTACTTATTTAAGAGGTGCATTTTATACTTGTAGTTGTACATGTCCAAACCATCCAAGTCCATTTTACTTGCCTTCCATAATTGTCACTCCAGACCTTCATCTAATATGATTGCTCCTTATTTTATTTTTTGTAGTTTTACCACATATCCATCTTTACATGCTTATTTATGCCAAGCTCAGCATAGACATCAATGAATTATTACTTCGCAACACTCGAAACATCCAACATTGCAGGCCTAATTGTATTTGTTGGTTTTTGTGTAAGTTTGTGGTTTTTATTGTGTTTTCCCTCTCTTGCATACATCTTGTGATCACTTTACCTAAGAATTAATTGGAACAATATGATTCTCCTCGTGGTATCAGAGCCCTAGGGCGTCTGCCGATCCGGCCCCCGCTCGTGATCTCGCTTTTGTCGTTCCTCGCCAATCCCGCCTCGCCGATCCCTGACTCATCCTGCCTCGCCAACGACCCATCCCGCCGATCCCGCCTCGCCAACGACTCGTCCCGACTCGTCGTGCCAGTGCTCCTCTAGCAGTTCTTCTTTAAAAACAGTTCTTCTCCAGCGGACTTCCCCTCCAGCAGCAGTCCTCTTCTTCGGAGGCTTCTCCTTCTAGTCGAGAGCTTCTCTCCGTTTTTTGTTGCCGCTTCTTGCTTGACACCGGATATGCTGACCTAGTTTGAAGTCATTTCCAGTGTCAGTCTCTTCTACATGCTCCTATATGGACTTCTTTGGCCTCCTCTTTCTATGAGCACTGCCTAGGTTCTCGTTTGGCGGTGTGGTGTCCTGCCTTTGGCTCCTTGATTTCTATTCTTGGATTATCATGCCAGGGAATAGTGATTCTCCCACGGTCTCTTCTACGGACGGGGTGTCCTCTGCTACTTTGGTCTTCGGTGGCCCTGTTCGGCCCAGTCATGATCACAATACTCCTCAAATCATGACTATATGTCTGGATGGCTCAAACTTTCTGTCATGGTCTCGAGTTGTTACTCTTGCCTTGAAGAGTAGACGGCTGTTTGGTTATGTCCTGAGAACTATGAAGGCGCCTACCCAGGATTCCCCTGATTGGTTGTAGTGGGAGTCGTAGAACTCCCTTGTCATGTCCTGAATGACCAACTTCATAGACTCTATTGCCTAAAATTACTTGTTCTTAGACACTGCTGCTGATATTTGGAAGAGTTAAGGCTGCATACTCCTACAGGGGGAATGTTGCCTAGATTTATCAGCTGCGACGAAAGATCTTTCTCATCCGTCAAGGTAATCTTCCTCCTGTCTATTACCTGAAGTTCACCAGCTTTATCAAGAGTACGATCATTTTGACTCCCTCACTTTTGTATTTCCCGAGGATGAGATCCTTGTTTGGGCTATGGAAGAACAGAACAGAACAGAACAAAGTTTTTGAGTTCCTTCATGGTCTGCATCGGGACTTCCACCAAATTAGTGTTCAGATACTTGGGCGCTCTCCCACTCCTTCTCTCCCAGAGGTTTATAGTCGTGTTCAGCAAGAGTTTGATCGACGACAGACTTGGACTCCTGATGCTGCTCCAGAAGGTTCTACCCTCGCTGCTTAGTTTAGTAGTCAGGCTTCTCGTGATCCCAGATCCAAGCCCACTGACAAGGATCAATTGCTATGTGATTACTGTGGGAAGTCTCGTCATACGCGAGACACGTGCTTCCGTTTTCATGATTTTCCTACACCCTGCATGGTTATGGTCGCTCCAAAGGATGTTTTGCTCAGTCTCGGTATGCTCATCTTTTGGATGCCTCGGCAGAGCCCTCACCTTCCTCCGACGCTCTTGCTCTTGTAGCTCTACCTGCTGATGAAATTCAGCGTTTCGTTGATTGATACAGGGCCAGTCTATTGAGCCCCCTGCTTCTTCCTCTTATGCACACTTGGGATCCTCTAGTGCTCATGTTGGGTCTTCCAATCTGCCTACTCACTGGATTATTGATTTTGGAGCCACAGACCATATGACCGGCTCTGTCACAGGTTTTGTTTCTTACCTTCCCTTGTCTGGTAGGGACAAGGTGACCATTGTTGATGGATCTTTCTCTCTGATTGCTGGGAAAGGATCCATCTCCTGCTCCTCTCTCACCCACTCCTATGTGCTTCATGTATCAAATTTTCCCCGCAATCTTCTCTTCATTAGTCATCTAACCAATTATATGAACTGTTTTGTGACCTTCTTCCCTTCCTCTTGTGTTTTTCAGGAATTGAAGACAAGAACAGTGCTTGGCTCTGGTAAACTATTGCATGGACTCTACGTGCTTGACTCCTACCACCACCCTCCCGCGACTCTTCATGCTACTCAATCGGCTACTTTGGAGTCCTGGCATTGTCTCCTTGGACATCCTTCTATCTTATCTATGAAACATTTATTTCCTACTTTGTCACCTGTATTAGTTGATAGTTTTCGTTGTGATGCTTGTGAACTTGGAAAACACCATCGTGTGTCTTTTAATCATGTTTCCTCTCCTAGTTCTGCACCATTTAATATTATACATAGTGATGTTTTAGGGTCATGTCTTGTTGCTTCTATTTTTGGGTGTTTCTGGTTTGTCACTTTCATCAACTGTTTTTCCCAGACCACCTGAGTATACTTAATGAAAGTCAAAAATGAAGTATTCTCTTTATTTCAACGGTTTCACAACATGATATCTACGCAATTTGGCACCAGTATCAAAATTCTTTGTACTGACAATGGTCGTGAGTACATTAACTCCACCTTTGAACATTATCTTGCTACTCATGGCATTGTCCATCAGACTTCATGTGTTTACTCACCGGCGCAAAATGGGGTGCCCGAACGCAAGAATCGTCATTTCTTGGAGGTTGTCCGGTGTCTTCTTCTTCACATGTACCTTCCCCGATATTATTGGGGGGGACGTTGTCCTCAACGCTACCTACCTTATTAACCGCATGCCCTCATTTGTTATAGGGTATAACACTCTCTTTACCACTCTTGGTGTCCCTCCAACAAACTTACCACCTCGTGTGTTTGGGTGTGTGTGATTTGGTCATATCCATCAGAAAATCAAACTTGATGCGCGTGCTCACAAGTGTATCTTCATCAACTATTCTCCAACTCAAAAGGGTTATAAATGTATTGACCTCATCCACAGGAGAGTGTTTGTGTCCATAGATGTCACATTTCGTGAATCTGAGAGCTACTAAAGGTCCTCACTTCAGGGGGGAACTCTCATCTGATGGAAGTGAGTTTCTTCACGCCCGGTGATTCTCTCTCTACTACTTTGTTACCACTTTGGATCAATTCCACTCGACATCCTCTCATGTTGCCCCTGTGTCAACTCTTGTTGCTCCTATTACGATCTCAGGTCCCTCCATTGCAGGTGTATTCTCGTCGTTCTAAGGGAACAAACACACGAGCCCCTCGCAGAATTCTGGAGCCGTCATCTGACTCGTTGTCTGGGTCTAATGCTCTAAGGGAAGGTACCTCCACACAATATCATTTATCTCAGTTTGTCTCTTATTCCCCTCTAACGGCTTCCCATACGGCCTTTCTCTCTTCCTTGACTACGGTTTCCATTCCTACTTTGTGGCAGGAAGCCCTCTCTGACGACAAGTGGAAGACAACTATGCTTGAAGAAATGCATGCTCTAGACAAGAACCACACTTAATACTTGGTACATCTGCCTAAAGGGAACTAGGGAAGACTGTCGTTGGAAGTAAATTGGAATTTTTCCGTCAAACAGAACACTCTGGGTGTTGTGGAGAGATACAAGGCAAAATTGTTTGCAAGAGGGTACACGCAGACTGTAGGGATTGACTATCAAGAGACCTTTGCTCCGGTAGCAAAGATGAACTCCATAAGGATTCTCCTATCTTGTCCTGCTTATAAGGGATGGAATCTTAGTCAACTGGATGTCAAGAATGTGTTTCTTCATGGGGATCTAGAAGAGGAAGTATATAGCTCTTCCTCCAGGTCTTTCACCTAAAGGATTGGAAGGGAAGGTGTGCAAGCTGAAAAGGCATTGTATAGACTGAATCAATCTCCTAGAGTGTGGTTTGGGAGATTCCACAGGGTCATGACTTGCTTCGGATACTCCCAGAGCAATGCAGACCATACTCTCTTCATCAAACACAGTGATGGAAAGTAGATAGCTCTAATAGTTTATGTGGATGATATCATCAATACAGGCGATGATCATGATGAGATCCATACTCTAAAAGAAAGGTTGACGAGAGAATTTGAAGTGAAAGACTTAGGAAGTCTTAAGTACTTCTTGGGCATTGAGGTTGCACGGTCCAAACATGGTATTTTTATATCGCAGAGGAAATACATTCTTGATCTCCTCAAAGCTTCAGGAATGAGTGGGTGTAGACCTGCCGACACCCCAATTGAAGCTAGCCACTGACTTGGAAGAGATGATGGTGAAACTATTGGAGACATTCCAAGCTTTCAGAGACTTGTGGGAAAATTGATCGACTTGTCCCATACTCGCCCTGACATCTCCTATGCGGTTGGAGTAGTCAGTCAATATATGCATTCTCTGAAAACTCGTCATTTGGATGTTGCTCATCGTATCCTTAGATACCGCAAATCCTCACCAGGGAAGGGCATTCTATTCTCATCAAGTGATAGTCTGACTATTGAAGTTTACACTGATGTAGACGGGGTTGTGTCGGTTGATGATTGTTGGTCCACCTCAAGTCACTGCACGATGGTGGGTGGAAATTTGGTTACATGGAGAAGCAAAAAATAGCGTGTCGTCGCCAGATCCAGTGCAGATGCAGAGTTTCGAGCTATGGCTCACGGGATATGTGAAGGGCTATGGACTCGAACCATCATGAAGAAGAGGAGCATATTAGATTGTACTATGATAACAAGGCGTCCATCAGTATTGCTCATAATCCAGTGCAACATGATCGTACTAAACACATTAAGATCGACAGGCACTTCATTAAAGAAAACATTGTAAGAGGAATTGTGGTTACACCCTTTGTTCCATCCGAACAACAATTGTCCGACATTTTCACTACGGGTTTGTGCATTGGTGTCTGTGGAAAGATTATTGACAAGTTGGGCATGGTTTACATCACACACCCGACTTGAGGGGGGTGTTGGTATTTGTGTAATTTTGTGGTTTTTATTTTGTGCTTTCCCTCTCTTATATATATCTTGTAATCTCTTTCCCTAAGAATTAATTGGAACAATACAATTCTCCTCAGTATTTCCTAAAATGGATATTTTAGTCTAAATTATATTTTCATATCTCATAACATTCCTGAGCCAACTTTCCATTTTAACTGGTCAATCTTAACTCGTTATATCTGCATGTCCACATTATTTTATATAATAAATCCAAGATGCTTAAACGTATTACAATTTGGTATCACTAGATCTAATATTATTATAAATGTTAATATTGCACTCACTAAATGCTTGTATCATACATTGATTTTAATTGTAAGACATTTTGAAGTCTTTTTTACATTGTTTTAACTCCCCCATCATTTCAGCGGATGTCTCTGCTACGATAATTAGATTAACTACAAAAACATATACATCAAAACAACTCACTTTGAAAATCCTTCTTAAGAATCTTGAAAATCAATATAGAAGCCATGAATCTATCTTATTGCAATCACAAATATTTGTCTTCATGACTATTTCAACTATTATGTGATCGTAAAGTACCACTAAAACTTAAGGGCAAGTTTTACCATACTGCAATTAGACCCGCGATGTTCTATGGTTTTGAGTGTTGGAAAAGTGAATTGTGTACATGAGCAAAAAATGGGAGTTGTGGAGATGAGAATGCTTAGGTGGATATGTGAACACACGGGATTGGATAAAATTAGGAATGAAAGTATCAAGGATAAGAAAGGAGTAGCACCAATTGCAGAGAAGATGTGAGAAGCTCGTCCAAGATGGTTTGGACACGTACAAAGGAGACCATTAGAGGCGCCTGTTAGGCGTTGTGAGAGTCTAGTCACTAGACATGTTAAACGAGGGAGGGGTAGACCAATAAAGACTTGGAATGAAACTGTAAGGAAAGACATGATGTACTCAGGCAATTGTGAGATTATGACAAAAGATAGGGCACAATGACGACAAAGGATCCATATAGCCGACCCCACTATAGTGGGATAAAGGCTTGAGTGTTGTTGTTTGTTGTTGTTGACTATTTCAACTATTAGCTACAGTTAGAAGATATAAGGGAAAATGATGTAAAGGCACATTTCTTCTTTCTCCTTTAGTCCCACATTTATTGTATAGGATTCTTTCTCCCTCTCTACTACTATATATTTGTACTCACTCATGTATTTGATTCATGACAGAGTATATACAAGGTTTGGATCTACATTTTTACATGGTATCAGAGCGAATCTGATCCCGGACGGCTACCTTTTTTCCTAACCGCTGCTATCTGCGCAGCCTCATCGCTCCTTCCCGCTGCTGTTCGGCGGCCTTCTCTTCTCTAACCGTCCCTCCTCTCTCTGTGGCTTCCACCTCTCCTCTCCTCCCTCCCTCTGCTTTTATGGCTCCTTTCTCTCTGCCCGGTGGGATCCGCCTCCTTCCCACTGTTCGCTCTTCTAGCCGCTGCAGGCTTCATTGTCGCTGTGTTTGCCTAATCGTTGTGGGCTGCTTCTAGTCGCTGACTTGCTTCTCGCTACTCATTGCCGCTGCTTCTAGTCGCTGCTCTTTGTCGCAGCTTCCAGTCACGGCTTCTCGTCGTTCTTTGTCGTTGCTTCTAATCACTGCCCCTTGTTGCTGCTTCTAATCGTTGCTCCTTGCCACTGCTTTTGTTGGTCGTTTGACCTCTCCTTCTCGTCGCAGTCTCGCCTAACCGCAGGCCCTTTGTAAGGTCTTCTGATGCGGAGCAGAGACGAGGACGTGCATTGGGCCCATTCGGGGCTGATTTGGCAACTTTCCATATTTGGCGTGCCCGGATCGACGATCGGGCTACGTGATTGCGTCTGGAGCGTCGCCGCGAGTCAAAACACTATATTAGTTTATATTTTTCAGTCTATTATCAATGTATTTTAAGGGCCGAACTCACCGGTCAATCATAGTCGTTGATTGGGATGCCCTAGCATTTCTTTTCTTATAAATAAGAGTAGTAGGGGGCTGAATTCAGTGATTGCAGAATTTGGAGAAGAATTATTCCCGGATTCCAACGATCTCTCCCCGGTGCTGACGTCGTGGAACCCTAGGTGACGACTCCTACGCCGCCAAACTCCTCCTCATGGTAACCCCTAACCCCACCGTTGTTTTCCCCCTCCTACTCCCCGCCTCCACCGTCCAAAAACCTCTCGTACAGCCAGCCTTTGGCTGTTTCTTCCCCCATACAGCAGCACCCAGTTTTCCCTCCAGCAAATCCAGCCACCTCCCTTTCAATGCACTGTTCATTAATGAAATGAACTATTCATTTCTATAGTTTCTAAACAGTACCCTCTTATTCCAGCCGCCTGCTGCCGTCCGCCCTCCCTATTCCCCATCCCAACCGCCGGCTGTCGTCCGCCCTCCCTATTCCCCATCCCAACCGCCGGCCTCCTGCCAACATACCCAGCTCCACCGCCACCTTCCCTCACCAAAACCGACCACCTCAAGAGGTTTCTAACCCTAGCCGGCCACTCCTTTCTGTTCCCTTCGTGGATCCACTTCCCTCCAATCCGAAAACCCTAGATCTATTTTTGATCTAGTGCTACCGTCCTCCAATCCATTATTTCCATCGAGATCCATCGCCCCGTAGCCCAAATCCGTCGTCAAGCATCGGATCTATCCACCCGCACCCGGATCTATTCCCTAGTGGCCGGATCTTTCCATTTTCGGCCCGTTTCTCCTATTTTCCGCCTTGGACAGCCACATCACCGTTACCGCTCCACCGGTTCCATCTCCGATCGCCGATCTACGCATCAGGACCCTCCGAATCTTCAGTGTCTCGGTTCAGCCCTATATTTTGTGAGCGTTTGTGGTATTGTGTTATTTGATTCACATTTGCATTTGGGTAATTTAGCATATCTTGCTGCGATATTTTGTTTGTGGGAATTTGTTTTCTGCACTAATAACTTGCAGGAGGAGACATTCGCCCAGCGCTTTGCTTTGGCCCTCCGAGCGGAGGAAAACCATTATAAAATTGCCAAAATAAATATTTATTTTCTATTTTAATATCTGCGTGGTTGCTAAATTTTTCATTGCTTAAATTTATCTGTTAAAATACCGACATCGCATTGCATGTAGAGTTGGATTAGTGTGTCACCCTTGCACCCGCACCTAGAGTCACAGTTTCCGAGCACCACTAGCCTACCCCTACCAAATGAATGGTTGATCGCCGCCTCCTTGTCCCGGAGGCTCTCCGGTCGGGGAGGGGCGTGCTATCGTAACCTTTTTCTCTCGGTCGGTGTATGTGAAAAAGAGTGACGAACTCCTTTTCGGTCATAGGTTGGTCCAAAGAACAAGAGTGGGCTTCCTTAAGTCCGTTGTTCCTCAGTAGCTCAGTGGTAGAGTGGTCGGCTGTTAACTGATATATCATAGAATAGAAAGTAGGATCCTACTAGGGGAGTTCTCACTCTGACCTAGCGACCCCTGCCAATGGTAGGGGTAGGCTAGTGGTGCTCGAAAACTGTGACTCTAGGTGCGGGTGCAAGGGTGACACGCTAATCCAACTCTACATGCAATGTGATGTCGGTATCTTAACAGATAAATTTAAGCAATGAAAAATTCAGCAACCAAGCAGATATTAAAATAGAAAACAAATATTTATTTTGGATATTTTATAATGGTTTTCCTCCGCTCGGAGGGTCAAAGCAAAGCGCGGGGCGAATGTCTCCTCCTGCAAGTTATTAATATCGCAGCAAGATATGATAAATTACTCAAATGCAAATGTGAATCAAATAACACAATACCACAAACGCTCACAAAATAGAGGGCTGAACAGAAACACTGAAGATACGGAGGGTCCGGATGCGCAGATCGGCGATCGGAGATGGAACCGGTGGAGCGGTGGCGGTGAGGTGGCTGTCCAAGGCGGAAAATAGGAGAAACGGGCCGGAAATGGAAAGATCCGGCCACTAGGGAATGGATCCGGGTGCGGGTGGATAGATCCGGGTGCGGGTGGATAGATTCGATGTTTGACGGCGGATCCGGGCTACGGGGTGATGGATCTCGATGGAAATAATGGATTTGAGGACGATAGCACTAGATCAAAAATAGATCTAGGGTTTTCGGATTGGAGGGAAGTGGATCCACGAAGGGAACGAAAATGAGTGGCCGGCTAGGGCTAGAAACCTCTTGGGGTGGTCGATTTTGGTGAGGGAACGTGGCGGTGGGGCTGGGTATGTTGGCAGGAGGCCGACGGTTGGGATGGGGAATAGGGAGGGCGGACGGCAGCAGGCGGCTAGAATAAGAGGGTACTGTTTAGAAACTATATAAATGAATAGTTCATTTCATTAATGAACAGCGCAATGAAAGGGAGGTGGCTGGATTTGCTGGAGGGGAAACTGGGTGTTGTTGTATGGGGGAAGAAACATCCAAAGGTTGGCTGTACGGGAGGTTTTGGACGGTGGAGGCGGGGAGTAGGAGGGGGAAAACAGCGGTGGTGTTAGGGGTTACCTTGGGGAGGAGTTTGGCGGCCTACGAGTCGTCACCTAGGGTTCCGGGAATGTTTTTTCTCCAAATTCTGCAATCACTGAATTCATCCCCCTACTACTCTTATTTATAAGAAAAGAAATGCTAGGGCATCCCCATCAACTGCTATGATTGGCTGGTGGGTTCGGCCCTTAAAATACATCGATAATAGACTGAAAAATAAAAACTAATATAGTGTTTTGACTCGCGGCGACGCTCCGGACGCAATCGCGGAGCCCGATCGTCAATCCGGGCACGCCAAATATGGAAATTTGTCAAATCAGCCCCGAATGGGCCCAAAGCGAGTCCTCGTCGCTGCTCTGCATCATCTTCCAATCGCTGCGGTCTTGCCCTATCCGCTGCCTCTATTCGCTGCTTCTATCTGTAGCGGCTTGGTGTTCTGCTCGCCGCGCGCTGCCTTAGCCGCGGTCTCTTTTCTTCCCTTCTATCCGCAGCGGACTGGTTCTTACCCTCGCCTGCTGGTCTCCTTGGCGACTTCTTCTAAATTGTTGCGCGTCATTCTTGCCGCAGTCTTTCTTCCGCGTGCCCTGTTTAGCCGCAGCGGTCTAGCCTTCTAACCGAGCGACTGTCTTTCAGAGTTGTTGTTCTTGGCGTTACTTGCATGGCTTCCCTCTCGCCTTCTGCTTCCGCTTCGACAACTCTTCCCGGAGCAGATCGTGCTTCTCCCTTGGAGCTCCGTGATGAATTACATATTACCACAATTTCTCTCCGTGGAAAATCAAACTTTGTAGAATGGGTTCACTTCGTTCGTCGTGTGCTGCAAACTAAAAGTCTACTTCATCACCTGACAAAGCCTCCTCCCACTAACCAGATTGACGAGTGGATTCGGGACGATGGGTGTGTTCAATCTTGGTTTCTCAATTCTCTGAACACTGAGCTCTATCGTATGGCCTTGTATCATGAGACCGCTCACGCTATGTGGACCAATCTTCATTCTCTCTACTCTGTGAAGGACAGTCTTCAGCACTTGTTTGACATTCTTACTGATCTTCAGTCCCTCGAAGCTCGAGTTACTGGAGACATCACCTCTTTTGTTGTGCGGGCTAAAACTTTTGTTGAGGCTTGAATCCAGCATTAGCCTCCCACCACGGACTTGGTCACTCAACGACAGCAGAAGGAGGCAGTGGGAATTTCTATGATGATGGCCCGTGTTCCCTCACATCTTCATAGTGTTCGCGCTCATGTTCTATCATCCGTTGTTACTCCATCTCTCTCAGATGTGTGCTCGATGCTCCTAAAAGTTACTCCTCTGGATGCTCCGCTTTCTTCTCCCGCTCTCCTTCAGCAGCCCGTGGCCACTCTCGCTCCATCTACTCATGGTCCACCGGCACGTGGTGGTCGCCAGTCTCGGGGACGCGGTCGTGGTGGTCGAACTCTCTTTAAGTGCTCTTACTACGGCAGGGATGGCCATCTGGAGGCCACCTACTATCGTAAACATGGCATGCCCCCTCACCTTACTGCAACGGTCTCTCTCACACCTCCCTCCGCCACTGGTGATGATATTGATGTGTTACGTACTCAACTCCAACAACTTCAAGGTGTAGTTAGTCGCTTCTATGACTCCGTGATCTCGATCTCCAATGAAGGTATATCTTGCCTCTCACACAGCTCTCACTGGATTGTGAACTGGGGTGTTACACATCATCTCTCTCCGCAGCGGCCGCCTAAATATTTAGATACTGCTTACCCCAGGCACATCACTGTGGCTAATGGTGACACGATCTCGATTTCTGGCACTGCTCATCTGCCTCTTACTCACTCCCTCTCCTTATCCTCGATTCGGGTCTTGCTCTCCTTAACTGTTCATCGCAAGTGGCCCCTCCATCAGATGGATGTCAAGAATGTTTTTTTGAATGACGAACTTCTCGAAACAGTGTACATGCATCAACCGCACGGGTTTAAGACCACGGGAGACTCGTGTATGTTTACTTCGCAAATCTATTTATGGTCTAAAACAGTCTTCACGGGCATGGTTTAGAAAGTTCAGCAAGGTCGTTTGTGAGGTTGGCTTCAAACAAAGCTCGGCAGATTCCTATCTCTTCACTCATCACCAATCAACTGGGACTATAATACTTCTGGTTTATGCGGATGATATTCTGATCACTGGTGATGACTCAGCTGGGATACAACATGTTAAGCAACATTTAAATTCTATCTTTCAAATCAAAGATCTGGGAAATCTTCGATATTTTCTTGGACTAGAGGTAGTATGGCGACCTGATGTCCTTGTCTTATCCCAACGTAAGTATTGCATTGACCTTCTGAAAGATGTTGGTCTCTCGGGTTGCAAACCTGCGGAAACCCCGATGGAAGCCAACCATATGTTGTGTGCTCAGGGATATGAGTCTGATTCTCTACTTCAAAATCCGGAATACTATCATCGTCTTGTGGGAAAACTGATATACCTAACGGTTACGAGACCAAATATATCATTTGTGGTTGGTGTGGTCAGCCCGTTTATGCATACTCTACGGGTTTCACACCTTCAGGCAGTGGAACGCATTTTCAGGTATCTGAAGACTGCTCCTGAGCAAGGACTTGTGTATAAGTCATCTTCCTCTCTTTCTCTTATTGCATACTCTAATGCAGATTATGCGGGCTCGTTGGATGATCGACGTTCTACTACTAGTTTTTGTACATACTTTGGAAGAAACTTTATCACATGGCGCAGTAAGAAGCAGACGGTGGTTGCTCGCTCGTCTGCTGAGGCCGAGTACCGTGCGATGGCGGCTGTTACATCAGAACTAACCTGGATTGAAAGTCTCTGAATGGATTTGGGAGTTAAATTGTCCTCACCTTCAACATTATTTTATGACAGTCAAGCTGCAATACATATTGCAAAGAATCTTGTGTTCCATGAGCGAACTAAACATATTGAGGTTGATTGTCACTTCGTTCGGGAAAAGGTTCAATCACAGGTGCTAAAGCTTGAACATGTTCCTGCTTCTGGGCAAGTTGTTGACGCCCTTACCAAGGCATTACCTCGGAAATTGTATTACCAGTTTGTACTCACTCTTGCGGGGGAGTGTTAGAAGTTATAAGGGAAAATGATGTAAAGGCCAATTTATAGACCCATTTCTTCTTTCTCCTTTAATCTCACATCTATTGTATACATTCTTTCTCCCTCTCTACTCCTATATATTTGTACTCACTTTTGTATTTGATTCATGACAAAGTATATACAAGATTTGGCTCTACATTTCTACAGCTACTCCTTAATCATATATATCTTTAATTGATCAAAATATCTTTGACAAATTTTTCTCTCATTGCACACCAAATTAATTCTCATGGCACTCAATCATGTCCTCTTAAAACTAATAAATCATATGAAGCTCATTTATCAGCTCTTTGTTCTTATTTATTAATTGTCTTAAAACGAAGATTGCTTCCACGATAGATCTACCAACAAGAAAACAAATATACGTCTTTTTTTCTAAAAAATATGACGCGGCAAGAGGAAAATCGATAACTAAGAACGAGCAGCCCATTCACTAATTAAGTTAGATGCCTAATTGTCACTTACATGAAGCAGACAAGCACGCGACTTAGGGTTTTGAATTTCAACAGGTTATTTTATTCCTTCACTCAAAAGTTTATTTATAATAAAGGAGAAGTGTCTTCCTTGTTAAGGTTCATATTTAGTACAAAAATAAATAAAGAGAAACATTGTGTCAGGGCATAGAGAATGTCAAATCCCAAACCAGCGGGAATTTGATGGGCAAGGAGATTAAAACTTGTTGAGGAGATCTACAAATTTTGAACAAAGGCAACTCAGTACACCATCCACAAGTAACCATGTGTTGTTGTTAAAATCGCTTATGTCAATCCCCTTCTTAAAGAGAACTAGACCTCAATTAGCATCAGATCACAAAGATTTTTTGACGTGCAGTAGGCAATCAAGTCAGCGACTGTTAGGAAGTGCTAGCCCTAGATCCGCACTAATCTGACAAGCCAACTGTTGGTCACACACATCAACGACAAGCACACTCGGCGATCATGGTGCAATGTAGGGAGACACTTTTGTGAAAGAGTCGTGTTGTATGGAATCTAAAAAAAGAATATGTATGAGGGAATAAACAAGGGTGCATTTTTTAGGGAATTTAGTAGGTGTTTTGTTTTATATATAAAGGAAAATAATATCGTGATTAACTGTGCCAAGGAAACAGTAATAAGGGACTATGGGAAAGGAATAAAAGGGAACATATTACGAACAGGAACAAGATTGCATTAATCAAAGAGCGTGGATAAAATCCGGAGCAAGCTCCGGCCAAGACCAAGGAGGTTGGGTCCTCCAATGATCCTTATCTCAAAATGAGAGCCCAAAATCCTAATGATCCAAAGATATCCCAACACCTAAAACCTCTCCCCATTATATAGATGAGGGAGGGGACCCACACAAGAAATTATAAAAATATTTAAGTAATTAATTAATATTAATTAATTGATACATGTTAATTATAATAATTAATCACGGTGGTTTCCAAACACGCACTACAGTGGTCTCGGCAAGGGGTGGCTCCTTCGTTAAATGTGTGAGGGTAATATTATGTCGGTCTTGAAAATCAGTCTTATCCTCAAAGCCAAGTTGTAATTCTTTGTCGGGGTCTTTAAGAACGGAAGCGACAAACAACTTGTCATTGTGGGATAGCGAGAGTTTGAAACTTTGACTAAAAGCGGTAAAATAATAAAAAAATTGAGAGGGAAAAGGAGGGGGGCAAATAAGATTTTGTCTTGGAGTGGGGGAAAAGGGCAGCGTCTGGCAGGGGAGTGATGGGAAAGTGTCATTGTGGGTTCCAATGTGAAAGAAAAAAAAACAGTGGCAGGGGAGTGATGGGAAAGTGTCGTTGTGGGTTCCAATGTCAAAGAAAAAAAACAGGGCATGCGGATCAAGGAGGGAATTAGCAGCCGCGTGGGAATGAGGGTCGATAGAAGAAAGGAGAGGGTGCGGCTGGATCTGACGGGTGACGACATACGAAGGAGGGAGGTGCGATGACGTTGGAGGTGCGGGCGGAAGGGAGGTACGGGCTTCTGCTTCTGCGGCAGGAAACGACGCTGGAGGTACAGCTGCCAGAATCATCGTGGGCTGGATCAGGCGGCCGACGGCGCTAAAGGGGCGGGCGTCTGCGGCTGCTATCAGAAGCGGTGCGGGCTGGATCTGGAAGTCGGCACGACGCCAGAGAAAGCCCTGCAGGGAGGAAGACAGCGAGGCGTGGAGGTTGTCTTGAATGTCGAGGTGGCGTTCGACGGAGGCGAGTGTGTCCAGCGTGGCTCGAGCCCCGACGGCGTGGAACAAGAGGGCGGGGGTGGCAGGTCGGATCATTATTACGAATAGGAACAAGATTGCATCAATCAAAGAGCACGGATACAATCCAGAGCAAGCTCAGGCCAAGACCAAGGAGGTTGGGTCCTCCAATGATCTTTCTCTCAAAATGAGAGCTCAAAACCCTAATGATCCAAAGATATCCCAACACCTAAAACCTCTCCCCCTTATATAGATGAGGGAGGGGAACCATACAAGAAATTATAAATATATTTAAGTAATTAATTAGTATTAATTACAATAATTAATGCATGTTAATTACAATAATTAATCACAGCGGTTTACAAACACGCGTTCCAATGGTCTCGGCAAGGGGTGACTCCTCTGGTAAATGTGCGAGGGTAACAGAACATCTCATACCTCATGACATGCATTTCCTTATAAAGGTTCAACTAAAAGTTGTTATGTTGTTAAAGGTGCATCTCAGGCGTGTATAAGGCTCATCAGGCTCAGAGATTTGTGTTTTAGTATAACAAAGGCAAGCTATCTCACTCAGGCACACTTTATAGCCATGGTGTGCGCCTTTTGTGTGTCTTTTGAGCACAAAAAAGTGCAACCAAGTGAGATTTATTATGTACTTATTTTCAAAAGAAAGAAAGAATGTAATAACTCAAGAAATTTTGAATGATTTAGTGTTTGTGAAATATAATTAAGCGTTAAGGCTTAATTACGATGCAAGTGATAATAATGAATGGTAGAATGGATACAGAGTCCGATCAAGATAATGTATTGATGTTTAATAATTATTATTTAAAATAAAATATATTTATATCTTGCCTTTGTTGGGAGAGCGTCAACACCTTGCGTCTAGGCTCCAGGATTCCTTTGCGGCTTGAACCTTCAACAAGGAAACCATCCCTCGCGTCTGTATTTGGTGAAGGTCTAGGCAAGAGATTCACCCCTCGAATTTGTGTTCGGCTCTAGATGGGCGAAAGATCTCTCTCAATTGTTATTGTTTTGCCTTCTTTTTCATTGCTTCTCCATGAGTTTTTTCCCCTTCCACCACTCAAAATTTCTAGTTGTAACAACAATGGTAGGAATGAAAATAAATATGATGGAAGTTTCCAAAAAATCTATTTATCACGTGGACAAAGATGAAAATTGAATTCCCAAATTGAATTTAAATCTTTAAATTCTAGTCATTCAATTATTTAACCAATTCAAATGGGGACTTTGTTGATTTAATTCAAATTTAATTTATTTATCTAAATTAAATTTGAATTAAGAATATTTTTAAAAAGTGCCCTTCAAGAAATATCGAAAAAAATTTATTAACACGCAATGGGGCAAGGAGAGAGAAGGCAAAGATGGATTCTATTTAAAGCCTCCTTATGTTAATAGCATATACCTAATTCCCACCCACCCACCCCCGCCCCAACACACACAAAAACAAACATTTAGCGATCGACAACCACGGAGAAGAGATATCTGCTCAAAGAAGGTGAAGAGAGCTAACTCTATGGCACCTAATCTCCTTATTATCGAAAAGAGAGCCAATTTTATGGCACCTAATCTCCTTATTATTGGAAAGAGAGCCAACTTTATGGCACCTAATCTCTTTATAATCAGAAAGGTAGACTAGAGAGAGGTAAAATCACCTTCTTCTAGAGCATGGACCATTTTTCATTTAATCCATCTATGTGTTACTTAATTAACCGTAGTGGAAAATTTTTGAAAAGAAATTACATAACCCTGGATTATTTAATAATAAGAGAAGTTTGGTTGCTGTGTGCACCATTGATCGATGTCGGATTCATTTTTTGGGTGAAATACAGACTAAGTCAATCAAGTCTCAGTCAGTGTCTATATAGTCAAATAGACTAAGAAAGGGAAGAAAACCGCAAATAATTTCACGAGAGGTTGTTGTGGTGTCCTATGGGCGGCGTCCCCAACTGTTGGCAATGGATATCATGTCGGGGTGACCGGTTGTGTCTAGATGCCTACATCTACTGCAATTCCTGATAAACATTAGCCATCGGTAAGATCATGCAATCTTGTGCAATGGATGTAGTAATTGATTGGATCATAGACTATGATGGCGATGTGGTATCTCTGGCCTACTCAACAGAGGTTGAGTGATACTGTGGGAGTGGGAGGTCAGCACCCCTATGTTAATAGTCGTCACTGGGAGGGTGAAGAGGGGACCTTATGAAGCGTACCCCCATCAACAAAAGTGTGGTGTGTAGCTTAGTGCATGAGATGGGGGCGGTGAGCTTATCTCCATCATGTCATGGAACTATTTGTTTAGTTAAACTTTTTTACACTACTTGAAAATTTTCACATAAAACTCTTTATGAAGTAGATATTATAGTTTTTGTAATATTAATCGACTCAATCATTCAACTTGGGTGCACAATGATATCCCATTAGCACATGAAATCCTAAATGTTGGGGTATCCCATGAGTTGGTCAACCCGATTATGGACATGCCAATAGTATGTAGGAAAACTATATAAAAGTAGTAAATTTATGTTCGGACTAGTGTAAGTGTTTGTGGGTAGATAGATCAAGACACAATTTATATGTTGATAAGTGTTTGTGGGTAGATAGATCAAGACACATTTTATATGTTGTATCATGTATGAGACAGGTTCTCCGCATAAGACAAATCAACTAAACAGGATTGTGAGTACACTGAATATGTTTGATAGCCTTGCAAAGTGATATTACTTTTTATTATGTTTCTGATTGGCTAATGGAGTACATGGTACGGGTCTGGGTCCTGTGGTAATTAAAATGTCTCCTCATCGTATGTTGGCTAAAACCTAACTCGTGTCCTATTGCAGATCGACTGTCGTCACACTCTGCGGGGGCTAGAGCCTAATAGGCATCCAACTATATATATAAATTGTCAACCCATGTGTGTGTCCTGAGCCTAGTTGGTGTCATGTGATGTGCATGGATACTCGTCCAATGTATGCAATCTAGAGTCCAGTTAGTGTTCAGTGCCTAACTATGAAATGTGAGAAGCTAGAGACTATTTTGTATAACAGACCCCAAAATTTATAATATGCATGTTGTTGTAAGGATATATGGATTGAAACTTTGTTAAGCGTAATAGCAGTTTGGCACATGTATGTGATTGGTAATAGCTATGCTTATTCTACGAATCATCAAATGTTTATTTTGTTTTGCACACTACCCTTGCAAGATTTTTTAACTTCAACACTATATGGATCAATAGTAATCACTTTTCCCCTTCCTGAAAGCATCTGTATTTGTGTACCACCTCGCACCATCATCAGAACTCATTATTAATAAACAAACTATTTGTATGCTCTACTAAAGGTTCTATAAATAACTTATCGTGTGTATCAACCATTTTGACATTAGCATTAGCTCACTAAAGAACTTAAATTTGTCTCCGTTGAGGCTAGAAAAAGCTTAAATCAATAGATACTTAAGACACCTTTGTAAGAGAGCTATAAATAGATCTTTCAGATATCAGGATGGATGTTTTACTGAGCCAAGAGCATCAATGGCCGTAACCCTATCAAATATGAACAAAAAAGTCAACAAATATTAAGATTACAGCCAGTAATTCCCGATTAACAATTAAATTTCCCCGACTGATCCTAGAAATCATATATTCCTACGCATATAAATGTAATCCTGGGTGAAATTTAGCTCAACGGCAGAAACAGGCGAGAAAAAAATGCCCCACCAGTCAAGAAGAGCGTATGAGCGCCGCCACAGGAGATGGCTACCGGAGAATCGTCCCTGTCGAAGAAGGGACATGCTGTTGGTTTCCACTTGGACTCCAAGCTCCCAAGCCCTAACCTGCCGTAATCTCCGTTGCCCCAAACAGCTGCGAATATCCGCGTGGAACTCGAGAAACACCGCCGAGAAATTTCCAAGGGCGAGATCAAGGAAGCAACGCCGGCGATGAAAATTCCTCGAGCAATTCTCCGTCTCCACATCGCCGACGCCAATGCAAGAACGATGAAGGGCGGTGGAAGAATAATCTATTGAGAAAGCCTCGTGTTCCTGCAATGTGTCATGTATGGATTAAACGTTAATCGTAAAGCTGTTAGGGCTTCATTTGGTTGGGCCGTCGAAACGGAGTGATCAAATTGGAGGTGCGAGGTGGTTTCTCCAAATGAAATTTTTTGGACATTTCTCAAGGTGGGTTCGGGTGGAAACGGAGCAAACGTCGCCAGAGATTTATTGTTTTACCCGCCTTCCGATGGCGTTTGCCCCAAACGGAGCGGCAAAACGCCGAATCAAATAATGCCTAGATCTTATTTCAGACATTTTTAAGACATTAAAAATGTTAGGATCGTGACACCTCACACGCGCACGGATCGTCCGGATCGCGCCACGTCGGCGATCCGTGGGAGGAGTTAATTCCAAATCCGGGAAAGCTTGTTTTGGGAAGACTATGTTTAGAAAGCTACTGAGGCCGATTAAATTCTGGAATCCTTATTTTAGGAAGATCATTTGTGGTCGGGTATCTCATTCCAATATTATGATTTCTCTCCTATTCAGATGGGTGAGTTATTGCTGCTTATTGTGGGTCTAATTGCTTCCTAAAATTGGATTTAACTCCTAATTAGAGAAGGCTAACTGCCATTATAAATTTGGGGGTCATTTGTCTTGCCGATGAGAGAGATCAGGCCATCAACAGAGAGAAAATTTGTGAGATCCAAACTGTGAAACCAGCGGGAGGAAGAGTTGTTGGAGTTTTTTTCCGGCGGCTTCGGCTTCGTCTCAGGCAGCGGCGGCGGGTCTTGGGCCTGGTGGCAAAGCAGCAATGAGACAGGCATCAGGCGCGGCGGCGAAGGAGCACGGTGGTATGGAGGGAGTTCCGGCCGAGCTTGGCGCGCGCATTTTGGTTGCTCAGGAGGAGCAACGTTCCGGGCGACAGCGCTGTCGGAAATCCGACAGCTCTAGTTTCAGTTTTTTGTTTTGCCTTTTGTTTCCTTTCTCTGTTCGACCCATTGAGGCCTATTGTAATCGGTAACTTTCTGACTTTAGTGGATCTTGTCCGGCGCGCTCTCCCCGTGGAGTAGGAGTCTCATACTCCGAACTACGTAATCTTTTGTGTTGTCTGTGTATGCTAGAATCTCGTTCTGTATTTTATTTTGCGCGATACTGGTTCTTGCTCATTCGTGAAATTCTGTTGCGCTACCGCGGCTTAACTCGATCTGATTTCACAACAATTGGTATCAGAGGCGAGGTTCCACGGGGGTGATCGTCTGGACGTTCCGGTTCTAGATTTGGGTCAACGGTGGGTGACGACATTGGTCCGCTCCCTATCTTCGCAGATCGGTTACGCGAATATCATCTTGATCGCCTAGTAGCTCTGCGAGCAAGACAATGTCGGCAAAATTCGAGATTTCTAGGTACGACGGCAAGATTGATTTTGGCCTTTGGCAGAAGCGCATAAAAGCCGTTCTCGTACAGCAAGTTCTTCACAAGGCTCTCCTCGGCAAGGAGAAGTCCGGGAAGAAGGACGACGAATGGGAGGAGCTCGATCTGAAGGCCATCAGCACAATTCAGCTGTGTTTGGCCGGTGAGGTGATGTAAAATGTGGTGGATGCTGAGACGACGACGGACTTGTGGAAGAAGCTCGAGGAGCTATATATGTCCAAGTCGCTGACGAATAAGTTGCATGTGAAGAAGCAGCTATACAGCCTGAGAATGTTGGAGGGCTCGCAACTGCTAAATCACATGAACATGTTCAATAAGCTCATCTCCCAGTTGCGGAGTATGGACGTTAAGGTCGAGGAGGAAGACCAGGCTCTGCTCTTGTTGTCTTCATTGCCGAGATCCTTCGATCATCTGGTCACCACTATCCTCTACGGGAAGGATACCCTGAAGATGGAAGAAGTGATGACGACGCTGCTCTCGAACGAAACGAGGAGCAAGTCGGGCCCTAGGGCCGACGAAGGCTTATTCATCAAGAGCAAGGACACATTGAGTGGTAGATCGAGAGGGAAAGGAAAGTGGGAAAACCGACCTAGGGAAAAGTCCGTAGGCAGGAACACGTGTCACTACTGTAAAGAGGAAGGGCACTGGAAGGACAAGTGTCCGAAGCTGAAGCTCAAGGAGTAGGCGCATGAGCCAGATTTGGCTGCGGTGGCATCTGAGGATGAGAGCGATGCCGACGCTCTTCATGCTGCACCCAGCAGTGAGACCACAGGCTCCTGGATCTTGGATACAGGATGCACGTTCCATATGTGCCCGAACAGAGAGTGGTTCTCCAGCTTTAGGCAATATGAGGGTGGTCGAGTTCGGATGGGGAATGTTTTAGAGTGCGAGATATCGGGAGTCGGTAACATCAGGATCAGGGTGTTTGACGGAGTGGTTAGGACCCTCACCGACGTTCGGTATGTACCCGATTGGTGTCTTTAGATATTCGCAAGGAGAAAATAACCAAACTAACAATCCAACAAGGCAAGTATACCTATCGAAATGCAGCTAGGGGACACAAGTGTCGTATTAAAATCCGGGAACCGTTAATTAATCTTACTCACACGAAATCTATTATTTTATCGACGGAAAAATTAGGGTTTAGAAGAAAGCTAAGCGTACTAAAGGAAGAGAACTACTTGCAATGAAAGAGAGCTACTTGCATGAAAAGATAAAGAGAGCTAAAAAAGCGATTATACTAAAGCTTAGTAACGATGAGAGAAAAATGCACTCGATCAGAAATCACCTCTGCAAGAGTGGTTAGAAAAATATGATAAATAAACCTAAACTAATTAGGGTAAAGGTCCTTGACCGTGGAGGTTCCATAAATATTGACATGCTTCTCTCGAAGGCCATGCCTAACTGAGTTTAGGAAGGTCCGACCGACTCTCGCCTAAATCGGAGGCCTAAAACTCGCTTTACGCGGTGAACCCCACTATTGGATTTTACTCCAATCCGGGAGATTTGAACGTCTACCTCTCTCAAGGGGTGCGAACAACTCTCTTTACTCTTGAGTGCTCGTTTCAAACTTTCGGCCTCTCGGCTAGCCCAGAATGAAAGTAAAGGTGGAGAGTATATATCGATGATATACCTCCAACCCGTGATAAATCAAGAGTAATTCAAGGCTAAACCCTAAAAAGAAAAGGTAAGATTTAAAGCATCATAACCTAATCACTCGAACCTCGGATCATCAAGATCGAGTACATGGAGGATTAGTTAATCATGGTGAGGTGGAAGAGAGGGGATGAGTAGAAGAAAATAATGAAAACAAAGTAGAAACGAAAAAGAAAACAACACTTCTTTATTATTGGAAACAGGGATCTTACAACTTGAAAACCAGAGATTACAAGTGCATGAAAAGTAAACTACACTATCATTAACATTATACTACAGAAAGAAGCTAGGAGCTAATACAGGGAAAGCATAAAGCTAGAGATAAGAAGAGCTAAAAATGGAGAGACATGCTTGAAAAAGTTCAGAAATACAAATGACAGAACCTCCCCTCTCAATCCAAAAGGTGTCCCTGAACCCTTGGAGTTGGGCTCTATTTATAGATTTTTTCGGGTCGGGTCACGCCCCCCTGTCACGCCCGGGTCGGGCGTGACCCTGGGGCGTGACAAATTCGGTGCGACTTTTTCGGGCTGGAATTTAATTCTGGCGAAGTAGCTGAAGTACACGCCCACAAGTCACGCCCTGGTAGGGCGTGTACCTGGGGCGTGTTCTTTGTGGCGTGACTTTGTTGAGCTGGGATTGAATGCTGGAGGTGACGGGCGCGGTTGCTAAAGTACACGCCCATATGTCACGCCCCGGGTCAGGCGTGACCCTGGGGCGTGACACTTTCGGTGCGACGGTGGAGCGGGGAAAAACGAGCGCGTTGCGGCGATTCCTCGGAACCTGGGGACACGCCTCTGGAACACGCCCGTGTCGGATGTGACACGGGCGTGACCGATGGCGTGTACACTAAGTTTCCACGGAATGCAGTTTCGGACCAATTGCTTCATTCCTCTGGGTTACACGCCCTAGGTACACGCCCGGGTAGGGCGTGACCTTGGGGCGTGTCACAGCAAAATTCGGCTGAAAGCCGTGAAAAGCTGCAAAAAGCAGAAAAAACGCATTAGCGACAAAAATATATACAAAGAGGAATCAAAATAAGTACTTTACAAGACATGATTTGCTTTAAAACCCTGAAAATATCCTAATAAAATTGACTGCAAACCGTATTATCAAATTCCCGCAAGCTTAAATTTTGCTTGTCCCCAAGCAAAGATATAAAGACTAGTTAATTATAAAAAGTGACTAATTCAAAAAGTTTTAATCATGCATACACAAGTACTATGCCAAATTATAGATAGGGGGAATGTAAAACGTAAATCTAAAACAATTATTTTGGTATGATTTAACTTTTATAAACTTTACTTAACGAAAATAAATCATCCAGAATTTTGACGAAATTCTTTAAATAGATTTATGCAAGGCAATGAAAATGAAAAGAAAGTATTGAGTTATTACTAGATCCAAGCAACGCATTATAATTATATCAATTAAATAACAAAAATCTAAGTTTAAATCCAAAACTAAAACTGATTTACTTTTTTTCTTTTCTTAGTTGTTAAATAAAATTTAAAAAACCGTGAATCAAAAGAAGTTAATAGGACCGAAACGTTTGGTTTAGGATTATGAATAGGAGTGGAATTCAAATATAAACATGGAGGCTTAAAAATCACACTAAACCGAAACAACGAGTTTCAAAAAAAAAAAATTAAAACAAAATATGTATATATATAATTTTTCTTTTTTTTTCTTTCTTTTTCTTCTTTATTGTTATTTAATTTTTTTTCATCATTCATTTTTTTCTTTTTTCAAAACAAAGACCATAAAAAAAAATTCTTTCATGTTGAATTGGCCAGAAAAAAAAAATCAACCATTGCTTTTGAGTATATCTTTTTCAACAATTTCTCCAAAGATAACACAAAATTTCCTATCATGAAAATTTTAGAATGAAACTCAAAAAAAATTAGCGTGATTAGATAGGTAGAAATTTTGGCTTTAGTGAAAATGAAATGCTATGTGGAGTTATCAAATGAATTTGGAAAAAGGGCTCAAAAGCGGCTAACTTGTGGTAAAAGATTTTAGGTTGACAGGAAAGCTCAAACGTAAACAAAAATGACCTAAATCATTTTCACGCTTTTTAAATTTATTTAAAACATAGATTTGAAAATTTTCAGAAAGTAAGTTTGATATAATAAAAGAAGATTGATGAAATTATCTTGAAAATAAAAATAATATGTGACCTGGATCGTTCATATCTACTACGTTATTCAAAAGTTGTCCTTACAAAAATTATCTAAAGACGAAAAGGAAAATATTTGATGATAAATTTTAGAGAAAGTAAAGAAAATAAAGAACGGAAAACCATAATAGAAATGCACTTTTAGAGAAATATTTCACCTTAACATGCTACCGTGAATTAGAAACACAGCATGACCAACATTTTACTTGTGAAATATGATAAAAAAAATTGATTAGAAAAATTATAATTAACTACGTTGTTTATAAAGAAGTTTGAGAAAAACAAAACATAAACATGGGGTACTTATTGAAATACCAAAATGCAGCTATATATATATATTTTGGATTTTTGGATTTTTTTTTGGATTTTTGAAGAATATTTACAAAAAAGTAAAAGATATTTACAAAAAGCAAAAAGAAGGAGGAAGTCCTCCCCCAAGCTTAAAATCTACATTGTCCTCAATGGAGAAGGAGGTTGGAGAACGAGAGAAAAGTAAAGGACAGAAATGAAAGACAGGATTGAAAAACAGGTACTTCCCCGGTTTTAGGGTGCAGGAAAAGCTGAGTGATGTCGCATTGTCATGCTTGTGCTTTGGATCTTCATGAAACGTCGTCGGATGGACTTTGTCATGGAATCAGAACCGTTGGAGCAGACGATCGCAGAAGTTTCAGCTTGCCGGAGCCATTCGGGGCAAAAATTGTGAAATAAAGAAAACAGAAAAAGATAACTTGGGTTGCCTCCCAAGAGCGCCTTTTGTTTAAAGCGTCGGTTGAGCTTGACGCATCAAAATAAGATTGTCTCAAATATTGTTTAAAAATAAAGTTCGAATAAAGTTTAAAGTTTTTAAGAAAAATAAAGTTCAGATTAATCAAATGTCAGGACAGTAAAGATAAAGTTAACAGGGTTGGGACTGACATCATCTCAGAAATACAGTTTAAGACGCTGACCATTCATTTTGAAATTACCCTTATTAGGGTGGGAAATTAAAACAGTACCATAAGAAAAGACTTCTAAAACAGTAAAAGGGCCCGACCAACGTGATTTTAATTTACCCGGGAATAAACTTAAAGATTTTTGGGTGTAATGTCGACGCAAACGCTTCGTCCGCTCTTTATAAAGTCTGTTATTTTTATAAGAGCGCCAAAGTTCGAAGATCGCCGACTGGGGATGGTCGCCACGGCTTAAAGATTTTTGGGTGCCTAAGAAATTTTTTTATAAACATATGTCGATCGTGTCAAACGCTTCGTCCGCTCTTTATAAAGTCTGTTATTTTCATATGCGTAAGAGCGCCACTCATCGAGAAAACTTCAAAGTTAAGTTGAAATTTTCTAAAATAAAAACGCAAAGGTGTAATTCGACAGAGTGGGATATATTCATCACCATTAATCATTAGATGCCAGTTGGGGTCACCGCAAAGGCTGTCAAGTTGCCTACCGACGCCTAGCAGAAATCTGCCACCCAGAGATGTGAGAGAAGCCTTGAGACAATATGTGTTTTTGCGCGGTGATAGGAAGGAAGAATGGAACTAGCACTCTGAACTTGAAAGGAATGTGAAGCAAGAAGGAGAACAGACAAAATGACACTAAAGAGCTTAATAGAGTCCATTTAAAATTTTCAAAAATCTTACCGGGCATGTGCCCGGGTGTGCCTCCATTTAGGTCCGCCCCTATGACGTACATCCGAGGGCGGTTTTGTACGCTGTTCAGTAGGCCCATAGAGCATCGTCTAATTTGGCTCACCAGTCTTTTCTAGATGTGGAAACAGTCTTTTCTAAAATTCTTTTTATTTCTCTATTCACTACTTCGACTTGTCCGTTAGTTTGGGGGTGGTAGGCAGTGAAAAGCTTATGAGTAACGTCATATTTAGTTAGGGTTTTTGAAAATTGCGCGTTACAGAAATGGGAACCCCATATCACTAACAATAGCGTGCGGCGTACCGAAGCGAGAAAATAATTTTTTTAGGAAATTAACTACGACTCGGGCGTCATTAGTAGGAAGAGCTTGGGCTTCGGCCCAACGCGAAACATAATCAACGACAACTAAAATGTACTTATTCCCGAAGCTAGAAGGAAAAGGGCCGACAAAATCAATACCCCAGAGGTCGAAAACTTCGCACTCTAGGAAATAATTTTGTGGCATTTCATTTTTATTCGAAATATTCCCCGACCGTTGGCAACTATCACACCTACTCACAAAGGCATGCACGTCTTTAAACAGGGTAGGCCAGTAAAAACTCGCGCTTAACACTTTGTGAGCGGTGCGAGCAGCTTGATAGTGCCCACCTGTCGGTCCTTCATGCAAATGTTTAATAATATCTAATCCTTCATCAAAAGAAACACACCTCCTGATCACTTGGTCTGCACAGACTTTACAAAGATGCGAGTCCTCCCAAAAGTAGTTTTTCAACTCAGAAAAGAATTTCTTCTTTTGCTGAGACGAGAACTCCTTTGGGAGCACCTGAGTCACTAGATAGTTAACGATGTGTGCAAACCAAGGAGAAGTAGATGTGTTAAGTGAAAAAAGCTTCTCATCGGGAAAATAATCGTTAAAACATTTTTCATCTAATTTTTCTATAAAAGGATTATCTAGGCGCGAAAGGTGGTCAGCGGCCAAGTTCTCGGCACCTCGCTTATCACGGATCTCTAAGTCAAACTCCTGGAGGAGTAAGACCCAGCGAATCAAGCAAGGCTTGGCATCAGTTTTAGATAGAAGATATTTGAGGGCCGAGTGGTCCGAAAAACAATAATTTTCGAAAGAGTAATATAAGGGCGGAATTTGTCAAAAGCGAATACTACAGCTAAGAGCTCCTTCTCGATTGTGGTGTAATTTTCTTATGCAGATGTGAGTGTTTTACTAGCGTAATAAATGGGGTGGAAGTTTTTGGAAATACGTTGACCTAGTACGGCTCCCACCGCATAACTACTCGCATCACACATTATCTCAAATGAAAGATCTCACACCGGAGCTATCATGATTGGGGCATCAATTATTTTTTCTTTTATTAAGTTGAAGGCAGCTAGACAGAGGTCATCAAAGATGAATGAGGCGTCTTTTTTAAGAGATAGGTAAGGGGTTTGGTGATTTTGGAAAAGTCCTTTATGAAGCGGCGATAAAAACCCGCGTGACCTAGAAAACTTCTTATAACTTTTATGTTCGTAGGTTGCGGCAGCTTCTCGATAACTTCTATTTTCGCAACGTCTACTTCAATTCCTCTTTCAGAAATTTTATGTCCCAAAACTAACTCTTCCCTCACATAAAATGGCATTTTTCCCAATTTAAGGCGAGATTAGTTTCTTCGCGTCGCTCTAAGACTTTTTCAAGGTTCTCTAAGCAACTATCGTAGGAATCACCGAACACGGAGAAATCGTCCATGAAAACTTCCATGATGCTTTCTACGTACTTGTCAAAGATAGCGAGCATACATCGCTGGAATGTAGCTGGCGCATTGCACAATCCAAACGGCATTCTTCGGTAGGCGAAGGTGCCGAAGGGACAAGTAAACGTAGTTTTCTCCTGGTCCTCGGGAGAGATGGGGATTTGTAAATACCCCGAGAGGCCATCGAGAAAACAATAAAAGCTATGTCCGGAAAGTCGTTTTAAAATCTGATCGATGAATAGCAAGGGGAAGTGATCCTTGCGGGTGGCGTCATTTAGCTTACGGTAATCTATACACATTCGCCAACCGGTCACCGTCCGTGTCGGGATTAATTCATTATTTTCATTACTTATTACCGTTATCCCTCCCTTCTTTGGTACTACCTGGACAGGGCTAACCCACTTACTGTCGGATATATGATAGATAATTCCTACGTCTAACAATTTCATAACCTCGCCCTTAACTACGTCTTTTATGTTTGGGTTTATACGGCGCTGAGGTTGTATAGAGTTACATGAATTATCTTCCATGAAGATTTTATGAGTGCAGAAAGATGGGCTTATGCCCTTGATATCAGATATCTGCCAAGCAATAGCTTGACGATGTTTTCGTAAAATTGAAAGAAGTTTATCATTTTGTGCATCCGTGAGGTAGGCCAAAACTATGACAGAGAGCTTGGTGTCCTTTTCTAAGTAAGCGTACCGAAGGTGCTCTGGTAGTTCCTTCAGTTCCAAGGTAGGGGGGTCATCATACGAGGTTTTAGAAATTCATTTTTTTCAAAAACTATGTCCTCGTACACTTTTTATATGTAAAATTAAAAGGGGTGTTGCTAGCGGCCATGGCGGCTTCGTGCAGCGATTCAGTTGGAAAAGTAGAAGAGGAACAAAAATCAAAAAATTCTTTTTCAAATTCAGAAAGGCGGGTGGAGGATTCTTCACTTAGGTGTAGAGATTCAGTTGGAGGAGTAGGAGAGGAACAAAAATTGGAAAATTCTTTTTCAAAATCAGAGGTGTGAGAGGAGGATTCTTCACTTACGGTATCTATGAAAAAACAGGAGTCATCATTAGCTAGTGTGTTCTTCATTGAGGGGGTGATAGAGAAAGTTACGTCATCGTCGCCTACTCGAAGGAAGAGCTTATCATTGCTTACGTCAATGATAGCTCGGGAGGTGGCAAGGAAGGGTCGGCCAAGGATCAGGGGAACCTCGACGTCTTCTTCGATGTCCAAAATGACAAAGTCCATCGGGAAGATGAACTTGTCAATTTTGACTAGGACGTCCTCCACTATTCCTAACGGGTATTTGACTGATCTGTCGGCGAGCTGGATACTCATGCGTGTGGGGTTGAGACTACCAATTCTTAACATTTTAAACAACGAGAGGGGCATAAGATTAATACTCGCACCTAAGTCGGCTAAAGCGTGTTTGACAAAGAGATTACCAAAGACACACGGGATAGAGAAACTACCTGGGTCAATGATTTTCTTCGGTAATCTGTTTGTCAAAACCGCCGAGCACTCGGCATTTAATGTGACATGCGAAAGGTTCTCTAACTTCTTCTTGTTGGTCAGGAGGTCCTTAAGGTATTTTGCGTACTTCGGCATATGGGATATGGCTTCGTGGAAAGGCAGATTTATGTGGATTTGTTTAAACATTTCTAAAAAACGGGTGTATTGATCGTCCTGTCGTTGTTTATTAAGTTCGGAAGGGTATGACGGAGATGAATTATTTTTAAAGGTGGGTGGTGGAGTGAGTTCTTTTTCTAAAATAGGGGTGATAATTTCTTCGGCAGAGGGTGGAATTTTTAAAACGGGAACGGAGCTTTGATTTTTTAAAGCGGGAGCGGGGATTGCCTCGGGCTCTTCATTTATCGTACCGGGAACTTTCTTCCCACTCCGAAGAGTTATAGCTTTCGCTTGCTCTCTCGGGTTGGGCTCGGTATTGGAAGGAAGAGACCCTACGGGTCGCTCAGAAATCATTTTAGCAAGCTGTGCTACCTGATTTTCTAAATTTTTAACACTTCCAGTTAAGGTTCTAATCGTAGCGTCATTAGCATTCATGTATTTTGAAAACATTTCCTCCAAATTTGGAGGTTTTGGAAAACTTTGAGGAGGTGGTGGTGGTGGAGAAAAATCACTTTGCGGTGGCGGGCGCACATCATTCGATGGATTGCTCCACGAAAAATTCGGATGATTTTTTAACGCAGGATTATAACTATTCGGAAAATTTAAACCAGGAGGATGAAAATTTGCAGCAGAAAAATTATTAAAAGCAGTTCGAGGCATATTATTTACATAATCCAAATGTTCGGCGGGAGGAGTCGCAGATTCCCATACCTGAGGGGCGGAGGCAGCAGTCATCTCCGTAATTTTTTTGCTTAATATTTCAACTTGCAGTGCGAGTTGGGAGACGTTGTCCACTTCAAAGAGACCTGCAGGTTTGTTTGGGCGGGTCCTAGGCACATTCCACTGGTAAGTGTTCATGGCCATGTACTCAAACAGCTCAAGAGCTGCTTCTGGGGTCTTATGGTTTAAAGTACTGCCAAAAGCTGCGTCTATCATTTGCTTTGTGCTTTGATTTAGCCCATTATAGAATGTTTGCACCTGCAACCATACATGCAGAGCGTGATGTGGGCATCGTCTTAATAATTCTTTAAATCTTTCCCAGGTTTCGTAAAGGGTCTCAGAGTCTATTTGTCCAAAGGCAGAAATGTCATTCCTAAGTTTTGCAGTTTTAGCAGGCGGAAAATACTTCGCCAAAATTTTTTCAGTTAATTGCGTCAAAGTAGTTATGCTATTTTAGGAAGGGTGTTCAGCCACTGCTTAGCCTTAATTCTAAGAGAGAAAGGAAATAATCTTAGCCTAATAACATCATTTGTGACACCATTTATCTTGAAGGTGTCACAAATCTCAAGAAAGCTGGCTATGTGAGCGTTCGGATCTTCATCTTGAAGCCCGTCAAATTGCACATACTGCTGCACTATTTGAATTATGCTAGGCTTCAGTTCGAAATTATTATTTGCTATTGCAGGGCGAACTATACTAGATTATGTACCCTCGAGATTCGGTCGTGCATAATAGGACATAGGCCTTTGCACGGCTTCCTCCACGTTGGGTTCTTCCATTCTTAAGGTAGAAAATGACTCGGAATCCTCAACCGGCACTTGGGTAGTAGGGCCTTGAAATCGCGATCTTCTCCGAAGAGTACGCTCAATTTCGTGGTCCAGGTCCAAAATAACCGACGGACTTCCGCGGGTCATATACTAGAAGAAGAGAGGAGAAGAAAGATGAATAAAATAAACTAGAAAATAAAAGAGCTAATGAAGTTTTTTTTTTTTGAAATAGATTTTTTTATGTTTTAACTCCCGAACTTCCCAAGGGCTACCCGATGAAGGGTTCGCAAGGTACTAGACAAGATAGTGGCATTTAGAGCCACTTTGCCCTTTTCGAGAGAGTTGGGTGGTGTAGAAAAATTTGTGATGTGGGTTTCTATTAAGTAGGCGGTAAATAAAATCCAGCCATTTAACTCCGAGCGAGTAGACGGAAAATAAAAGCTAACACTCACGCACTCGACATAGAATTAAAACACACTCACTCTACAGAAAGTAAACGCACTCTACTGAAATAAAATTCTGCCATTTAACTCAAGTGAGTAGGCGGAAAAATAAAAAATACGCACATTTGCTTGAACAAAATCCAGCCATTTAACTCAAGTGAGTAGGCGGAAAAATTTTAAGAAGGAGGGTGAGAAAGAGAAGTGATAAAATTAATAGATTCGCGTTTTCAAATTATTAACAGAAGTTGCTTCCCCGGCAACGGCGCCAAAAACTTGGTGTCTTTAGATATTCGCAAGGAGAAAATAACCAAACTAACAATCCAACAAGGCAAGTATACTTATCGAAATGCAGCTAGGGGACACAAGTGTCGTATTAAAATCCGGGAACCGTTAATTAATCTTACTCACACGAAATCTATTATTTTATCGACGAAAAAATTAGGGTTTAGAAGAAAGCTAAGCGTACTAAAGGAAGAGAACTGCTTGCAATGAAAGATAGATACTTGCATGAAAAGATAAAGAGAGCTAAAAGAGCGATTATACTAAAGCTTAGTAACGATGAGAGGAAAATGCACTCGATCAGAAATCACCTCGTCAAGAGTGGTTAGAAAAATACGATAAATAAACCTAAACTAATTAGGGTAAAGGTCCTTGACCGTGGAGGTTCCATAAATATTGACACGCTTCTCTCGAAGGCCGTGCCTAACTGAGTTTAGGAAGGTCCGACTGACTCTCGCCTAAATCGGAGGCCTAAAACTCGCTTTACGCGGTGAACCCCACTATTGGATTTTACTCCAATCCGGGAGATTTGAACGTCTGCCTCTCTCGAGGGGTGCGAACAACTCCCTTTACTCTTGAGTGCTCATTTCAAACTTTCGGCCTCTCGGCTAGCCCAGAATGAAAGCAAAGGTGGAGAGTATATATCGATGATATACCTCCAACCCGTGATAAATCAAGAGTAATTCAAGGCTAAACCCTAAAAAGAAAAGGTAAGATTCAAAGCATCATAACATAATCACTCGAACCTCGGATCATCAAGATCGAGTACATGGAGGATTAGTTAATCATGGTGAGGTGGAAGAGAGGGGATGAGTAGAAGAAAATAATGAAAACAAAGTAGAAACGAAAAAGAAAACAACACTTCTTTATTAATGGAAACAAGGATCTTACAACTTGAAAACCAGAGATTACAAGTGCATGGAAAGTAAACTACACTATCATTAACATTATACTACAGAAAGAAGCTAGGAGCTAATACAGGGAAAGCATAAAGCTAGAGATAAGAAGAGCTAAAAATGGAGAGACGTGCTTGAAAAAGTTCAGAAATACAAAAAACAGAACATCCCCTCTCAATCCAAAAGGTGTCCCTGAACCCTTGGAGTTGGGCTCTATTTATAGATTTTTTCGGGTCGGGTCACGCCCCCCTGTCACGCCCGGGTCGGGCGTGACCCTGGGGCGTGACAAATTCGGTGCGACTTTTTCGGGCTGGAATTTAATTCTGGCGAAGTAGCTGAAGTACACGCCCACAAATCACGCCCTGGTAGGGCGTGTACCTGGGGCGTGTTCTTTGCGGCGTGATTTTGTTGAGCTGGGATTGAATGCTGGAGGTGACGGGCGCGGTTGCTGAAGTACACGCCCATATGTCACGCCCGGGTCAAGCGTGACCCTGGGGCGTGACACTTTCGGTGCGACGGTGGAGCGGGAAAAACGAGCGCGTTGCGGCGATTCCTCGGAACCTGGGGACACGCCTCTGGAACACGCCCGTGTCGGATGTTACACGGGCGTGACCGAGGGCGTGTACACTAAGTTTCCACGGAATGCAGTTTCGGACCAATTGCTTCATTCCTCTGGGTTACACGCCCTAGGTACACGCCCGGGTAGGGCGTGACCTTGGGGCGTGTCACAGCAAAATTCGGCTGAAAGCCGTGAAAACCTGCAAAAAAGCAGAAAAAACGCATTAGCGACAAAAATATATACAAAGGGGAATCAAAATAAGTACTTTACAAGACATGATTTGCTTTAAAACCCTGAAAATATCCTAATAAAATTGACTGCAAACCGTATTATCACCGATTTGAGGAAGAGTTTGATTTCGTTAGGCACTCTGGAGGCCGTCGGGTATTCTTTTACCAGTAACGACAGATATTTGGAAGTCAGGAGAGGCGCGCAAACAGTCTTGAGAGGAGAGCGTTTCAGGTCGCTCTATAGACCGATTGACACCACGACTGCCAGGGGAGATGCGAGGAGAGAGGTCAAACCGTCTCTCAAGCTACAGGGCACAATAGCATATGCATTTCATGCGATCTCCCCAGACCGCAGTTCCTTCGATAGAGCTATAAAGAGCAGGATCCACTCTCAGCAGAAAGTTAGGAAGGACCGGCGGAGGAGCATGGCAGGTTTCGTGGCGAGGGCGTGTGCACAGAGAGAGGACCTTGGCGGAGGTAAAGCTTTCGCATCCGTGGGCGGAGAGTCATCTCAGGAGAGCCCGACGCCGCAAAGGGAGCCATCCGGCTCAAGGGTCCCACCAGGGAACTCTTGATCACTCAGGAGAAGGTGGAGTCGCACAGTAAGAGGTTGAGTGCGAATCGTCTTGCAAAAGACTCGGTCTATAGGGCAAGGGCGAAGCACGTCGGGGTGCGCCACCGGGAGTTGAAGGAGTTCGGCAGGGGTAGAGGAAGGAAGTTGCGAGAGATATCCTGGAGGGATATTAGTACGGACTTGCGAGGAAGTCTAGTGACTGGAGTCAAGTTCAAGGGCGGTCTTGGCTTGACTCATTCTGATGCGCGTTGATCGCGGTCAGGCCCCAGGGAGAGGGGGCTCGTAGTAGCCGGTAGTAGAGATTTAAGTTGAAGGTGGAGTTTCGTTTGCTTGAGGCGTCAAGGTGGAGATTGTTAGGATCGTGACACCTCACACGCGCACGGATCGTCCGGATCGCGCCACGTCGGCGATCCGTGGGAGGAGTTAATTCCAAATCCGGGAAAGCTTGTTTTGGGAAGACTATATTTAGAAAGCTACTGAGGCCGATTAAATTTTGGAATCTCCATTTTAGGAAGATCATTTGTGGTCGGGTATCTCATTCCAATATTAGGATTTCTCTCCTTATTCAGATGGGTGAGTTAAATTGAATTTAACTCCTAATTAGAGAAGGCTAACTGCCATTATAAATTTGGGGGTCATTTGTCTTGCCGATGAGAGAGATCATGTCATCAACAGAGAGAAAATTTGTGAGATCTAAACTGTGAAACCAGCGGGAGGAAGAGTTGTTGGAGTTTTTTTCCGACGGCTTCGGCTTCGTCTCAGGCAGCGGCGGCGGGTCTTGGGCCCGGTGGCAAAGCAGCAACGAGACAGGCATCAGGCGCGGCGGCGAAGGAGCACGGTGGTCTGGAGGGAGTTCCGGCCGAGCTTGGCGCGCGCATTTTGGTTGCTCAGGAGGAGCAACGTTCCGGGCGACAGCGCTGTCGGAAATCCGACAGCTCCAATTTCAGTTTTTTGTTTTTGCCTTTTGTTTCCTTTCTCTGTTCGACTCATTGAGGTCTATTGTAATCGGTAACTTTCTGACTTTAGTGGATCTTGTCCGACGCGCTCTCCCCGTGGAGTAGGAGTCTCATACTCCGAACCATGTAATCTTTTGTGTCGTCTGTGTATGCTAGAATCTCGTTCCGTATTTTATTTTGCGCGATACTGGTTCTTGCTCATTCGTGAAATTCCGTTGCGCTACCGCGGCTTAACTCGATCCGATTTCACAACATAAAAATAAAAAATTGTTATTGGTACCCCATAAATGAATATTTGTAACTCAATGATATTTGTACTCAAATGTGTTATTTGTACTCATTCTTGATATTTGTATCCATATATAATAGTGCATAAGAAAAATAATTTTTGATCTCATATGTATAAATGGTCTAGAACTACGTTGTTGTACACATAAATCTCCGTGACACTCTCAATCACAGCATAAATTGGAGGCAGAACTCAGAAATCATAACAAAAATTACAGTTTAAATCGGCGACCGAAGAGAGGGGGCGTCGGCTGGCGAGGGGGGAGGAACGACGGCGAGAGTCTGCGAGCGAACGACGGCGAGAGTTTGCGAGCGAAGAAGCGGCACGGGTTACGCTGCGGGATCAGGTTTAGGACGATGAGACGAATGACTTTTGGGTACAAATATCCGGTTTGTTTTTAAAATAAAAAGGCTAATTTTTTTAAAAAAAACTGGGTGTGAATATCCATTTATGGGGTACGAATAACAATTCCCTAAAAATAAGGTTATATTGAAATATGATCATATTTATTGATATATGTTTATATTTTGATCAGTAATAATTTTGTGGACGCGATGGTCTCATAGTGCTTAACATATGGTGATCGTAGTTAAGAGTAACGTATGAAATTGTTTACCAATTTAGCGGGGTGGATATGCACCAGTCGCGCGGACGGCACCGCACATCCACGAAAAACACGCATTTGGTTGGGCAGCACCACCTCTTCGCCAAATGAGGCTTAAGAGTTAAGACTCTAAGGTCACTGTAAGGATCCGCCTCAAAACAAGACAAATCTCTCAGCACAATGGCCAGGTTATAACATAGCATCAGCACCTCTTCGTGTCAACTTCTACCTAAGAAATTTCATTCACTTTTACGTTCAAATGGATGATGTTTGTTAGGTAATCCTTAACAAATGACAGTTTGATGATACATATGTTTGTAACCACCACCAATGTGCCAAATGGAGCAGTAGGCTCCGTTTGAGGGGTCTTATTTTCACCGGTCAAGCGGTTACGACCGCATGAATCGGACCTTGATGTGATCATAATCGCTTGACCGGTGAAAATAAGTCCCCCGAACGGAGGCTTAGCCCAGTGATCTTAAAAACTGCGGTGAAAGTGTCATGTGTTGTGTATGAATATTAAATTGATGTGATGTTATAACTATGTTGATATTGATTATTCACATCCTAAATAATTATGGGCATTTATATTGGCAGCCCAGCTTTGGCTATTGGCAGCCCGACAAAATAATAAAAAAACATACATAATATGACCTCTAATAGCAGCCCAAAACACGAAAAATGCGGCTTTTGAAAAAAATTCCACTATATGGCATTTTTAGAAAAAAGTTTTCAACATGAAAGTTGTAGATCTTGGTGAGATCTACAACTTTTATGTTGAACATTTTTTAAAAAAAAAATGGCATATAGCTGGCCTATTTTAAAAAGGTGTGGAATCCGGACGGAATTATGCGAGTTCCGTCCGAATTACGCGCTTTTTGAAAATAGGCTTATTATATGACATTTTTAGAAAAAATGTTCAACATAAAAGTTGTAGATCTCGTCGAGATCTACAACTTTCATGTTGAACACTTTTCCTAAAAATATCTTTTTAAAAGCTTAATTTTTGGACTGTCAATAAGCCATTTTTTGGGCTGCTATTATATTTGAGCTGCAAATAGTCATATAAGAGCTGTCGATATAAACGCCTATAATTATATTTATTCATCAACGTATTATTTGAACATGAAAATTAAATTATTATATTTGCACATTAATTTATAAGCGTGAGCCAAAAAATATTAAACGAGCAAATTATCAATTTATGCGTGTATGAGTTACAATTAATTTTCAAATCATTTCAAAAATTACAGTTTATTCTAATATTATTAAGCAATAACATGCATTGGAGCCCTCTTTGTATTATTATGTTCACGTAAAAAATGAAAATAGGACCCATACAAATCAAAATCATTCACATAGATTGTGTGCAGCATGCACCGATTCTAAGACAAGAGAAACACTACTAATTAAATAGTTGTTGGGGATTAGGGCGATGTAAAGCAATTTACGGTGCAGTGCAGCATCCAACGGATGCGAGCATATCTCAGCTTGCACGGAGATGCGTGCACATCGCATTTCGCTTTTGTTGAAGCCAGGAAAAATCTCAACCTCAAAATTCGGACCAAAGCCACCTAAGGTTACTAGCTCAGAAGCCGGATCAGACGGCAAAGATGGCTAGAACGAAGAAACAGGTCAAACAGGACCCCAGCTGTTGCGGCAGGAAGGACCCACCACGTACCTCGGATGCTCGAAAGGAGCAGCCCCTTCTCAACAAAGGATGGTCGAACTGGGTAGGAGGGAAGCTAGTTGGCGAGGTCGCAAGGTCGCGACTTGCTCTCCAAGGAAAAGGAATCCAAAGATTTAGCCAGTATCCCAAAACTAAAGCACGCGAGTATCCTGCTGAGGATTTCCAGTGCCTCACCTCGTACCCCTGGGGTTCTATTTATAGGCAAATGCAAGGGGGAGGGGGGTCATATTTATACCCCACCCCCTGGAGACTTCCAGAGGAACTCGCATTGATTGGGCGAGTATCTCACCTAGTCGCCTACCTGGCGAGTATGCGAGGGGAGCTCGCCTATACTCGCTCAGGCCTTCCGCGATCTTGAATGCTGACTTTGACTCATGTCTTGACTTGTTGATCTTGACTTCTGTTGACCTGGCTGTGGTAGAACCCGCCCTCGACGAATACGGGTTGTATACAATCCCCTCTCTTTCTGAGCGACACTGGAGCTCGGAAAGAAACATCCAACACTTATTCGGCGAGCTAGTTTGCCGAGTATCTGGGTTGCTCGCCTCTTGTGACTGTCGGCCGATCTCTACCCCTTTCTCGCCCCGCGGCCTAAATGCTCTCTACCAGGCAACAGGCTTAGGCCTAGACATCCCAATTCTTTAGTTGGTTCTCCATACCATGGCCCCGAACTCGCCTCCACTCCGCCCCACAACAGGTTGAAGTCGTTACCTGCCATGTCGGTGATTTCTATTGCTTGCTAACTGAACCATGATACTCGCAGATTCTCCCTCGGGGGGTGTGGGCGCGGCTCTGAATGTCGCCTCGTTGAGCTCCGCGCCGCTTGTCGCCCTTCCCGCCGGGAGACAAGTAAAGACCGCGCACACAGTGCGGATTAATATCGGCGCCAAAAGGACGGTTGAGGCATCGGTTCCTTCGGCGAGCAAGGAACCGTCGTCGAAGAATCCTCCGCCGAGGAAGACTCTGGCGAGCAAGGGTCTCCCGGCGAGTTCTGAGTTGCCTGCGAAAAGTTCCGCTCCGCCTGCCGCGAGTTCTGCACTGCCTCCGGCGAGGTCTTCTCTGCCTGAGGCGAGCTCCTCGTTACCCCCACCGCCGCCGCTTATCAACATCGCCACCATCCAGTCGGTGACCGCATCCTTGTCGCGGCCGCCGCCTCTAGTCGCGCCTTCTCAAGTCACCACGACGCGACTTCCTCCACCTCCTCCGCTGAAGAATCCTCCGCCACCGGCGAGTTCGTCGCTCCCTCCGCCTTCTTCATCACATCACGCGGGTGTTAAGCCGGTCAAGCCGTGGCCGAGCTACTTCCCCCCAAGGAACGCGGATCTTGGCCAAGGGGGGCGCGGGCGAGGCAAGACGGCTGAGCTCGCTGGTGGGCCATCGTTAGGCCGGTGAGATGAGCCAACTCGTGAATCCCCTCCTCGTCGATCTAGATCTCCTCCCCGATCTGGGTCTCCTCGCAGCGGTATGTATCGATATTGATGTGCATATGGCGGCTATGTATCTTTGTCTAATTCTGGTGACTTTTATTTGCTGTCAGATCGACCGGCGACTCCAGGGGCGGCCTTCACGACACCATGGGTTTACCAGGCATGGAGTATCGTCGTGCTGCTGCTCGCGCCTACCTGGAGCTGGGGAGCAAATTTGACCAGCTGGCGATCTGTGAGCCTCATCGCCGAATATCATCGTTGGAAATGCGGATGGCGAATATGGAAGAGCTCAAGAGTACGCTGGAGAGCTACGAATCCTGCTTCCACATGGTAAGGGAGAACGATCGTCAACTGGCGATTAACAATCATCGCCTCCAGCTCGTCCTTGACGAGGTCGCCGGCATTCGCGTGAGTATGAGCTCTGTCGGCCGATTGACGAGGATGGAGGAGCAGTTGCGGCTCGGCGATGACGCGATAGCGGTGGCAACAGAGCATTTCCGGCGAGCGCGCGAGATGGGTTGGGTCGGGCGACATCCGCATCCCCCAGAGAGGCCTAGGCCTTAGAAATCTTGCTTTTCTTTATTCTTCTATTTGGAACTCGCCAAATGCGGCTTTAAATGGACTATTATTGATTGTAATAAGCGAGTTTGAATCTCACGTTTTTACCATATTGGTTTCTTCTCTGTGTTGTTTTGTGCGATATCTTGTCTGGTCTGTGCCGAGTTTATTCTTGCAGGTTGCGATAATGCTTTATCTGTTCTGCGTGACCTACGCAATGGAGTCGGCTTCCTCGCTTAGTGCGCGACTTTGGTTAATACTCGCCGTAAGGAGGATATACCCCCCTGGCGCCTATAAATAGAGGGGGTAGGTAGGACATAAGTACGTTGTTGCGCTTTTGATCCCCTAGCTCGCGAATATCTGTTCCTGCTCGCGTGCTGCGACTTTGTTGTACTCCTCGCAATTCCTTCTCCTCTTCTTTAAAACTCGCAGGATGGTGGGAGACGATGTCAGTGCTCGCCGCCAAGCCCATGCCGCCAACTTTGCGGATGCTGCTTTTGAGAGGTCGACCACCACTGTGCGCGACCTAGAGAACTTTAGGGAAAGACTCCTCCCCGAGGGATACTCGGCCAGACTTCCGAACTGTAGCGAGCGACTAAATACCTTCATCGAGGGCGCGTTGGTCCTTCCCCTCCGCCACTTCGACGCCGGCCTGCGACTTCCACTATGGCTGGAGTATTGCGATATCCTCCGATACTTCGGCATAGTCCCCGCGCAAATCAACCCCAACGGCGTCGCCATCATCATGAGGTTCTTTTGCTATCTGCACGAGGAGAGGATCATCTTCGATCTCTCCGTATTCCGCAAGATATTCGCCTTCGCGGCGACTGCCGAGGGTGTGGTCTATTTCAGCAGCCATGTCTGCACCCTAGTGGGGACGGCGAACAAGGTACACCGGTAGAGCGAGATGTTAGTCGTCGTCAAGGGCGACTTTGGCGACGTCCAGGGAAGGCCGCACCAGCCTGCTGATGTCGCCTTCCTTTCACCGATACTGGAAGGCGCGCGCGAGCAACTTGTCGAAGCGTTTCGAGGTCGCCGGTTCGATGTGATCTTTTGGCGACTAAACGTTAACACGCTGTTCGAGGTCCACTACAACGTATGCAAATCTTAGCAAGGAATGTCTGTTGCATACTCGTCGCAATGATCACTTGTTTACTTTACTCGGCCTTTTACAGAGCCAAACGAGCTCCCGGCGAGGCCGCTTCCTCCGGCCAAAGAAGTCGCCGCCTCGCTATTGGAGCCCAACTCACCGGGTGATATCGGCGAGAAGAAGAAAATCGCCAAGGGCAAAGGCAAAGCCAAGTCGCCGGGCCCCGCGACCAAGAAACAAAAGATATCCTCGCCCCCTCTTGACGACCAGGACTCGCCGCTCCACGCTCGGCTTCCCCACTTCCACACCAATTTCAACTTGGGGCTGGGCGCGGTGGACGCCTATGGTCGCCCATTGGTGACCTGGGCGCCGGACGAGCATCTGGTGACGCTGAGCACCAACCTCCCCTCTTGGGCGGAGGAGGGGGAGGATAAGGGGGATGCCTTCGCCGTCCTCCACGCGATGTATGGGCGACGCGACGTCGAGTCTATGCTGGATCTCAGCGAGGAGGAACTCGCCCAGCAAGCGGCCTGCTCGCTCGCCCGAGCTGTCCAGTTAAATCACTTTGCGGCGAGGAGGATGCTGGAGAGGACAAAGGCCTTGAAGATCGTCAGTAAGAAGGCGATCGATCTCGGCATGGAATCTACTCGCTGGCGAGATTATGAGGTATGTCGCCTCTACGCGCGATGTTAATGTCGTCATGTGTGCTTTGGCTGTCTTCGTCATTTGTCGTAGGCTGCCGAGATGGAGACCGCCAAAAAACTTTCTGAGTATGAGGCGGAACTCGCCAGGGCTCGGGCTGATTTGGAGGCAGCCCAGATCCGCGCGGCCGAGATGGAATCTCGCCTGGCCATTTTGGAAGCTGGCGCGAGTTCCTCTGCTCCTCAGCCGCGCCCGAAGGACGATCCTCATTACGCCATCAAGCGATCTCGCGTACTATGGGAGGAGAGGTCGTCGATCCGCCGCGAGATAGCCCGTGCGGCAGGCAACGTGGTCCTCGCGAGGCTGAGGATTAGCGGGAAGCTCGACGAAGGGGAGAAGGAGTTCACAGTCGACGAACTCATCCCTGAGTTACTCACCAAGACGATCTCACCAAATCACCTGCCTCCGACATCGTCGGGCTCTGGCAGCAGCGGCAGCAGTAGCGGCAGTGGCAGCGGTGAGGAGGAAAGTGAGGAAAGCGGCGATGAAGAGGACGCCGACATTGGAGATGAGGAATATCGGCCTGATACTGGCGATGATGAGTCCTAGTTGCTCGTTGATATTCTTCATACTCGCATGATATAACATCTTTTTGTAACAGACCTTTCTTTTGTAACTTGTAAAATTTTGAAGGAAATGTATATATATATATATATATATATATATATATATATAAGTTTAAGTTACCATGTTGTTGATTTCATACTCGCTTGTCTGCTGATCTCGCTTGTCTGCTGATAATACTCGCTAGGCTCGGGGAGGACGAGTGTTCATGACGCTTTACTCGTACGGTGGAGTTATTCATAATCGCGTAGTTGATACTCGCACGAACGTAGTCGCTCTTCATAACTCGCACCTGGTACTCGCCCGTAGTTACTCGACATATCGTACTCGCATTTTTGTTATGTCATACTCGCATATTCGCCGACACCTGCATGCATGCTCGCCCCAATGCTGCTCGCATCATCCCACTGGGAAGCTTGGCCTAACTCGAGGACTTGAGTATTGTTGGAGTCGACAGCTCTCAGGAGCCCTGCTCAACTGGAGTGGTGTAGGTCGACTCGGGAGGCAAGTAATCGGTCTACAGGAGAGGAGCTCGTACAGAGATCTAGGACTACGACATCACTCCAGCGAGGATCTTGATCTCACTCGAGGAGGTCTGTGGCCAATATGCTAGAGAGGAGCTCGTGCAGGGACTTGGTCTTACTGGGACCTACCACTCGAGGACTTGAGCATTATTAGAGTCGATAGCTCTCAGGAGCCCTGTTCAACTGGAGTGGTGTAGGTCGACTCGGGGAGGCAAGTAGTCGATCTGCAGGAGAGGAGCTCGTACAGAGATATCGGACTATGACATCACTCCAGCGAGGAACTCGATCTCACTCGAGGAGGTCTGTGGCCAATATGCAGGAGAGGAGCTCGTGCAGGGACTCGGTCTTACGGGGACCTACCACTCGAGGACTTGAACATTGTTGGAGTCGACAGCTCTCAGGAGCCCTGCTCAACTGGAGTGGTGTAGGTCGACTCGGGGAGGCAAGTAGTCAGTCTGTAGGAGAGGAGCTCGTACAGAGATCTCGGACTACGACATCACTCCAGCGAGGAACTCGATCTCACTCGAGGAGGTCTGTGGACAATATGCAGGAGAGGAGCTCGTACAGGGACTCGGTCTTACGGGGACCTACCACTCGAGGACTTGAACATTGTTGGAGTCGACAGCTCTCAGGAGCCCTGCTCAACTGGAGTGGTGTAGGTCGACTCAGGGAGGCAAGTAGTCGGTCTGCAGGAGAGGAGCTCGTACAGAGGTCTCGGACTACGACATCATTCCAGCGAGGAACTCGATCTCACTTGAGGAGGTCTGTGGCTAATATGCAGGAGAGGAGCTCGTGCAGGAACTTGGACTTACGGGGACCTACCACTCGAGGACTTGAACATTGCTGGAGTCGACAGCTCTCAGGAGCCTTGCTCAACTGGAGTGGTGTAGGTCGACTCGGGGAGGCAAGTAGTCGGTCTGCAGGAGAGGAGCTCGTACATAGGTCTCGGACTACGGCATCACTCCAGCGAGGAACTCGATCTCACTCGAGGAGGTCTGTGACCAATATGCAAGAGAAAAGCTCGTGCAGGGACTTGGACTTACGGGGACCTACCACTCGAGGACTTGAACATTGCTGGAGTCGGCAGCTCTCAGGAGCCTTGCTCAACTGGAGTGGTGTAGGTCGACTCGGGGAGGCAAGTAGTCGGTCTGCAGGAGAGGAGCTCGTACAGAGATCTCGGACTACGGCATCACTCCAACGAGGAACTCGATCTCACTCGAGGAGGTCTGTGGCCAATATGCAGGAGAGGAGCTCGTGCAGGGACTTGGACTTACGAGGACCTACCACTCGAGGACTTGAACATTGCTGGAGTCGACAGCTCTCAGGAGCCTTGCTCAACTGGAGTGGCGTAGGTCGACTCGGGGAGACAAGTAGTCGGTCTGCAGGAAAGGAGCTTGTACAGAGGTCTCAGACTACGGCATCACTCCAGCGAGGAACTCGATCTCACTCGAGGAGGTCTGTGGCCAATATGCAGGAGAGGAGCTCGTGCAGGGACTTGGACTTGCGAGGACCTACCACTCGAGGACTTGAACATTACTGGAGTCGACAGCTCTCAGGAGCCTTGCTCAACTGGAGTGGTGTAGGTCGACTCGGGGAGACAAGTAGTCGGTCTGCAGGAGAGGAGCTCGTACAGAGATCTCGGACTACGACATCACTCCAGCGAGGAACTCGATCTCACTCGAGAAGGTCTGTGGCCAATATGCAGGAGAGGAGCTCGTGTAGGGAGTTGGACTTACGGGGACCTACCACTCGAGGACTTGAACATTATGTTTCCTGCTGCTTCAAGAGTTTGAAGATGGATTAAGCGCATCAATATCTTTGAGGAAGAAGAAAACAGGAATCAAAAGACGATCTTGTCGACGTCGAGTTGGGAGGTTGGCGTCCAACCCTGTTCCTGATAGTTCCTCCAGTCGGAGGAGATATGCAATCAGGGGTAGCTAGGCCGACATGCAAGGGGGGAGCTGATCTCGGCCGCCAATGCAAGAGTTTGGTCTTACAAGGGCGCTTATATCCCGAGGCATCGTCCCATCATCCGAACTGGGCTATCCACGAGAAACAGGTCGAAGGCACGTTTCCCAATCCAACCGCTGCGATCGTTCTTAGCTCTGCCAACTGGCTACGAGTGCAAAAACAAGAGCGAAGGGTTATGTCCTCCCGAGGGTCCTCCAGGACGCACTCGCAACTATCATATTCCTTGGGTCTATCCTGGCTGCCTGGCTGCCAGAGGGAAAGCTTGGCCAGGTTGATCCTTCCTCAAATCCGAGAGGTTGGGGTCTATACCTGTTCCCGCTAGTTCCTCCAGTCGGAGGAGAGATGTAGTCAGGGGTAGCTAGGCCGACATGCACGGGGGGAGCTGATCTCGACCGTCAATGCAGGGGTCCGGTCTTACAAGGATGCTTATATCCCGAGGCATCGTCCCATCGTCCGAACTGGGCTATCCAGGGGGAACGAGTTGACTGCCAGCTTCTCGGATCGATCTTGAAGTGAAACCTTGAGTTCCCAGAGAGCTTGCAATAAAAAATAAGATGAACAGAAGAAGAATAGCTGCGATTGCATATACGTAAAAGTATGTAAACAAAATACATCATGGACCGTTAAGGATAGAACCTCTTCTGGTCATCCCCGCTCCAAGTACCTCCCAGCTGCTCTCCAACCTGATCCTGGAGATAATAGCCCCCTGTGGCCAAGGATTCCTGGACAATGAAGGGACCTTCCCAATTTGGATGCAGCTTGCCCACTGTTGCTCCCCTTCCTGCGGCGTCTACCTTTTTCATAACCAGATCTCCGGCGAGAAAATGCTTTAGGCGGACATTTTTGTCAAAGTGCTCCGCCATGCTCCGCTTGATCTCCTCTTGGCGGGTGGAGGCCAAGTCACGAAGCTCTTCTACGAAATCCAGCGAGAGTCTTTGGGCGTCCTCATTCTCTAAGCGCCATTCTTCGCCACCATCTCCAGCTACTATAACTCTCAGGCTCCGAACCTCGAATTCTACTGGGATGAGTGCCTCAGACCCGTGGGATAACTTGAAAGGAGTTTCCCTCGTGGCCGAGTTTGGAGTTGTCCTCAAAGCCCGGAGAACCGAGGGGAGCTGCTCCGCCTAGTTGCCTTTCAAGTTGGTAACTTTCTTCTTTAGAAGGTTGATAATCAACTTGTTGGTGGCTTCCACCTGTCCGTTGCTGCGAGGATGATGCACATAGGCGAATAGGAGATCCGTCCCTAGCTGCTTGCAGAAGTCCTCTAACTCCAAGCTGGCGAACTGTGGCCCGTTGTCGGTGACGATGGCCAAAGGAATCCCGAACCTGCATGCAATTTCCCCCCAAATGAAGTTCTTCACGATCTGCGATGTGGTCTTGGCTAGGGCCTTTGCCTCGATCTACTTGGAGAAGTAGTCGATCATGACAAGCACGAACTTCCTCTGTCCGCTGACCTGAGGAAAGGGGCCGATCAAGTCCATCCCCCAGATGGCGAAGGGCCATGGAGCAGTGATCGAGCGAAGGTGTTGAGCTGGCTGTAGTTGAAGAGGCGCGAAGAGCTGGCACTGGAGGCACTTTTTGGAGAAGGTCTCTGCATCCTTCCTAATGGTGGGCCAGAAGTATCCATGCCTTAGGATCCTTTGTTCAAGAGTCCGAGTCCCTAAATGACTGTTGCACTCCCCTGAATGAATCTCTTTCAGGATACGAGGTACTTCAATCTCTGACAGGCATCGAGCCAGAGGACCCAAGATGGTTTTGCGGTAGAGTTCTCCTCCTTGAAGCAAATAATAGGCGGCTTTGTAGCGAAACTTCCTCTTGTCTCCTTCGCTGGCGGGTATATGCCCCGTCGTTAGAAAAGAAACGAACGAATCCCTCCAAGATGCCCTCTGCTCGATCTCCATCATCTCCCCTTCCTCGATGGATGGTCGGAAGAGTTCAGTTGCGATTCCCCCAGCCCAGGGACCGTATTTGGCAAGATAGTCAGCTTCTGAATTCTCCTCTCGGGGCACATGCTCGACGAAGAAAGATTGAAACCCCCCAATCAGACCTTTCACCTTGATCAAGTACCACTGTAAAATCGGATCATTCACCTCGAACTCGCCTCTGATCTGGGAAGCAACTACCATCGAGTCGGTGAATGTCCTGATATCTCGAATCCCCAACTCCTTGGTGAGACGCAAGCCGGCCACCATGGCTTCGTACTCTGCCTGATTATTTGTGACTGGGAAGAGAATCTCAACTGCTTGCTCGATCCTGATTCCCTGAGGGCTTACGAGCACGACTCCGGCTCCCACAGAATGTCTGCCCGAAGCCCCATCCACAAACATTTTCCAGGACACGTGCTAGAAGAGCCTTCCTCTCCCTCCACTTCGGCCGAGAAGTCGGCAAGGAAATCCGCCACCGTCTGCGTCTTAATTGCTACCCTTGAAGAGTAAGAAATATCGGACTCACTAAGCTTCACCGCCCACTTCGCCAACCTGCCAGAGTGCTCCACTCCATCCAGGATACTCCGTAGAGGATGATCGGAGACGACCCTGATGGAGTGAGCTTGAAAATATGGGCGGAGCCTTCGAGCCGAAACCACCAAAGCGAACACCAACTTCTCCCGAATAGGGTACCTCGTCTCCGCCTGCCGCAGCACTCTACTAATATAGTAGATAGAAAGCTGTCTCTTGCCTTCCTCCCGAACCAGCACCGAACTAACTACTTCTGCCCCGACTCCTAGGTAGAGGAAGAGATCTTCATTACCTTGTGGCCCCTGGAGGAGAGGAGTTTGGGTTAGCTGTTGCTTGAGCTTTCCGAAAACCTCCTCGCACTCCGCTGTCTACTCGAACTTTTGATTTCCCTGAAGGGTCTTGAAGAACGGAGAGCACTTCTCCCCTGCCTTGGACAAAAAACGGCTGAGCCCTGCCAGCCTTCCAGTCAGCCTTTTGACTTCCTTAGGATCCCTTGGCGATGCCATCTCTAGAATGGCCTTCACCTTGTTGGGATTAGGTTCCACCCCCTGGGAGTAAGGAGATGACCTAAAAACTTCCCTCTTCCTGCACCGAAGACGCACTTGGCCGGATTGAGTCGCATCTTGTACTTCCTCAGAGTGGCAAAAGTCTCTACCAGATCCGTTATGTGCTCCGCGACGCTCTTGCTCTTAACGAGGAGGTCATCCACATAAACCTCCAAGTTCCGTCCTTTTTGCCCCTTGAAGATTTGTTCCATCATCCTCTGGTAAGTGGCACATGCATTCTTTAGCCCGAAGGGCATCATCTTGTAGCTGTAGCAGCCGTCGCTGGTTATGAAAGAGACATCCCGACAGTTGAGGGGATGCATCCGGATCTGGTGATATCCTGAAAAGGCATCAAGAAAACTCATCACAGGAAACCCGTTGGCGGAATCAATCAGCGCGTTGATTTGAGGCAAGGGGTAGCAATCCTTTGGGCAAGCTTTATTCAACATTGAAAAATCAATACATAAACGTCAGCCCCCTCCAGGCTTTTTCACCATTACAACATTGGAGACCCAGCCTGGATACTGCATCTCCGAGACAAACTCTGCCTTCAGCAGCTTCTCCACCTCTTCCCTGATCGGCTCAGCTAATATGGCGGCGCTCTTCCTCTGCTTTTGTCGAACTGGGGCCACCGCGGGATCCAGGTTGAGTCGATGACAAGCAACATCGGCATCCACTCCCGGCATCTCGGCGGTGCTCCATGCAAAGACATCAACATTGTCCTACAGGTAAGCAGCCATCTCCATCTTCCCCCAAGCGGCAAGGATCCTCCCACCTTCAGCAGTCCCGGCTCTCCTCCTCGAGAGATCACCTCTATCTCCTCCACCTCCTCAGCAGCACACAACCTTTTTTCCTTCTCCAGCAACTCCTCCAGCTTCTCCGCGTCACCTATCCAGCTGATGGTGCTGACGACATTCAAGTAGCACTCCCTGGAAGCCTTGGGATCTCCCCTGATCCTGATCTGTACATCTCCGCGGCAGTACTTCAGGCACTGGTGTTATGACAATGGAACGGCCCTGAAGTAGTTGATAAGAGGCCGCCCGAAGATGACATTATACCCACTCGGTGCGTCGACGATGATAAAGCGGCATCAGATCGATGTCCCCCCGAGCGTGACCAGCAGCTCCACTGCTCCCTCCACCTCTTTCTTCTCTCTTGAAAAGCCAAAGAGCGGTCCATCTGCAGCTTGGACCCGAGACGCTTCCACCTGAAGCCCGACAAAAGTTCTTTTGAAGATGATATTCACCAAACTCCCGTTATCCGCGAGGATTCGGTCGACGGTGAAGTCCTCGATGGCATCTTGGATCACCAGGGCGTCATGGAAGGGGTTCTCATTCCCCAGCATATCTTCCTCTGAAAAAGGTGATCTCTTCCAACGACGGCGGGTTCTGTGACGTCAAAGCGACGTTCCTCCGATAGATCTGGTGCAGACTTCCCTTGCGGGAAGCTCCAAGCCCGACCCCTCCATTGATCACACCTACATGCTCACCTCCTGGGCTATGTAACACTTCCACGCGAGTCCCAAGGTCAACTCGGTCTTCATTCCTTCTTCTTGCCGGAGCTTGAAATGCCACCTGCCCTACCGGGGCTTCCTGTCTCTGTTGCTCTCTTTCTGCTGATCCTGCCTCCAGCCTCCTCCTTGCTTCCCCAAACTCGGGGCAAGTCAAGGTCTCATGCCCCTCTACTCGATGAATATCGCAGTAAAGGGGAATTGTCGCCTCTTGGCGCATCGCTCGCTGCTCCCTCTGACGCCGCTTGTTGTCTTGGCAAGCGATGACCATTGTCTCCCTTCTTCCTCCTCCTCGACCTCGCTCCTGTCGGTTTCCGTTCCTCCTCTCTTCTTGATACCGCTGTCTCGTTGGTCTCCACTGGGGGCGATTCTCTGGATATTGGAATCGCCTTTCCTCCCTTCCTCCTTCCCGAGCTCCCGCCGACCTTCTCTCTTCCTGCCTTCGAGGCCTTTCGTGCCTCCTTTCCTCAACCCTCCTGGGTTCTTCTTTCTTCCTTCTCTCTTTTCTCCTTGACTCTTCCTTCTTCCTTTCCTCTTTCCTTTCTTCCTTCCCTTTTGGCGTCCTCCTCGACTTTGACCCCGAAGGTCTCGTTCCTCTTCTCTCCGTCGCTATCTCCCCATCCAGCCTCGCTAAGAAGTCTTTATTCTTTTCCCCCCCTCGAACAAAGGTGTTCGCCTTCTCTATCATTTCTTCAAAAGATCTCGGGGGATTAGACCCCATCTCCAAACTGAAGAGTCTCTGCTTCAACCCGAACTTGAGGGCCACCATCAAAGTAAAACTGTCCACCTCCTCCACCTCCAAAATCTCCTCTTGAAAACGGTCGATATAGTGCCCCAAACTCTCGTGTTGCCATTGGACGATTTTGAAGAGGGCTGTTGCTTCCTTATTCCTCTTCTTCGAAGTCGTGAACCTTGCCATAAGGCCTCGACGTAAATCTGAGAAGTAGTACACGGACCCTGCCGGTAGTTGATGAAACCAATCTCGAGCATTTCCCTTGAGGGTGATGGAGAAGAATCTGCACTTGAAGGCGTCGGACATGTTACAAATGGAGATGACGTCCTCAAACCACTGGAGGTGTCTGATAGGATCGTCTCTGCCGGAGTAGTAAGTAAGAACGGGTTCCCTGAACCCTTCCGAAACTGGAGCGGCGAGGATCTCGTCACAGAAGGGGCTCCTCCCTCCCTGACGGTGACGAGTTTCATCCTCGCTGGAGACGTCATACTCGTTGTATTGGCGAGTATCTATGAACCTCGCCGACGACATTGGATCCCGAAAACGGACCCCTTGGCTGCTCGCCGGATAAAGCCGCGACTGCATTAGTCGCTCTTCCCTTGCCCAAGCAGGCTCCTTTCCAGCTTGCCTCGGCAGCGCTTCCTCTTATAGTGGCATCAGGCGACGTGGAGAAGTCGCCGTGACCTCCGGGCGTTGAGCAAAACCGGTGAGAATGGTTTGCTCGATCTTTCTCGCAAACTCTTCAAACGCGGTCACTGTTACAAACTCGCCACCTCACGCGGCGTCTCCTCCCACTGCCGAGTTGCCGACCAACTCTCCTTGCTCGCCACCTATGGCCATCTCACTCAACTTCCAAACTTTCCTCCTTGGCTGCGATCCACGCTCACCGCACCAAGTGTTGAAGCCAGGAAAAATCCAAACCTCAAAATTCGGACCAAAGCCACCTAAGGTTACTGGCTCAGAAGCCGGATCAGACGACAAAGATGGCTAGAACGAAGCAACAGGTCAAACAGGACCCCAGCTATTGCGGCAGGAAGGACCCACCACGTACCCGGATGCTCGAAAGGAGCATCCCCTTCTCAACCAAGGATGACCGAACTGGGTACGAGGGAAGCTAGTTGGCGAGGTCGCAAGGTCGCGACTTGCTCTTCAAGGAAAAGGAATCCAAAAATTTAGCTAGTATCCCAAAACTAAAGCGCACGAGTATCCTGCTGAGGATTTCAAGTGCCTCACCTCGTACCCCTGGGGTCCTATTTATAGGCAAATGCAAGGGGGAGGGGGGGGGGGTCATATTTATACCCCACCCCCTGGCGACCAGACGACTTCTAGAGGAACTCGCATGGATTGAGCGAGTATCTCACCTAGTCGCCTACCTGGCGAGTATGCGAGGGGAGCTCGCCTATACTCGCTCAGGCCTTCCGCGATCTTGAATGCTGACTTTGACTCATGCCTTGACTTGTTGAACTTGACTTCTGCTGACCTGGCTGTGGTAGGACCCGCCCTCGACGAATACGGGTTGTACAGCTTTGAGATGTATGCACACGAGCTGGGATGTTCTTGCATCCGTTGGATGTCCCGCATTGCACCGTAAAATGTAGCAGATGCACTTTACTCATGGGGTTCCAATTGTTGGAACCAATATTACTTTTTTCCTGTGATCGGACAATGATTTAAAACACTCTTATGGGCATAAAGATCACACGGTCATTTGTAGAAAAAACGTTCAATGATAAATAAATAAAACTACAAATGGTAGAGGTGAAAATACCAATCTATTACAATTACATCGTGAATGAGATAGATTAGCTTGATGTGCAGAAAGACAAACAATCTTGAATTGTAATTTTTAAAAGTGTTTGGGTATTAATATATATATTTTCGCGCGTGTCGAGACCGACTTGTAACGACTCATTGGGTATCGTGTCACTCTAAGGCAAGACTCTGTGCTGGAGATACTATCTAAGGTCATTCCACACTTGATGAGTCTTAGCGGACTATCTTGAGCGGAGGCTCAACCAAAAAGGTGTTAAGATAATTTTTCTCCTAAGTGTGAAAAAGGCTAGCCAACTTTGACCATGATTTTCAAGCATGTGTTTCACGACATCTATGAAAAGGATTAGCCATCTTTGACTTGGAATTCAACATGTGCTATTAAAGGAAGCTTCTAGGAAATTGTCCAAAGGAAGCTTCATGTCAAATGACATGTGTTTTTGACCGACAGAAACTTCATGGAAGCTTCATCCACATGTCATATACCACACCTACCTCCTTAATTTTGGACCTATAAATAGGGATGAAGGAGGATGGGTAAGACATTTACTTCTCTCCAAGCTTAAGCATTGAAAGATCTGAGAGGCCTTTGCGACAATCGTCTTAGTTTGGGAGAGCTTTCGGATGACAACCTAATTTTGTGATATAACATAACTAATTGATTAATTAAACCACAATCAATTTCCACTTTACCCTAAACAAGCATAAACCCTAAACAACCACACATCTATAAAATTTGCAAAATAAAAAAATTTGAATGGACATTGCACCACAAAAACTCGGTATTGATTGCTTGAAACACAATCGAAATGACACAGGAAATCAGCAAACAAGGATACCTTTCCGGCGTGTGCTGGAGATGCAGAAATCGGGAGAGAGGCCGGGTGTGCTAGAGATGCCGAAATCGGGAGAGCCGACGTGTGCTGGAGGTGCAGAAAATGGGAGAGCCTCGCTGGCGTGTGCTGGAGGTGCAGAAAACGGGAGATTTACTCGCCGACGTTTGCTGGAGGTGCAGAAAGCGAGAGATTTACGCTGGTGTGTGCTGGAGAAGCCCGACCTTGAGGTTCCGGAGGAGTTGTCTCGTCGGCGTGTGCGGGGAGAGAGGCGGCCGTCGGGCGATGCAGGGAGAAAGGGGGCCGTAGGGCGGAATCGGGAGAGAGGCCGGGTGGGGAGCGGCGGAATCGGGATAGGGGTTGTGGGGAGTGGTTTGCCCGGATCCAAAAAACTCTAATAATAAAATAATTATTTAGTGTATTTAATTTTAAATTTTAGTTTGCCCCTATTCAAAAACGATTTGCTCATAACAAACAGCTAATTTTAATATGAATTGAAAAAGATAGACCTTTTATTGAAACGTGTAAAAAAAGAAAATAAAAGAAATAGTGAAAAATAGAGAAGAAATAAATAAAAAAAAAGGTGGAAAACCAGTTGAGATAGAAATCGTTCGTCCTCTCCGCTTCTCTTCCCCATCTGCAATCCGAACCCTAACCAGTGAGTAATAAAAGATCGTTAGCAACCAGAAAGCAAGAAAAACTGCTTAAATCGCGCGATCTCAAGCTAGACTAGAGAAGATGACAAAGACGTAGAGAAAGGAGGAACACTCAAAAGTGTTTGTGCGAAGGAGAGATAGAAATAGAAGGAAAAAAAGCTTCAAATCGCCCTATTCACGCCGGCAGATTCAAATCTCATTGTCCTATGATCATTACTTTCAAAAGAACCCGAAACAGCCCGACGGCATCAAGGATTAGGTTTCGTGCCCAGGTAAAAGCTTCCCTCTTCCCACAAAGAGGAAGTTGATCGAGACTCCGTACATTCTCATTGCCTTTTCCCGTGCTGGCCCCGAGGACGGCTCCACAGTGTTTTGACGGGAAGCACTTAGATTTCAGTTCCTGCATTCGTTGATCACTTATTTGTAATATTCTCACGGGTTCGATGCGGAAGAATAACATTGATTCTTAGGGTTCTTTGTTTCTTCAGCGTTCTTTGGGATTCATTCTAGGGTTGAAGATGGGTCTCTCATGAGGGCATCCGGTTGTTTTCCAGATATGGATTACTGACGGTGAAATCTCAAGGATTGATCTATTACCTATTTAGTTTTTGGAAAATGGAAAGATCTATTTAGGTTTGAAGCACTTTTTGCAGCCATCAAAGCCATTCTAGGGTTATCGGGTGGATTTTGTGTAGAATAGGTGTCAGATTTAGTAATCAATTGTATTGATTAAGACCACAAACTTTGCATTACCTGTCTGCATGCCAGTTGTTCTTGTCTTTGGAGCACATATATCAGTAGTGGTGGTAGACATCTGTACAGAAAAAGTGGTGCTGAGAGAATATATTGAATTCAAGTATTTCTTTATATGATAGAGTGACTACTTCAGTGTCAGTTCAGAGTTTCTTTTTGGCTTATAGGATGATCCTTTTCTGCAATGGAACGGATTGAACCGACTTTTGTACCGGAGTGGTATAAAGGCTCAAACAGCAGTGTGACAGGTAATGGAAATTCGAACCACCAAAATGGATCCTCCTCACAACTAGGTATTAATTCCAACAAGACTCATTCACTAATTATTATTTTTGGTATTTAGAACTTGTTAATTTTGTGATGGTTTGATTTGTTAACAGATGTTCAGAATGTTGGCTTCTCATTAAGGAATAAATTTCCAGTGAGCAATAGTGATTACGACGCTTCTCGTTCATCTTTTTTCTCCGAGAGAACCTCATCTTCTTTTTGGAGAAGTGCTAGCAGCAATGGTTACATTGGACGCGATAAAGATAGTTCTTCACGTGCTTACAATGGTTTTAGTAGAAGCCATCATGATTGGGACAGGGATCGAGGAAAGGACCTCGAAATCCATAGAGATGTTGCTCTTTCGTCGGACAAAGGATTTGGTGACTATCCTGATGTATTAATCCCTAGCGAATCTAAGAAAGACACATCAAGGCGTTCACAATCATTTTTATTAGGGAAACGGTCTGATTCATGGCTGAAGAAAGCTGGCTATGATCCAAGCAATGGTGTGCATTCTGTGGGTAGCAGAATCAATGGCATTAATAAATTCTCCTTTGAGAAAGAGTTTCCATCACTTGTGGCTGAAGAAAAACATGTGGGTTCAGAGTTACCAAGAGTTTCTTCTCCTGGTTTAAACTCTGCCATTCATAGTCTTCCTGGGACTGCTTCAACTATCATTGGAACTGATTGCTGGACTTCTGTGTTAGCAGAGGTTCCTTCTATTGTAGGAGAAACTAGTTTTAATGTTTCATCTGCTGTTCAGAGCAGTCATGCACTGGCACCTAATGTTTCAAGTACCTCAACTGGCTTAAATATGGCTGAAACAGTGGCTCAGCCTCTTGTACGATCTTGCGCCGCTCCTTCGGTAATCTGACAAATGCAATATATTTTTTGTAATTGCACAGAACTTGTCTAGTAGCACTTTTATTATACAATATTTTGTGTCAGTTACCCGGCGAGTCCCAAAAGATAGAGGAATTACATCGTCAACAGATTTTGAAGCTTAGACCTATGACACCTTCGATGCCTAAGAACCTGGTACAATGCAAAAAATTTCTTTCTTTTTTATTTCCAATTAAATTAGGCCATACTTTATGAGCCAATGAAAGTGAACGTGAGATACCATGATAGATAGTAGAGTTTCTTGTATTATTTGCATGGATCCTCCAGAGCTTCACAAACTATGGGGAAGAGCACATATTGAGTTTTAACTTATCCATTTATGCAATAGCATTGGTGATTTTATATTATACATCAAATGACAACCAACAACTCAACATTATTAATGGAAGTTTGCGTATCTATTTCTTATCCATCGGATTGATAAAGCTTCTCAAACAAGTTAGATCATTTGTTAGTTTATATTTTTTTATTATGTTTTTAGTGGATTAAATGTTTGGAAGATATCTATCTACCATAAAATTATGTTTCTTAATTTTATACCGAGACAAGAAGATGACTGCATGAGGCCATGCCATAGAGAAGACATTACAGGGCATGCACTTCTTATGTGCCACCATCTTTAAATACCCACTTCTCATTCCTGATGTTGAACCGATAATTAGGTCCTTAGAGAAATCATCCTAAGGTATCAGTTCCACACCTTCATCACAGTGATTTGAAATTCTTACTGCAGATACCTGTCCCACATTCCCAACGATGAATGAAATCATTAGGCCTCTCGAGGAATCATCCTAAGGTGCCAATCTTCTTCGCAAAAAAGGTCATTAGTTGACCTGAGAGGCGAACAACATCTTTACCATGTAATCTGATCATTGTTTTAGAGTTGCAATATATACTTTAGGAGGCAACCACTTATCACTTCATCTCAATGCACCCAATATAATTATTTCCACTTGCGGATTGTAAATTTAGTGATAAGAAAAAGAGCCTCCTAGGATTAATTGTCCCATCACACATGTTTCATTTAGAAAATCCAAAATCTATTTTTGTTTGAAAATTAAAAGATAGTGTTTTGTGTGAACAATTTCAATTCCAAGAAATTTCTCAAAGGCCTCAGATCCTTTATTTCAAATCCTGGGATAACATTTTCTTTAGCAGTAGAATTCTCTTTAGATCATCTCTTAAATACCATGATCACATGAAACAATAATGCCATTGACATAGACAAACAATACTAACATTTTCCCCTCTTTTCTTGTGTTGAAGATGATTACTGTTAACCCCGAAATCGGCGATCCTTTCCAAGGGAGCCAGCTCGCTCATCACGGCCTGCCCCGGGTTCCTCCCGGAGGCCGTGATGCCCTAGGTTGGGCGGACAGAATTCTCTGTCCACTCAGGCCGCGCGGCCTGCGCGGTCTCAGCGGCTTGACCCCCCAAGCCGCGCGCCTTTCCTTGGTCGGCAGGGTCCGCGGACTGCTTCCGCAGTCCGCCTCTGTAGGCCGCCCCCCTTTTCAGCTTAACCGCGAGGTTGTATCCGCAGGCCCCTCTCTGCCGAACTCAACTTCCTATCCGCCCAGGCCGGCAACAGGTCGCTCAGTCCTTGCCACCAGCCACATGGGCAGCCGACTCCTCCAGTCCGCCTGCAAGGCGCGGATTCCAACTCCGGCTATCCGCTAAGACCAGCAGCAACCTCCAAGTCCCTCGCGAGCTGGGCGGACTCGAAGTGCAATCAAGACTTCCAATCCGCCATCATTGGTGACCCCCCAACAGCCTCAACAGCCAGGCTCTCCCTCCAACATAAGCGGACTCAGCCTTGCAGCAGCCGCGGACTCGGCGGACTCTCTATGCAGTCCGCCCTTCTCTATGCACCCTACCAGCTTCTCGGCAACATCGGGATCAACTCCTCCTCAGTCCGCAGGCCTGTCACAGGCTCAGTAGTGGCGGACTCCTTCCAGTCCGACACTCAGCAAGTCCTCCATGAAGCAGCCCCAGTCCGCATACCTTCGTGCGGACTCGCCGGACTCCGCGGGCACTCTGCTGCCCGCACCCCCTTGCAGCTCGCTCAGTTCAGCGGTGGCGGACTTCGCGGATTCTCCTCGCAGTCCGCCACATAACTTCCAGCTTCCGCAACCCACAGCAGTAGGCGGGCAGTCCGCCACTTAGTCTCCCAGCTCGCCATCAGCAGCTCCAGCTCCAGAAGCAAGCCCCAGTCGGCCCGGTCTATTGCGGACTCGGCGGATTTCGTCTCCATCTCGCTCAAGTTACCGTCTCACCGGGGGTAACGTCATCGCAAGCCGTTACCTCCTCGGGCCTATAAATAGCCCCCCATGCCTCGCATGTTGGGGCATCGCAGCATCAAGGATCGCCGCCGGAGGGTTGTCGCCAGTGTTCCTGCGGACTCCGATTCTCAGACCGCATCCCTCTCTGCGGCCTTAGTCGCGCGGCCTGCCGACCTGGATCCCCAGTCCGCGTGGTCTTCTTCCTTTGCTTAACCGCGCGGCCTGCCAGCTTAGCTCTTCAGTCCGCGCGGCCTCCTCTGACATTCCCCTTCCTCAGCCGCCAGCTTCCTTTTGTACCCCTTTATTGATTTGTTGTAAAGGTGTACAACCGAGTTGTAACTCTCACTATTAATAAAAGGAAAGGCCGTCGCAAGAGTGACATTTAAGCCGCGGCGGGCGAAGTGTGCTGTTGCCGCTGCTAGCGGCCCCTTCTCTCTCTCTCTTCCTAGCTCAGCTCAGCTCTCTCGGCAACCAACCTGCAAGCTCAACCGTCATATTAACCGTCTGCTCGACAGCTCCTGATCAACCTCCTCCTCTCTTGATCAACCTTCCCTGTTGATCAAGCCTCTCTTCTATCCCCGCAACTCCTCTAACAAGCTGCTTGCTCCACTCTCGAGCACTTGGAAGCTTCCTTCCTCCCTCTTCCTCTCCTAGCCTGTGAGACCGAACACCCCCTCCGTGTTAGCTGCCCCGGTGCCGCGTTTCCGTGCATCAACAGTTAACACGCGACCTTCAGATCCGGTCAGACGGTGAACAGCGACAGTTAACCATGTCAGATCATCACTCAGCCGAGAACCTTGCTCCAAGTCCCAGTGAAGATCCTCTCTGGGAAGCATTTGAGCAGTCGCGCCGTGAGAACGCTCAACAATTTCAAGCAATCAACCAGATTCTTGCCGCAATCACGCAGCGGTTAGACGCTCATCCAGCAACAGCTCCAGTTGCTTCCGCTGCTCCAATCAACTCAACACCAACTTTGAAGCATCAGCAAGCTTGTCCTCCAGCTTGCCCGCCAGTTTATCCTCCTCCTTACACAGCAACTTTCCCGCAAGGTCCTGCAGCTCCTCTGCGACCTCAAGATGAAGAATTTGCTGCTCGTCAAAACTTCTTCCGGGAAGCAGCCCGGGGAAGCCCTGCCAGATTTCTCAATTTTCAGGGAAGTCATCCTTACCCTGCAGCTCCTGCCTTTGCTCCTCCTGCAGCAGCTTTTCCTTTTTATCCTCCTGCTTCTTTTGCAGTTGCAGCTTATGCCCCCTTCTTTCCTTATGCTGTAGGAGAGCAAGAAGAACCTTCACCATTCACAGAGAATGTTCGCCATGAGCCAACTCCAGCTAAATTCAGAGAGCCCCGGTTACCTATCTACACTGGAGAGACTGATCCAGTAAAGCACCTCCAAGCCTTCGAATCGGCTGTTGCTCTCAAAACTCTATCAGATGCAACTAAGTGCAAGCTCCTTGTCACAACCTTTGATGGGCAAGTGAGGGACTGGTTCTATGGCCTCCGTCCTCACTCCATCACTTCCTTCGTTGATATACGAAGGGAGTTTCTTCTCAGATTCTCTACCTCCACCAAGAGAAAGGGCGGTCCTGAAGCCCTCTTTGAGATCAAGCAGCGCAGTGATGAAACTTGGTCTCAGTTTGTTGATCGATTCCAAAGAGAGATTTTGGACATCGAGATTACTGATCAAGAAATGTACAGAGTGGCTCTTATCCACGGTTTTCGTGAAGGGCCTCTCAAATTCGAAGCCAATGTTCGTGCTCCAAGAACCTACCAAGAGTTGATTGCTCTAGCCAACTCATATATTCGAGGCGAAAAGAGCAACCCAGGCTTTGTCTCCAAGCTCTTATCATAGAAAGATTCTTTTCACAAACAGCATCCGAGGTTTCCTCACAATCATTTCCCATCTCACTCAAGAAAGGAGAGAAGGTTCCAACGCCTTTGATACTCCTTCCCGAGCCGTGAACATGCTCAAGACTCATTGCTACCACTAGCTTCTTCTCAAACAGCAGCAGTTCAGCAACAAGATAGCGACTTGCATGAGTCTGATCTCGATGATGCCATGCAAGAAGTAAGCCAAATCATGAAAGATAGGGCAAGCTTCAAAAAGCCCTACCGACCAGCTGATCAAAGATCTAGGGGTTCAGAACCTTACTGCGAATTTCACAAAGAGCCAGTCACCTAACAGAAGACTGTCGAGCACTCCGCCAGCTTGTGCAAATGATGCTCCGGCAGGGTAAGATGCGCGACCTGCTTCTTGAAGAAGATCGCCCTGGTCCAGCAACCTCAAAGGGCAAAGAAGTTACGGATGTTCCCTGCTCCTCCAAAGGAGTGAACCTAGTCGAAGAGCCTCCTCTCCTTGTTGTTAACCAAGCTGTTGAATGCTTTGATGCCGACGACGAGGGTGTGCTTGGAAGGCTATTCTAAGCAAGCAATGGACTTTACAGTCCTCCAAAGTTTCTCAACTCTGATGGGTTATCTCTACTCATACCCCTTTCAAACATTTCTCTCTTCAAACATTTTCATTACCAAACACTTCTCATTGTTCTTTACTTGCTTTTCAACAAATCTTTTATCTGGGATCTTATACTGACACAGTTCCCTTCTTGTGATGCTTCCTTCTCTATTTTCTCTCCTTGCCTAAGAGGTCACTACACCAATGAGATATCGCCAAGTTCGAAATGCTCCCTCCGTAGATTGTTCTCTGGCACGACCGCTTCGACCACATATGGCGGGAGTATACCCATATGTGTAGTTGGAGCCGTTCAATCTACGATGTTGGGCTTCAGACTTAGGATCCTAGCCAGCATCTGACACAGAGTGTGTGCTAGGGGAGCCCCATGTGTTAGCTCTGCTGTGCTTCGCAAAGGATACATTACAGTTATGATGATCTTTGCTTGACAAGCAATGACGATCAAGCGTAGCTTTGTCTCTTCGATCATCACCTAACTGTGATGACCGAACACTCTCTGGTACTCTCGATCCGTGCCTTCTCGGGTTCCCACAACTCCACTGATCAATCCACAGACAAGCTATAAGCCTCTTGGCGCAATTAGTCTCATTGATCAGTGATGCTTGTGCCCAAGGCAAGAGAGCAGTGCTTCTAGCGATCCTTCTCAGGATTTTTCTCCTTGCTTTTCTCTTTTGTGCCCTCCTAGAGGATGCGCGGCCAGCCCGCTTTGAGTAGGACTATGCTCAGGATGATTTTCTCAGGCAAAGCGATGCATAAGGCCCACGGGGAACACCTGTGGCGGCATCCAGCCTTCTTTAGTCATTCCGAGTATAGACCTCTTTTCTGTCAATTGCCTTCTTTCACAGGTGAACAGGTTAATCCGACCTGCCAAAAGGATTTCTAGCGATCGTTTTGCTTATGCTTGTTTCATATACATTGCTTGCTCAAGCTCTATCAGATGACGGTTCATGAAGCTATTCATTACTCTCATCAAATTCTAATGACACCAAACATTGATCAAAGAATCTTATTCTCCTCGATCACCAAACCATGCTATTGCAATCTAGTTAAGATTGACAGAGTTCGTCAAGTTACTTCTCTGCTAATTTGATCATGTCCATACAACCATATCAACAGTTAAAACTCGATTTATTGATCTGGGCTTCATATTAAAAAGTTCATCAGACATTTTCCTTGCTGGATGGTCATATCGACCTTACCTCATCAATAGTTAACACTTGCAAACTTTCTCTTCCCAGGTACTTGCAAGTTATCTTCGTATATTGTTTGCTTCTAACTTTCTCCTTGCAGAGATTAGCAAATCCTTGCAAGCCTTCTCCACAGGTACTTGCAAGCTCCTTTCATATATATTGTCTGCTGCTTACTCTTCTCTTTGCAGTGGTTAGCAGACGCCTGCAAGTCATATCCAGGTAATTGCAGCTTATTTTTGTATACAATACCTGCTCCTAACTCTTTTCTTGCAGAGATCAGCAGACCCTTGCAAGTTTCTTCACAGGTACTTGCAAATTACACACATATATCATGTTTGTTCCTAACTCTCATTTTGCAGAGATCATCCGATACTTGCAAGTCTCTTCACAGGTACTTGCAAGTTACTTTCATATACTACGCATACTTTTAACTCTTCTTTTGCAGAAACCAGCAAAGATTTGCAAGTTCCCTCCAGGTACTTGCTGCTCATTTTTCTTTCTTTTATACTCTTCATCCTTCCTTTTTTGCAGAGGATAACAGGTGCTTGCAAGTCTCCATCAGGTACTTGCAATTTATTATGCCTTTTGTTTTCCCTTTCGCTTTCATTTTGCAGAACTTAGTAGAAGACACACATTCGTTTTGCAAAGGCAAACTCAGGTACACACTCGATGTACCACCCATACATGCCTAACCTAACCTTCCTCTTGCAGGAAAACAGGCAGGAAACGCCAACCTTCTAAGGAGAGGCTTCAGGTTCTGTCTCTCCTTGCCCCCCTTCTCTTTCCGTTGGGGCGGATCACGATTTTCGCGTGTCTCCAACTTTTTCGAAGTTCTTTTCGGAACTTAAAAAAGTGCGGGGATTATGTTAACCTTGAAATCGGCGATCCTTCCCAAGGGAGCCAGCTCGCTCATCACGGCCTGCCCCGGGTTCCTCCTGGAGGCCGTGATGCCCTAGGTTGGGCGGACAGAATTCTCTGTCCGCTCAGGCCGCGCGGCCTGCGCGGTCTCAGCGGCTTGACCCCCCAAGCCGCGCGCCTTTCCTTGGTCGGCAGGGTCCGCGGACTGCTTCCGCAGTCCGCCTCTGTAGGCCGCCCCCCTTTTCAGCTTAACCGCGAGGTTGTATCCGCAGGTCCCTCTCTGCCGAACTCAACTTCCTATCCGCCCAGGCCGGCAACAGGTCGCTCAGTCCTTGCCACCAGCCACATGGGCAGCCGACTCCTCCAGTTCGCCTGCAAGGCGCGGATTCCAACTCCGGCTATCCGCTAAGAGCAGCAGCAACCTTCAAGTCCCTCGCGTGCTGGGCGGACTCGAAGTGCAATCAAGACTTCAAGTCCGCCATCATTGGTGACCCCCCAACAGCCTCAACAGCCAGGCTCTCCCTCCAACATAAGCGGACTCAGCCTTGCAGCAGTCGCGGACTCGGCGAACTCTCTATGCAGTTCGCCCTTCTCTATGCAGCCTACCAGCTTCTCGGCAGCAGCGGGATCAACTCCTCCTCAGTCCGCAGGCCTGTCGCAGGCTCAGTAGTGGCGGACTCCTTCCAGTCCGCCACTCAGCAAGTCCTCTAGGAAGCAACCCCAGTCCGCATACCTTCGTGTGGACTCGCCGGACTCCGCGGGCACTCTGCTGCCCGCACCCCCTTGCAGCTCGCTCAGTTCAGCGGTGGCGGACTCCGCGGATTCTCCTCGCAGTCCGCCACATAGCTTCCAGCTTCCGCAACCCACAGCAGTAGGCGGGCAGTTCGCCACTTAGTCTCCCATCTCGCCATCAGCAGCTCCAGCTCCAGAAGCAAGCCCCAGTCCGCCCGGTCTGTTCCGGACTCGGCGGATTCCGTCTCCATCTCGCTCAAGTTACCGTCTCACCGGGGGTAACGTCACCGCAAGCCGTTACCTCCTCGGACCTATAAATAGCCCCCCATGCCTCGCATGTTGGGGCATCGCAGCATCAAGGATCGCCGCCGGAGGGTTGTCGCCAGTGTTCCTGCGGACTCCGATTCTCAAACCGCATCCCTCTCTGCGGCCTTAGTCGCGCGGCCTGCCGACCTGGATCCCCAGTCCGCGCGGTCTTCTTCCTTTGCTTAACCGCGCGGCCTGCCAGCTTAGCTCTTCAGTCCGCGCGGCCTCCTCTGGCATTCCTCTTCCTTAGCCGCCAGGTTCCTTTTGTACCCCTTTATTGATTTGTTGTAAAGGTGTACAACCGATTTGTAACTCTCACTATTAATAAAAGGAAAGCCCGTCGCAACAGTGACATTTAAGTCGCGGCGGGCGAAGTGTGCTGTTGCCGCTGCTAGCGGCCCCTTCTCTCTCTCTCTTTCTAGCTCAGCTCAGCTCTCTCTCGGCAACCAACCTGCAAGCTCAACCGTCATATTAACCGTCTGCTCGACAGCTCCTGATCAACCTACTCCTCTCTTGATCAACCTTCCCTGTTGATCAAACCTCTCTTCTATCCCAGCAACTCCTATAACAAGCTGCTTGCTCCACTCTCGAGCACTCGGAAGCTTACTCCCTCCCTCTTCCTCTCCTAGCCTGTGAGACCGAACACCCCCTCCGTGTTAGCTGCCCCGATGCCGCGTTTCCACGCATCAACAATTACTTTTCGAAAACCTAAATGAGATCATAACTTTTTGAAACTTCTCAAGCTACGCTCTTCTAGATTATCTTAGACCATATATCACATTTTTTAACTTGCACATCTTCTCTCGAGTCAGTGAACCTATTGTGGATTTTTATACATACTTGATACTTCTTCCTAGACATTTTCTTGCATAAAGACAATTTTTACATTTAGTTGATATGCAAGCCATTCCTAATTTGCTGCACATGTTAAACTAATGCAGACTCAGTTTGTCTCTGCTACTTCTGCAAATGTCTCTTAGTAATTGATCCCATGCATGGGAGCGTAGCACTTTGCTAGCAAACAAGTCTTATATTGTTCAGCTCCCTTTAGAATTTTGTTTAATAGAAAACACTTATTTAAGACCTACAATTTCCTTTCTTCCGCGGAGCACCATTAGAAGTGCAGTACCATTCTTGTTCAATGGCTTCATCTCTTTTGCCATAGCCCCCTTGGTAATTGCATCTTGCCACTTATGAAGAATACATATGGAAGGCAATGAGAAAACAAAAGACTAAAGATGCGTGGTAAAGAGGCATGCAAGAAGTATTTCAATATAGAATACTAAGTAATATATTTGGCGCTTTATCGAAAGCTAGTGGAGAAGTCATATAAAGGTTTTTATACTTTTAGGACTAAATCAGAATGTACAACTTATTTATTCTTTTCACTTTATCCTTTCTCATGATCCGAATCATTTTGCGCTGATGATTCTATTGAGATGAGCAATTCCTTGGATAAAATAACAACATCTTGGTCTGTAGAATAGGTCCTTAGAAGTTCGAGCGGTGAGTTTAGGGAGGTTGATCTGTCAGTGTAGTTGGCCTGTAAATGTAATTTTTGGTTTGTTCAAAGATTTAAAGATGAGAGAAACCTTCCAAAATTGTAGGGATGGGATCTTGAATATCATTCGATTCTTCCTTGAGATGATTTTAGAATGGTGTCAAAGCATCTATGCCATTTTCGTTAGGAAGAGTAACCAATGAACATTCTTCTAGTAGCCAGAGGATCAAGTTTGCACAGTTATGGGATTAAATATGCATGTAAATAGTGCATCCAAAATTTTCAGATGGGATGTGGTATTTGCTAGAACTAGTGAGAACGTGGACGAAAGATTTGTATGGAAGGATCTGTATGGGTATCTAATTAATAAGAAACGAGTCTGTTAAAAGTGCATTTTCCATAAATCTTTTAGGCAGCGTTCGTTTCACGGAAATTCAGAGCTGGTTAAAAGAGCATTTCCCATAAATCTTTTTCACGGATGGAATTGGCTTTCGATGAAAACCCATGGGTTTTGGGTATTTGAAAAAATAGGCACTTCCCCAAACCTACTAAATTAGGTCGATTTTGTTTAGGCCTGCAAACTGTTTGGTTCGGTTCGGTTCGGTTTGAGCTAAAACCGAAATCAAACCGAATAGCCTTGGTTTTTACACACCAAAAATCGAAACGGATTGGTTTGATTTGATTTTTTAACGTTGGTTCGATTTTTCCGTAAACCTAAAACATACTATCCATGACCGTTCTTATGATTAAAAAAGAATTTTTAATATCTACCAGAGTGTTGTTGTAATAGTAAATCTAAAAAAAAGTTCATTAACATTGAAGGGGAACTCAGGAAACATAGTACCATTTAGATTTAGCATTTAGGTCACAACTTCACAAAGTCACGGGAAGGAGTAGGAGCGGGAGTTCAAATTCGACCGAGCGTGACTGTTTTAATTTCAGCCTTTTAGCCTTTAGGTGACTCGTGAAATCAATGAGTGAGATTTATGATTGGCTTAATTATGCAATTTATGTTACCACTTACCATTTATCAAACGAGAAAAACTCCAAACCCATAATTGGTTCAGTTTACCAACCCTATAAACCAAAATCGAACCTAATAGGCTCGGTTTTCAACCCCCCTAAACCGAAACCGAATCGAACCGATCAGTTCAATTCGAATTTAGTTCGGTTTGGTCGGTTTGGTCGGATTCGGTTTTTCTATATACACCCCTAGTTTGTTGCCAGAGGCCTCACCCTTTCTGCTTCTTCGTAACCCTTCTTCATCAGCGTGTATGATGGCTCAGTAGGTGTGGCCACAATGCTTCCCTCATGTCATTGTCCTCCACCTCCTCATTGTTGACGCTTCCTGTAATATCCCCCCTTGAAAAAGCTGCACCGTTCGGGAGATCTCACTCACACCACCGCCGACACTCGACACCGAAGCGAGTGTCGAAGCGACTAATGAAAGAGTGGAAGTACAACCATCTCTGACACCTCTCCTATTCATCACCCCGATGTCACACATCAACAACAGTGTTAAGCGAATACGTTCCACATACTAACAAAGTAAGTGACAATATTAGCGGAAGCTTAATCATCAGATTGTACTTAATATCAGATTACCGAAAATTTTAAATATTTTAGCGGAAGACCTATTACTACTAGTATCACAGAGCCATATACAAACATCTTTATGATTTTAGACATATACGTTTGGATTAGTTAATTACTTAAGCCATGCGTTAAGGTTCTTGTAACATATCTATCAAGTGATATAATAATTATGTTTAGTAAAGAATAAAAGAAATGCGACATAATTAAATTGTACCTTAACAGTTTGTTTGTAGCCTTTATCTCACTATAACAATGTCGAACAATTATACATGTCACTTGTGTTCATAACCAATCAATTAATAATTTATAAGCAATAACTATAATCGACAATAACAAGTGTAGTAAAGTATCTGAAAGGGAGTGGGTCATGGAGTTTCTCCATAACCATTCCCTACGTGCTTCATATCAACCTGCATACGGCCTCAGACACACGTAGTTCTATCATTGCGTCGCATGAGTTATCTTTTTAGATTATTCAGCATGCGGGTTGCCTTAAAGTAGAACTCACAGACAATTCAATATTTATTGAAAGCCACATTATCCAGACACAATATTATGAAGGATATTATCTTGAAGACACATTAATACCCTTAGAAATTATATCTTGAAGACACAAATTCTCGTAGGAATTATATCTCGAAGACACATTAATTCCCATAGAAGTTATATCTCAAAGACACAATAATTCACATAGGAATTACATCTCGAAGATACAAATTCCCGATGGAAATATATCTTAAAGGCACAATAATTTCCGTAGGACTTATATCTCGAAGGCACAATAATTCCCATAGGAGTTATATCTCATGGGCATATAAATTCCCAAAGGAATTATATCTTGAAGGGAAAATATTTTCCATAGGAATTATATCTCGAAGGCACATTAATTTCTATAGGAAAATATTGAAGACTCAATAAATCAATAATTCCTGTAGGAAGTATATCTCGAAGACACATAAATTCCCGAATGAATTATATCTCGAACATCAATCTACCAAAATCATTATAAAATGAAAACGATAGAATTTACACAACTTATAAAATCTTATCGAAATGTAAGGAATCTGTAGTCAGATTTGTATGCATTGGCAATGGAGTTACTAACTAAGGAACAAATTAACACCTCTACTTGATAAATAATAAACATTACTTCCAATTTCAGCCAAAGTCTGCAACTAGATCATCGACCAAAGATCAAAGAAAGGATTAAATTAAGATCATCTAAACCATTGGTATTTGACAACCAAATCCTTGGCTCAACTCAGTAAGCTTCATGGCCTCCTTGAGTTATTAACCAAATTGTACATAACATCCTCTCACCAACTTAATAAAACGATTAATCATGTGAGTTCTATTTATATAACTTGCAAATATATTATATATATGTGCGATGTGAACACATCAAACGAATGGGCAAACTTTCAGATTAGGGATAGTTAAGAATTTTAAGGTATATTTATCCAAAGGTACAACAACACAACAACACTCAAGCCTTTATCTCACTATTGTGGGGTTGGCTCTATGGATTCTTTGTTGCCATTGTGCCCTATATTTAGTCATAATCGTACTAATACCTAAGTTACGTCATGTCTTTCCTTATAGTTTCATTCCAAGTCTTTATAGGTCTAACCTTCCCTCGTTTAACATGCCTAGTGACTAAATTCTCACAACACCTAACAGGTACTTCTAATGATCTCCTTTATCCGAAGGCACATTATTTCTCAAAATATAAATTGATCAACTTACTCAAAACCATATTAATATCAATTAAGCTTACCAATTAAAACAATGTAGACATGAATACTCCAACAAGAAACTACCTATAGTAGCAACTAGCAAAATGAAAAGCAACTCTTTAAACCAACAAAAACTTTACAAAATAACATTTAGTGAATTCAACACCTTTAAACTAACCTTCTAGATAAGCCCATACTGAATGTTCACAATTATCATAAAAAAATCAACAAATGCCGGTAGAAGAATATAACTGTAATAGATATCAAAACAATATTCTAAGTCCAATTCACGGAATAACAAAAATGGACTAACTGTAGTGCATGTTAACCAAGGAGGTTTCCAAACTAGCTTTATTGCATAATAGTAAAACAAAACCAAAAATGATTTATTGAGACCAAGAAGCAAAAGGGCCAAGGAAATCAAACTTAGAAAGAAGCTGAAAGAATTTCTTTCAACCAGAATTCGATCTTTAAACCTTAACCAAACTTGATATGAGAATCCAACGTAACACTATTTTAAGTTTTTAACCCGAGAATAAAGAGAGAGAACTACATGCAAAACTGCAATGTAAATGTGATGAAGACGAGTAGTGCAACTAACATGCAATAGAGATGGAAACGAGAGCATAGCAAAAGGGGTTTGCCATTAATGAATGGTTAGGGCTACCTTACGGTTCCAGTATTTAAGATCATTCAGACGAATCACCCACCAATTAGCATTTAATCAAGAACCCAAACTGAAATAGACCATTATGAATTTAGACTCTCCCCAACCAAGAGGAGTAGAAGATGAAGAAGAAGTCAGGACTGAAAGTAAGAAACCCTTAAATTATGAAGGGTGTAATATTAATGATTGCCATCTTTGATTCAAATTTAAACTTGCAGAAGAAATGTGTAGTAGAAGGATTATCAAGAAACTTAGAAGGTATAGCAGAAGTATGAAGTTTCAAAAGAATTTAAGTCTGTAAGGTTTTAGGATAACCCAAAACTATAACACTGAAACAATATGCTTCTCGTGCCATCCTTAGTGCACTGCAATGAAACCCACAAGATATGGAGGATCAAAGCAACCAATATGTTAATCTTAGGTTTGAGGACTAAGAAAATTATAAGCTAATATATTCCTCAACCTCAAGTTCAAATCAAATATAGATATGCCAGATTTTAATCTAGTGCTACAAAGAATACCTTTTATGGTTAGAGTAACCCTAAAAATCAAAGGGAAGAAGAATCTCATAGTTTCATCGTCATGTTCTCGTAGCAGTGACTAGATGTTTGCCTTCCATATTAGAACTGAGAATGAAGCAGAAGAATAAGGAAGAGAAGAAGGAAATGATGAAGATGCGACACCACATAATCCTTTCTCGAACCGTAGTCAATTAATTACTTCGGTAACCATTTCCTAGAACCAAGGGATGAAATGTAAGTTGCAAAATGAAGAAGCAGCAGATAGCATCAATAGACATAACTCAATTTGAGACCTCTCAATTTGCTCTAGGAAGAATATGAATAATCAAATTTACTCTCAAGCCAAACCTCATATCCAAGGCACAGACAAAACAGGGAATCAAGGGAAGGAGTAAGAAAAGCATTCTCGATCCCAGAATTAAAACCAATCAGGGGTAAAAATAAAAGAGAAGAGCGTTGCACGAGTTGCTTGAGACCCAAGCCGTCTGCGGTGTACAAAAAACTCCAGCCTCATCATTCGACCAAAAGAGGAAGATCGGAGGGAATTTATAAATCACATATTTCAGTCCAATTCCCCCACAAGGCATCAATATTCTCATTCAAGTAATTTAGAGGTGTTCATTCCATCTGATTAAAGATTGATATCAAGGGAGAAGGAGTTGGGATTGCATGTAGTGAAGCTGCTCAAGTTACTCTATGCGAGCCATCTTCTATGCGCCGAAGAAGATGCAACTCTCTCCTCCTCCAGAAATCCCCCGTAGCATCCCCTCGAAGGAGAAGCATCAAGAAGAGGAGTTGAATCCCAGGGAGAAAGGAGTCGATCCCAGGGAGAACTATACGTGCCCTCGATGAAGCCTTTGTCGTTTGTTTAAAACCAGAGAATGAAAGCATCAAGAATTTTGCCTGCGCCTCTTGTTTTCCACCCATTTTTAGGTTAAGAATGAATTAAAAGTGTAAGCCTTTTTATATTAATACAACCATAACAATATACATATATCTTTATTATATAAATCAATATACATATCTAACAAGCACACCATACTTTTGATTTGGACCGTTTGATCAAACTGAATCAAAGATCTTAACTCATCCGTTTTAATAAACAAGCCACTAGATTTCTTTTGTTTTGAAAAGAAACAGAAACCGGGAAAGAGGATAAGCCATAAAGATTCTTTTGATTTGAACCGGGAGCATCGAGTCTGCTGCAAACCATAGCAACATCATCTTTCCCGGTTCCCAAAAGCTGTTGCAGCTTTCTCGGTTCCCAAAAGCTGCTACAGCTTTTGGCATGTTGCAAACCATAGCAAGGCAGCAAGCCACCTACTACACACCAACAAAACCTTTGTCAAACTGCTACACGCCAAACCAAAATCCTCTGCTACACGGCAAGCCACCTGCTCATTTATAGTTTCCCGCCGCTCCTGTCAGCCATGTGTCACGCCTCCTCTCTAAACCTCCTCAGCGGCAGAGCGTCGACTCGTCCAAAGCTCCTTCACCACATATCCTCCTCCATAACTCCTCCTTGATGGCACCTCCTCAGCGACGCCTCCTCCGCGGAGCCTCGCCTCCTCCGCGGAGCCTCGCCTCCTCCAAGCGGCTCCTAGGCGGTTCTACCTCCCTTCAAAGGAGCGTTTAGGTTCATCAGCAGGTTCCAACTTTAATTTATCGTTCTTCTTCTTCGTAGTGCTCAGAAAATGGCTACTCAAACAGTGCTTCACTTTATCCTGTTTTTATAGCTCGCATAGCTGCCGCCTCGCGTCCTCCAAGCCTCTCCTCGGTGGTTCCTCCCTTCAAAGGAGCGCTCAGATTCAGCAGGTTCCAGCTTTGATTTATTGGTCTTCTTCGTAGTACTCAAGAATTGTCTATTAAAACAGAACTTCGTTTTTTCCTGTTTTAACAGATCATTTAGCTAATTTCGATTGTTTACCTCTCCTAAACCTTCGATTTTTTCTGTTCTATAATTTTGATTTACTCACACTTCATCCCGTCTCAGGGTGAGCCGTGGAGGGCGAGGCAGCTCCAGATTATTTGTTTTATTGTTGACAGCAGGAGAAGAACAACTATTAAAACAGAGCTTCAATTTTTTCAATTTATTTTGTGTTGACTAGAGGAGAAGAATACCTCATCTTTTTTTATAAAGAGATCGCTAAAAAAATCGTTGGCATTGAAATAATGAGATTGCTAAAAAAAATTTGGTCTCCTGTACTATGAAAATTATGGGTTCAAAAATTGGTCTCGCTCCCCATGTTAACTCTTTCATTGTTTTAATGACATTCAGATTTGTTATTTTTTTCAAAGACATAAATATCATGAACTACTCAATCTCTTCGTGGCAAAAATATTGGTTTCGCTCAGCGTGTTCACTCTTACCTGCTATTATCTTTTTTTGTCACCTCCTTGCCTTCTCAAACAAATTTTTTTTGACATACATGCTATTAAAATGGAGAGATGCTGAAAATTGTAGTCAACTCATAAAACATCATGTAAAATCTGCTACGAAGCGTCGTATAGGTTGTTAACCGTCATAAACGTTGTGAAGTGCGTTCACTCTTTCAATGGTTTTTGAAGTGCGCTCTACGTTAAAAAAACATTAAAACACTACTCATTATCTTTTTTTAACGTTTTAACCAATCAAGGTTAAAATATCTTTTTTTTATTGGCGCCTCTTCGCTTAATGTCGCCTTTTCACCTAATGTCGCCTCTTCGCCTAATGTCGCCGCTTCGCCTATTGTTGTCGCTTCGTCTGGATGCGCCCGCAACGACGCATCGAGCACGAGCGAAACCCGCAACGCCGCATTGAGAACGGGCGAAGGCCACCCGAGTGCATTGAGCCGGGGGCGGGCCAAGCCCGCTGTTGCTGGCCGGGTACTATCGCCGCTTGGTTGCGGGCGAAACCCGCAACTTCGCATCGAGAATGGGCACTGCCGACGAATGTCGCCGCCCCCAAACAATGTTGTTGCCCCCGAGCAATGTCGCCATCCTCGAACATTGTCGCATTCCCCGAACAATGTTGACGCCCACGAACAATGTCTCCTCCCACGAACAATATCGCTGTCCACGACCAATGTCGCCACCCATGACAAATGTATTGCCGCCCACGGCCAATGTCGTTGCCAAGCGGGCGAAGCCCGCAGCGCCACATCGAGAACGGCTGAAGCCAGTTCGAAGATGCTAGTGTATATATATATATCTATATATTATATATATATATATATATGAATTAAAGGTACCTAAGATAAATATATTCGAATCTCCCACGTAGCTCAAAAGTTTAAGCCTTTTTATAATAATACAACCATAACAATATATCTATCTATCTATCTATATATATGAATTAAAGGTACTTAAGATAAATAAATTCACAACTCTCAATTTACACATGGGAAAAATGTGCGAAGGTGTCGTCGCGCTTGTATCGGACACATGAGTCCAAGGAATGCAATCAAAGTCAATTCCTAATTCGTTTACTCCTAAATTACTTACTCGAGTCGCGGTGTTGCTCAACATGATCTATTTTGGCCAACTTTCTTAATTCTCCTCGGAATTGAATGAAATAGAAGACATCAAGCTCGTATTGATCATACGAGTTCAACGTAACTAACTGTGGTCAATTCAGAGTTCGTTTGCTCATATTTACCTATTCGAATCTCCACGCAGCTCAAAACGACTATTTCGGTCAACTTTCTCAATTTTCATCAAAATTGAAAGAATCAAAAGACATCGAATTATAATGATCATACGAGTCCAACACAACCATCCGAGGTTAATTTGAAGTGTATATGCTCAGAAAGTAGCGTCGGGGTCATCACTCATCTCGTAGTTTGATTTGGTCTGATTTAGTCAACCCTGTCATTACACATCAGAATGAGGCATAACTTGTGTCATTGGGTTTGTTTCAATCCCATGAGTGTACTGCCACTAACTGAGATCGATTTTGGTTGATTTACTCAAAGTTTATATCAAGTCGTAGTTCAAACCCAATATTAATATAAGACGAAAGTCAGTTCACAAGTTATTGTGACTCTGAGTAAGCCCTTCTAGGGGGTTTATTGAATTGGCTAGGCCCCCCTTAGTTCGCTGTTTTTCAGCGAATTGGGCTCCCAGTTCGCTGATTTTCAGCGAATTGGGCGGCCAGTTCGCCGATTTTCAACGAATTGGGCGCCCAGTTCGTCGATTTTCAGCGAATTGGGCACCCAGTTCGCCGATTTTCAGCGAACTGGGCACCCAGTTCGTCGATTTTCAGCGAATTGGGCTCCCAGTTCGCCGATTTTCAGCGAATTGGGCGCCCAATTGCGCTTAAGAGTGCCTCGAGTGCGTCTGAGATCATGTTCTTGCCCATCTCCCCAAAAAAGGTTGAAAAAACTCTTTAAAAGGCCTAGACACTCCTTTAGTGCCCTTGAGAGCCTGTAAGGTGCGTCTGAGGCGCGCCTTGGGCACATCGCCCGCCTCAGCCATGCTGAGGCGCGGCGGGCTGCGCCCGACACCTCAGGCGCACCTAGGCCCGCGCCTTGACAACATATCAGCAAATATAGAGAACATTATGTACAAACTTGGAATAGTCATAAATAAATCTTTCCCATGTAGGCCGGAGCTAGTGTATATATTGAGCAATTGCTTACATTAGTAATCATAGGGTAACCAAATAGTGTCTACTCGCATAATATTGTCCAGAATCAACGTTAAGTGAGAATCTTCTTGTGTTGGTTGCAAAGATGTTTTAGAAGGGTATTTCTAGTGAGGTATGTCTGTGTATGTAAGTTATATATGATATTTTAAATTGTGAGATTTTTTATAAAATCATGGAAAAGTTATAAAAAATGATATTTTAAATTGAGAGATTTTTGGATGAAATAAAGGAAAAAAATTAGAATATGGATAACATTTTAGGAGATAAAGAGAGTAATTAATATAGCAAATATGAAAATTTGGTATGTAGTTTTAGCATATGAAATTAATTAACATTGCTTAAAGATAAATTATCTAATTGTAATAGGTTTACGTATTATATTAAATGATGGTATAGATGAAATTCCATGTTTTAAATTTGGACTAGATGCTTAACATGAAGTGCTAGGATAATACAAAGTGTGAGTATAGCAACATGTGAACTTAAAAAAAAATTCTCCACGAATAGGCTGGGATAAATAAAATCAATGTGTAAGCATTAAGAAATAAAAGCTGAAAAGGAAACTCGAATTAAAGTTCACACCAGATGCATTAGTTTACAGGATTGAATTTTTTTTAAAATTATGGTGCTAACCCAAGCAGGTGAGACAAGGCTAATGATGATGCTACTGATTAGCTCTTATTGATCTGTGCTGTTTTACTTGGGATTTTTGTATTTAGGGGATCATTATTTGTGCTTCTTAAAGTGTTTTTCAGATGATTTTATTTGTCTTTACTTCATTTTCTTGCTTCACATAGTATGCTCTCTCAAGATTAAGGATTATGTTTAGTAACTTCATTATGTTTTCATTGTCCAACATCTAGTGTTATATTTTAGTGCATCATCTACTAACACTGCCTTAATTTATGATTTTTGTTACTGTTTGGTTACAAATGCTCTGATGCATAAAACATGAACCTACACACACCTGCTAAGCAATGATCTCACACTTAAGTCATCTTTGTTGTTACCGCCCTTTACTGATTTCATGTATCATCATGAAAGTTGAACTTGTTTTCCTTTAGTTGTTGAAATAGTTATATTTTTTATTCTAAAATGGATTTCTTTTCACTTTTGAGGTTGTGTTCTTGAAATAGTTATAGTTTATTATCAAATATGTATTTTGGGCCTTGTGATTATTTATTGTTTTCCCCCTGTGTGTTTCTAAGCTAGACACTATATAAACTTAAATACGACTTTTATTTATGATCTTGGTAGTAGGATCAATTTGGAAGAGCCCTAGAGTTGGTCATGAGTGGATTTGGAATTAATTACCCAGATCCCTCGTCACAACACACCATAAATGTCGTCATACGTTCACTTCCACGCATCTCAAAGCACCACGACAACAAGATCCAAAATTCACATTCGTGACCCACTAGCCCGTGATACGCTATCCCACTTTACACAAACATTGCTTTCGACACGTCACGTAGCTTCCCATACAAAACCTTATCAGGATGCCTCCGAGATGGCAAACTGGCCAAGATACTCATCTCGCTCGCCTCTCTACCCTCTCCATAGTTGCAGCTGTCGAATGTCAGGGGCACGTCAATTTTTATTGTGTCGGGGGATATATCGGGGATATTTCAGATATCAGGTGTTAATAATTAATTATTTATATACATAATTATATACAAATGTATTCATTTTTTACTTTATATATATTGATGTATTAATTATTTAACATTTATTGAACTTCTAAATCTGCCAAACTAGTATTAACATTTTATGTTATACAATTAATAACAGTATAACACATGAAAGAAAACAAGAGAAAGTTTGGAAGTCGTCGATAATGATGGAAGATAAGAAAACTTCAATCTAAATTCAGAGGCCAAGCAGAATCAAAGTCAACGATGGACAGGTGCAGGGAAAAAAGTCAGAGGGATGACATAAAACAACCTAGCAATAAAATAATTTTGGTTTATTGTCTATTAGACCATATACACTAAATAAAATAAATTGAAATAGGATGGCCGATATGACATCGGAATATATCCGCAAATATATCATCTGATAGTGGACATATCAGATGATATATTCCAAAATGATATTTTGTAAAAAAAATATCAGAAACGTGTCATTTTGTCTCTGAAATCTTTATGCTGTCCAACTTGTTGACCATGTCGGAAGATATTCACAACATTGACCATCTCACCTTCTTTTCTCAACTAGTGCCACGTGTTTCCTTTCCTCTCCCTTCACTTTTTTTCCTTACGCCATACGACACTCACTGAGAAATCCCTCACCTCACCGAGAAGTTCCTCACCTCACCGAGAAGTCCCTCATCTCATCAAGAAGCCCCTCATCTCACCAAGAAGCCCCTCACCTCACCAAGAAGCCCTTCATCTCACTAAGAGGTCCCAATTCGTCCCCAAGAAGTTGTTGATTAAGTGAAACCTATTTTATTTCACTAAGCTTACTCTTTCCATCACTCCGCGCTTCCTTCTGAGGATAAACTCAATACTCTCGCCATTTATAGAGGCAAATCTTTTTTCGCACGGGCAAATCTTTTCCGCAAGGGAAAATCTTCCCTTCTCCCAGAAATCACATGTCCTTCTGCCCCATTAACCATATTACACTCGATCTTTCCTTGATTCACCCATGAATCTTATGGGCAAGGTGTCAAATGCGTCTTTGACACCATACGAGTTGCCTCGGCTAACCTTAAAGGGAAGAACAGTTCCCATGAATGAGATTTCACTATCAGGAGACTCCGCTATCACGAGACTCCGCTATCACGAGACTCCGCTATCACGAGACTCCGCTATCACGAGACTCCGCTATCAACATATGTGACCCAGTTCATTCCATTATATATAGTTTGATTTAAGAACAATTAAGACACCAGATTTTTACTCTCTCTCGACACTCTTTTGGCAAGCTTTCTGGTGTAAGGTGGGATCTCCGACGATCGTCGCCCACTTTCACTGTTCTCAGCCACCAGTCAGTAGGGTAATCCCTGACCACAGACAGTATAGGGTCCAACACCTTCCAAGGTGTGGTGAGTGTGAACCTCAGTGTCTAATATGAAATTCTTCCTTTCCCGACAATGGCTGATTCCAATGATCACTCTCCAAATTCTCACCTAGAATTCGCCACAAAGCAAAACTGGATCACCATGCAATAGTCATTTGAGGTTCTTTCTCAGACTATTGGAGCCATGACAGAACTCCTTCGTTCCTTCACCCCTTTTGTTCTACCACAAATCCCTTCTTTTATATACTCGGCATCCGCTCCATTTACTCCCACGCCATCATGTTACATCCACTTTTGTCCCTGGAGTTTCTCAACCATCCGGTCTTCCTTCAATCGTTCCTCCTCCTGCACCAGCCGGTGCACAACTTCCGCCTGTACTTGTAGATGATGATTCTAAACAGAAGGAAGATCATAAGTTTTTTGGCGCTCTTTTCTAACCAAAATTCAGGCTGCTTCCTTCGCAATAGATTTATGACATTCTAAATTGTCATTGTACTACGAGAATGAAAACCCAAATACATAACTAAGGCTTCAAGTCAGCTTTGGCCACGAGAAGCTTGTAAGGGATCTTGAAGTGTTACCTCCTTTTTACTACTATGGAAGCTTCAACAATCGATTAGTTATTCGGCCTGCTGGCGGCAAGTATCACAAGCTATGGAGAGTTTAAAGGCTTGCTGACTTCAAACTTTGCCAGTTTGAAAAGGTTGAAACATGAATTGTTCATCTATTGAATTTGCGTCAAAGCGAGAATGAGTCCTTGCGGGACTGTCACTCAGTTCCCGAGGGAAAAGGCTGTAGTGCGGTCGGCGGATGATAGCATCTTGTAAGTCGCTTTGATAAGGGGAATTTTCTATGGATTTTTTAGATATCAGTTAAATCTCCTTTCCCCAACAACTTTTTCTCAAGCTTTGGAGCTTGCCGGTCGGCATATGGATGTGGAAGAAAGTATGACCAACTCCTTGCATTGTCCCATTCCTCCCACAATCCTCTGACCTCCACCATCAAGACAAGAAGCAGATAGGCGACGACCTGGTCGTCCTTAGCAATTCAATTGTGGTGGCTGGGATGCACCCCTGTCACCGCAACAAGCGCCCTCACCGATGAACGGTCCACCATAACTTCATACACAATGTAAAGTCCCCCCTCCCCTGCTAAATCAACCCCCGACACAGGGTGCAACCATTCGTCCCTCCAATTTCTTCCAACTACATCCTCCCATACCTGTTCCACTTTATCCACGCAATTAATCCTTGTAAGCAAGTACCATCGGGAGACAAACCACACTAATGCTGAGTATCGGCCGTTGAAGGAATTTTTTCATGAACTATTTCAGGAAAGAAAGTTACATGAGATCTAGTTGAAGCCCTGTTCGGTCATAATCAAACTCTCCATGAGATTCATAATTTGGAATTGTCTTCTATTCCAAGGTTGAATACTTGTATCAATGTGCTTCATATTAGCCTGGATTTAGCTCCCAGCTATATAGGCATCCCTACCCTATCACGTCAATCCCACAAGCCTCTAACCTATTCAACTTCGATCACTGCGGGGGAAAATTAATTCATCGAGTTGTTGTAGAGAATGAAACAAGCAGTTATTTATGGAATCCTTTGTCTGTTCTCTATGAAATTCTAATTTGTCTAGGGACTTTTAAAAACATCATAAGCTAAATTTGCACTGATGAATAACCAACCCAAAATGAATAGGGAAGATACGAATGACCCAATATCAAATTCCGCTAATAATATCAACAAAGAAATATTCTCCCGTGCCTCTAGACATGATGATCTCCAAAAAAATTTGTATGTTTAAAAAACGGAGGATCGATTCGTGAAAGATTGAATCAATAAATAAAAAACTATTGATATTGAATCATTGTGAGATCTCTAATTTTGTACCTGTTAGAGTTTACACATTATTTTAAGTCTTTAAGTATGTATGAGTTTTGTCCCACATGTTCTACTAGAGTTTTACATGTCATTGTAAACATTTATATGCTCCATTTGAGGGATGAATAAAAAACACTTGATATGTTCTTTCTAATTCTCAACACTTGATACCCCCTTTGAGGCATGAATAAAAAGCATTTGATATTTTCTTTTTAATTTTCAACATGTTATCAAAGGAGGAAAAATGATTCCTCGTTGGTTCCCTCGTTCGGAACCCTAGCGACTTTGTTCACGCGAGAATGCTCGTTGTGGCTTCGTCTGCCGAGAATGTTCGTTATGGCTTTGTCCGCTTATCTTTTCGCACAAGAACACTCGCCGGTTTTCGCTGTTCCCTCTCATCTTCGAAGGTTGCGGCTACTTTCGATCCCTTTGCATGCTCCTGTGTCATTCCCGTCGCCTGGTGTCATTCCCGTCGCCTGGTGTTAATCTCGTCGCTGTTTTTGCCTCGCGATCCCATCGTTGATCCCATATACCACTACTTGATCTAGTCGCTGCTCATCGACGACGAAACCGACATTGTCCGGGATTGTTACTGTCGATGACGTCTGTTGTTGTTCCATCTACTACCGACGATGTATGCTGACGACGATGCCATCAGACGACTCCCCTTCTTCCGTTCCGTCTCGGAGCCTCATTCCAACATGTCGTTCTCCTGGCTCTTGATCTATGAGTTTTTGGTGTCCCTGTTGCTCCCGTAAATGCCAATTTCTACCGTTCTGGTTGGTTTTTCTTGATCCCAACTATGGTTGATGACCATCTTCCCGTTAACGACTTCGCAGACAAATCTTCATGCCGCTGTACCCAGCCGCGTTTAACCCTCCAGTCAGACAGCGTGAATTTTCGTCTTCGCCTTCTCTTACATCTATGAGTGTTCTCCAACAACGACTGGGACTGGGACTTATTCGACGGGGATGAATGCCCTTCCAGCTTGCTTCTCTTGAGGCAATACCTTTGTCCGTTGCTTCGATTTATGTCGATTCCAACCAGTGCATCCCCTTCTAGGGTGGTAATCTCTCAATATGTTATGGTCTTATTATGACATTATTTATTTCTTAACATGGATTTATTTTGTCTTAAAAGTCGTGTCATTATATGACATCGTTATTTATGTCATGTCTTTATGTAGTGTCCTTTTTTAGTTGCAGTCTAAGTCTCGTTGATTTCCTATTTATTTGCATTCCAAGTCCATCGTTTGTATTTTCATTAGAGTCGGTTGTAAGTTTATTTAAATCACCTGTTAGATCTTGTATTGGTATCAATGAAGAAAGTCTATTTTCTCAAATCCTAAAAGAGATCTTGAAAGCTCTCTCTCTCTTGAGCACGCCCCGCTTAGGCAACTGTGGTCGTGGCTCCGTAATATCTCCATCACCGTCATCTCAACCTCTGGCCACTTCTTCGACAATCATCGAGTAGGTCCATAATAACTTGGTCTCAGAGCCATCCTTTCTCCACCGACCGCAACAACCCTCGACTTCCGCTGCATCGTCTCGTCATCGTATCGTACACATTGTCTCCTTCCTGCGTGTCCTCTGCTTCCACTTAAACCGCCGAAAGACGACATCTCCATCCGACGTTCAACCGCTTTTTCTCTGGCTCCTTCATCGACGGATCACACCTACATCAACGACGCACGCATATCGCTCTGCGTCCTCAACGACAAGGTCGGCATGCCTTTTTCATCTTCACCGACGCTAACGATCTTCCTACACGATCGAACTCACCTACCGAGCGCCAATTTGGGGCTTCCGATCATGAACACCGGATTCCGTCGTTGTTCCCTTGGTGCAGCTTCCTCGTCGACTCTGTGTGCCCTTTCCATCCCTACGCGCCTTCAGCAGGTTGTCTCCCCATTGTGCCGCATGCGCTTCTCCTCGATCCCTTCTGTAGGCTGAATAGATATTAATTTCTTCTTATATGGTAGCCCCGATTACTCCACAACCGATTGAACTGACATCTTACTGAATAGGAATTAATTTATTCTTTCTTTGTCGCCAGACAACTCCACAACAAGATGATCATGCCATAATATATATTAAATAATTTTCATTGCTTATTAATTCATAATTGAATTAATTAAGTAATCAATTATTTATGGAGCACATCAAGCTTAATGTCACAGAGATCGCCGCCCTTCCTTCGATAGAGGATGACTTGACCGCGCTCTTACGCAAGTTTAATGATTGGATAGTCGGCCTTTCGCGGAAGCTTCCTCCTTCGTCGCCGCCACTGCCTCTCCTCGTGCAGTCGTCGTCTTCGCCAGCCGACGAAGTACCACCGCTCTCCGCAATGATTGCCCTTCCGCAATCACCTCATGTGGTGGTGCCCCACCCCACCTTGGGATGCCTTCGTCAGTCATTGTGGCCGCCGTCCCACAACTTCCTTTGTCGGCCCCTACTCCGCCGGTACCTTCGGCCACCGCGCCGCCAGATCCGTTCCTTCTGCCAATCATCACTCCTTCAGCCCTATGTTGTTAAAGGCGCAAGACGCACCAAGGCGCAAAGGGGCCCTGGAGGCTAGGGGCTGACGCGCGCCTGAGGCACGTGAGGCACAAAGATGGTGAAAAAGGAAATTGAGCGAATTTGGCGCCCAATTCGCCGATTTTCAGCAAATTGGGCGCCCAAGTGCTCCTAGGGGTGCCATGGGTGCGTCTGAGATCATGTGTTTGCCCATCTCCCAAAAAAAAGGTTGAAAAAACACCTTGAAAGGTCCAGGCGCGTCTTTGGTGCGCCTGGGAGCCTGTATGGCGCGCGCCTGAGGCACGACTAGGGCACATCGCCCGCCTCAGCCATGCTGAGGTGTGGCGGGCTGCGCCCGGTGCCTCAGGCGTGCCTAGGCGCGCTCCTTGATAGGATAACTTCAGCCGTCTTGTCGTTGCTGCTGAACACCGCTCCACCAACCCTGCCGAAGACATTCCTTTTACCGCCAAATTTTTCCGACGGCGCTGCCACTACTCGCTGACATCCCCTCCACCGTTACGTGCTATTGGGCGTTGTTTTGGAGGGAGATCAAGATGCCAGAAGGCTTGACCATCCACATGAAGTTCGAGCTTGGAGACAAGCTCGATTTGAAGGCCGAGAGAGATGTTATGAGTCTTATTATGACATTATTATTTTTCTTAATATGCATTTATTTTGTCTCAAAAGTCGTGTCCTTATATGACGTTATTTATGTCGTGTCTTTATGCGGTGTTCCTTTTTAGTCGCATTCCAAGTCTGTCGTTGATCTCCTATTTATTTGCATTCTAAGTCCATTTGTATTTCCATTAGTGTCAGTTGTATGTCTATTTAAAGCACGCATTGGGTCTTGTATTGGTAACAATGAAGAAAGTTTATTTTCCTAAACCCTAAGAGAGATCATGAAAACTCTCTCTTGAGCACGCCCCGCTTAGACAGCCTCGGTCATGTCTCTGTAGTATATCTTCCACCATCATCTCCACCTCCGGCCACTCCTCCGACAATCACCGAGTAGGCCCATAACAGAATGATGGAGCCTCTTGTTGGTTTGGTCGTTGTTTATGTGTCTTTAATTGTCTTTGTTTGGTTTATTTTTAATGTTTGCTTAGTATGGTCTTGTCATGCCTATATGCACTTATTTTCCACGTGCGGGGAAGTGTTTGGGACGACGACGACTTAGATGATATATCTCAACTTTTCCTTAGTCTCACACGGCCCTCCAGGATTATGTCTTGTGTTATCTGCGTCTCCCCAATTTTTCTTTCGATTGATAAATATGTTGTTGGTTGTCCTAATCTTAGGGGTTGTGTCGTGCTGGACCGTGTCGTGCAGGACCATGTCATGTGGGACCTCTCTTTTGTGTGGATTGCCCTCGACGGATTATCCATGGTTGCCCGTTTGATGATTAACCCCACATCTTCCGCCCCCTTCCACATGTGTGTAGATGATGTTGGTTAACCTGATTCCAGCGAGTCCACATCGTGTGTGAGTCTGCGTCGTATGTGGCTGTGCCTGGTTTGGAATTTCACCCGGTGGCTCGTCTGATGTTTTGTCTCACATCGTCTACCTCCATTACCTTTATTTAATATTTTCAAGCTGAATGTTTCCCCTCCAGCTTGAGGGGAAGTGTTGGAGTTCGCGCATTATTTAAGTCTTTAGGTATGTATGGATCTTGTCCCACATGGTTTGCTAGAGTTTTGTATGTCATTGTAAACCTTTATATACCCCCTTTGAGGGATGAATAAAAAGCACTTGATATTTCATTTCTAATTTCAACAGTACCAAATATGTATTTGAAGTAGACTACGTGAGTACGACCATCCTTCCTTTAGTGCAACAATGCAACCTAGGTCGGTATCAAAAGAAATGTTATATCTTCTTTGTCTATGTAGAAATGTACCTTAACTCCATCAAGCTACCACACCCTTAGTTCCCACCCCCTCTCACTGGACCGATGCCTCAACGGATGACATCATCCCAACCACCCCTTCCCAATGACCTGCACATGCAGTACTACTCCAGACCTTTCGACGATTCTGTTAGAAAAGCCCAATTAAGGGCCCATGTTTTTCTCCTTTCTCTCTCCTTGTATTAGTCTCACATCATGTATTAGGATTTCTCTCTTCATTCTTCTCCTATATAAGTGTATGTATACTTGTAACTATTCATTCAACAAAGTATATACAAGATTGAAGCTCTCTTTACATGGTATCAGAGCCAACCGGTCTCCTCCTTGGGTATCTAGCCTAGCCAATTTCTAGCCGCCTATCTTCCTTGCCTGTCCGCGCGGCCTCCCCTTGCCGCGGACTCTTGCGGCCTCTATTCTACCCGCCTCTACCTCTACTTCTCTCGTGGCTTCCACCTCCTCCTTCCTACCACCTCTCCTTTTATAATCCTCTCTCACGTGGGTCCACCTTCTCCTTTCTTTCTCTACCCGCGCGGGCTCTTTCTACCCTTGCGACCTCTCTTATCTGCTGTCCGCTGCGGGCTCTCTCTCATCCTACTCACGGCTTCCTCTCTGCCTAATCCGCTCGAGTTCTCTACCTCGCGGATTCCTCTTCTGACCGCTCGAGTTCTCTACCTCGCAGACTCTTCTCCTGACCGCTCGAGTTCTCTAACTCGCGGATTCTTCTTCTGACCGCTCGGGTTCTCTACTCACGGCCTCTTCCGCATGCCGCTCGGGTTCTTTCGTAGCGACCTGCTTCCCCACTACTCGCTGCGACCTGCTCTCCTGCTCGCTGCGACCTGCCTCCTGTTCGTCGCGACCCGCCTCCTGTTCGTTGCGACCTGCCTCCTGCCCGTCGCGACCTGCCTCCTGCCCGCCGCGACCTGCCTCCTGCCCGCCGCGACCTGCCTCCAATTCGCTGCGACCTGCCCCCTGCTCGCCGCGACCTGCTCTCCTGCTCGCTGCGACCTGCCTCCTGTTCGCCGCGACCTGCCTCCTGCTCGCCGCGACCTGCCTCCTGCTCGCCGCGACCTGTTCTCCTACTCGCCGCTTGCCTTTTCTGCTCGCTGCGATCTTGCCTTCCGGCACCTAGCGTTCTCCTCTCTGTCCTTAGCCGCATCCAGGTCGCGACCTCGTTTGTCGCTGGTGTACCCTCCGAGACCGTGTGGCTATCTTCTCTGTCGGCTTCTCCCTAGTCGCACTCTGGTCGCGATCTTCTGATCGCTGGTGTGTCCCCCGAGACCGCACGACTGCTTCTTCTAACCGCCCGGTCTCTTCTGCAGGCCGCACATGACTTCCGATAATTCCGCTGCTACTTCTGCTCCACCCGCCCGTGCGGCTGCCCCGGCTTCCGAACTCCGTGATAAGTTACGGATTACTACCATCTCCCTAACTGGAAAAATGAATTTCGTCGAGTGGGTTCACTTGGTTCGCCGTGTTCTGCTGACGAAGGGTCTTCTTCACCACTTGACCCGCGCTACTCCAACTGCTCCCTCCGATGACTGGCTTCGCGATGATGGTCGGGTCCAGTCCTGGCTTCTCAACTCTTTGGATCCCGAGCCCTACCGGATGACCATGTATCATGACACGGCTAAGTCCATGTGGGAGGAGCTTCACGCTTTTTACTCTGGCCATGACAGCCTACAACACCTATATGATATCATTTCCGATCTTCAGAATCTTACCCCGGGTGCTCCTGGTGATATGCTCTCCTTCGTGGTTAAAGCCAAGAGTTTGGCAGAGGCTTGGATTCAACATCAGCTTCCTACTACCGATCTAACCACTCAACGGAACCAGAAAGAAGCTGTCGCCATCGCCATGATGATGTCCAAAGTTCCTCCCCCCCTGCATAATATTCGGGCCCAGATTCTCTCATCCACCACAACTCTTTCCCTGTCTGATGTCTGCTCCATGCTGCTAAGAGTCACGCCTCCCTCTGAGGCTCCTCGGCTCTTCTTCAGCAGCCTCTCCTTTCGAACCCTTCTCCTCGTGGATCTTCCAGTCGGGGGGGGGGGGGGGGGGCGACCCCCGTCTCGGGGACGAGGACGTGGTGGTCTCTCTTCTATGAAATGCACCTACTGTGGCCGAGATAATCATCTTGAAGCTACCTGCTACCGCAAGCATGACTTACCTCCTCATCTTACTTCTACTGTATCTGCTGCTCTGCCTCCTACTGGGTCTCGTGCCACTGATCCAGCTACTACTACCCGCCAAGACATCGATGAGCTCCGCACCCAACTTCAACAGCTTCAGGGCGCCCTCAGCCGCTCCTCCGGCTCTGTTGCGTCCTTTTCTGCAGAAGGTATAACCTGTCTCTCTCATAATCCTTGCTGGATCGTTGATTTCGACGCTACTCACCATATTACCTCCCAGAAGCCCACAACGTACCTACAGACACCTCATCCTGCTTGCATCACTGTGGCCAACAGTGACACCCTACCAGTCTCTGGCTCCGCCGCTCTTCAGCTTACGCCGCACCTTTTTCTTTTCTCGGTTCTTCATGTTCCCGGGTCTCCTTTCAATTTATTATCTGTTAGTCGTCTCACACACGATTTTGATTGTTGCATTACCTTTTCACCTTCTTCATTTTTTATGCAGGATCGTCGCACCCGGAGTACCATTGGTAAGGGACAACTGATGAATGGGCTGTACATCTTGGATCTCCCACCTACTCTTCTCTCCGCCGTCTCCACAGTTGATTGACATCGCCGCCTTGGGCATGCTCCCCTTCCGGTTCTCAAGCGGGCTCTTCCTGATGTTTCTCTCCGGGAGTTCTCTTGTGAATCTTGTATCTACGACAAACAACATCGTTCCTCTTTCCCCCCTGCCTGTACCCGGAGTAGTACTCCTCTATCTTTAGTTCATTCTGATGTATGGGGTCCTTATAGAGTCCCCAATATTTTTGGCTTTCGCTATTTTGTCACGTTCATTGACGATTACTCGCGTACCACGTGACTCTATTTATTACATGATCGCACTGAACTTACTTCTGTGTTTCGCGCCTTTTTACTTGAGATGCGTACGCAGTTCGCCACCCCCCTCAAAGTAATTCGCACTGATAATGCTCGCGAGTATACAGGTCGCACCTTCTCTAATCTCTGCACCGAATTTGGTGTCATCCATCAAACTTCATGTGCGTATACCCCTCAACAAAACGGGGTGGCAGAACGCAAAAATTGCCATCTTCTCGATGTTGCGCGCTCCCTTATGTTCCAAATGCACGTTCCAACCGAATATTGGAACTTTGCTGTGTCCACCGCCTGTCATCTCATCAACTGCCTTCCCTCGTCTGTGCTTAATTTTGCCTCACCCATCCAACTCCTCTCTCCCACCACCAACCTCACCTCTCTCACACCGCGGATCTTCGGGTGTGTTTGCTATGTCCACCTTCTTGGTCCTCCTGCCGACAAACTTGCTCCTCGGGCCGCCAAGTATATATATGTTGGCTACTCCCGCACTTAAAAAGGGTACGTCTGCTACTCTCCTTTTGATGGCAAGCTGGTTGTTTCTGCGGATGTCACATTCTGCGAAGACCAGCCCTTCCACTTACCTAGCACCATCTCGTCTTCTGCTCCCTCTATTCCTCGGCCTGCCGTCCCGGTCACGCCATCTTTGCCGTCCTCTCCCCACGTTCCTCCTCGGGTTCCTCCACCACTTATCCGTGTCTACTCTCGTCGCCCATCCAAGGATGCTCCTGTGACCTAGCTCCCCGCTACCAGCGATACCTCAGCTACGGCAGTTCCCGCTCCCGTCTCTACAACTCATCCCTTGGCCAACTACGCCTCTCTCCATCGGTTGACGCCGCCTCTCTACGTATTTGTCACCTCTCTTTCCTCTATTTCTATACCTAACACTGTGCAGAAGGCGCTTCAACACCCAGGGTGGCGCGCCGCTATGAATGATGAAATGCGGGCTGTCTGGGCTAACCAGACCTGGGATATGGTTCCTCTTCCTGCAGGCCACACCTCCGTTAGCTGCAAATGAGTCTTTGTCATTAAACATGCGGCGGATGACACTGTCGACCGTCTGAAGGCCCGCCTCGTGGCTCGGGGCTTTACTCAGCAACATGACCTTGATTACAAGGAAACCTTCTCTCACGTGGCGAAATTTAACACGGTTCGCGTTCTTCTCTCCTTGGCTGTTCATCGTCACTGGCCCCTTTATCAGCTGGATATTAAGAATGTCATCCTCAACGACGATCTCCAGGAGACAGTTTACATGCAGCAACCTCCCGGGTTTGTGACCACGGGGGAGTCTTTGGTATGTCACCTTCGGAAATCCATTTATGGTCTCAAACAGTCCCCGCGTGCGTGGTTTGAAAAATTCAGTAAGGTGGTCTGTGCTAGTAGTTTCACTCAGAGCTCGGCTGATTTTTCTCTCTTCACCCGACACCGGTCAACCAGGACTGTGATTCTTCTGTCTACGTTGATGATATCCTGATTACTGGCGATGACTCGGCAGGAATACAACAGATCAAAGAACAGTTAAATTCCGCCTTTCAGACCAAAGATTTGGGCAACCTTCGGTACTTTCTTTGGCTCGAGGTCGCACGACGCTCTGATGGTCTTGTGTTATCTCAAAGGAAGTACTGTATGGACCTCCTTTATGATGCAGGTTATTCTGGATGCAAACCTGCGGAGATTCCTATGGACGCCAATCACAAGCTCTCGGCCCATAACTCTGACTCTGACAAGCTGCTTACAAATCCAGAATATTATAGACGCTTGGTTGGGAAGCTGATCTACCTTACGGTGACTCGACCGGACATCTCGTTTGCTGTGGGAGTTGAGTCGGTTCATGCACGCTCCTTGGACATCTCATCTTCAAGCTGTCGAGCGCATCCTTCGATATCTCAAGATCGCCCTCGGACAAGGGCTCGTGTACAAACCATCTACATCTCTATCTCTTGTCGCGTATTCTGACGCTGACTATGCATGATCTATTGATGATAGACGCTCCACAACTGGGTTCTGTACTTACTTTGGTGGACACCTCATAACTTGGCGTAGCAAGAAACATACTGTGGTTGCGCGTTCTTCTGCTGAAGCCGAGTACCGGGCTATGACTGCTGTTGTTTCTGAGCTAACCTGGCTTGAAGGCCTTCTGGGAGACTTGGGTGTTCGTCTTTCATCTCCGGCAACCTTATTTTGTGACAGTCAGACAACAATTCATATTGCCAAGAATCCGGTCTTTCATGAACGCACAAAGGATATCAAAGTTGACTGTCACTTTATCCGGGAAAAGGTACAGTCAAAGAAGATAGATTTGGAGCATGTTCCTGCTACCGACCAAGTTGCAGACATCCTGATGAAAGCTCTCTTCAGGCCGCTATACTACCAGTTTCTATCCAAGCTCGGTGCCTACGACTTGTACGCTCCAGCTTGCGAGGGAGTGTTAGAAAATACCAATTAAGGGCCCATGTTTTTCTCCTTTCTCTCTCCTTGTATTAGTCTCACATCATGTATTAGGATTTCTCTCGTCATTCTTCTCCTATATAAGTGTATGTATACTTGTAACTATTCATTCAACAAAGTATATACAAGATTGGAGCTCTCTTTACAGATTCCATTCTCAGTTCAACTCCTACTCCATCTCCCTTCCAGACAACATATCCACTTTTCGCTGTTCAAGCTCATCCCGTAGTTTGTTATTTCCCCCTTTCACCACCGCATTACACAATCACTCACCCACAACCACAGTACTTCATCTTCCCTAACCATGCCAAATCTCAACTCATTGTTCTCCTTGCTTCATGCCGCCCATCATGCGTCTGCCAGTCTCCTCTTTACTTCCTAGCTTCGCATGTCATGCCACATCTCTTTCTAGCCCAATCGCAACTACCAAGGAGTCTCTTCTTGCTAGTTCCATTGAACCCCACCAGCCTACAATACAATACAACTATATGCTAATTACTGCACCAGATTTCAAACCCTAGATTGCCTATCCCATATTCTCTTCAGTCCCACAAACACTCTAATTAATACACTCTATTATCTTCAAAATTATTACCTACACATGCTCTTTATTTCTCGGTGCTTTAATCAGTCATTTCTCGTAACGTGGTTCATCTCCACACACAGAGACATCCGTTATGGGCTTATGGGCCGCACTATTATATTATTATTTAGGTGTCTAGTGTTAGCTTTATGTAGGGGCCTCGAGTTCCTGGTCTACTATTAGGTATCAAATTAGTAGTTTTGTCTTTTTTATATGTTGTAGCCTATATAAAGGCAGATGTTGTGTTGTATGAACAAGGAAGAAGAAATCTAGTTCTCATCCCCCTTGAATGCGAGATTTTGGTGGCTCTCTCCTCTAACGAGCAATCCCACTTAGGCAGCCGCGGCTCCACGGTATCCATCACCACCGTCATCGTCATCCACCTTTCCAGCCCTGGCAGCATTTGCTGACCCGTAACAACTTGGTATCAGAGCCATCGGTCCTCTTCCATCGACGCACGTTGGCACTTATCTGTGTTGTATCGCACTCTCCGACAACCTCCTCCCCCACATCAAGCATCACATCCAAACAGGCCACCCCTTCAGCTTCAAGCACTGTTGTTGCTGCTTTGTCCCAACCGCGGGGCTTTCTCGCTTCTTCGTCGACACCCTCCAGCCACTGTCACAACATCTTTGCACTTCTCAGCACCTGCACCCCCGATCAAATCCTCCAGCGCCATCGCAACGGCCCCTCGACGCCAGAAACCACTCCAATCAGAAAAAGCCGTAACTCCTCCGTCGGGAACTCACCGACCAACTCCTCTGTTGTCACAGGGTCCTCTAGCGCCGACGACTGCGTTCGACGAGCCCCATCGTGCCGCCGCTCGTGCTGCGAACCCCACTCCAGTCTCCCGTTTTTTTTTCCCGTCGATTCCGCAATAGGACCGCCATTTTCGTCCGCTTCCTTGTGTCGCAGCATCTTCCTCGATCCCTCCCACAGCAGTGTCAAACTTTTCTCTTGAGCCCCGCGTACAAGCAACCAGGTTAGCTGATTAAGAGCCATATATTTAATGACTTACGGCTGAACCGGTTCAACCACCGATATTATTTCTGCTGATTTCAATTTATCACCTCCACTGATTCCATTTAAATACACAGACGCGGCTCCTATATAAGTCAGCATTCGGTGCCCGTTTTTTTTGCGGCCTTCAGCACGCCGAGCGTTATTTTGGGGACATAATTGGGCAGCGACGCGGCCCCCGCAACAACTCCCACTCAGCCGCTTCGAAGGACTTCAGTCGTCCCACACCTACTCGCTCTCGCGTGCCACTTCCCCTCGCACGATGACCGACGTTTCCGATCTCATGACAGCTCTGCAAGATTTCAGGACCTCCATCGAGACCCGTTTTCGGGACCCTGAAATACATCATCTGGACGTCGAAGCACGCCATCGGGACGATATTGCCTCCCTCACCCTCAAACTTAATCAATTGACCGCCACACTTCCCGTGATCACAACTCCACCGACAGATCACATCGGCAGCAGTCAAACGCCTCCGCCGCTTATCCGCCACGAGTCGCCGACCTTCCTCCGACAAAAAGCAGCTATGCAAGCGCGCTACACCGGGTTGGATTTCCCCACCTATGACGACAAAACTGATCATTTGGATTGGCTTACCAGATGCGAGCAATTCTTCGGCCACCAATAAATTCCAGCCGCCGATCGACTTCCTCTAGCCTCTTTTCACCTACTAGACTCAACTCTACTTTGGGTCACTCGTCTCCTCACCGACCAACCTGGCCTAACATGGGACGACTTCAAGCGGTATTACAACCTATGTTTCGTCCCTCCCATCCGCAGCAACCCCTTCGGTGCTCTTATGACACTTCGACAAACGAGCACAATGGATGATTACTTGGAGCAGTTTCAGCTCCTCCTGACACACGCCACGCTCCCCTTAACAGATCAAGTCTCCATCTTCACAACGGGACTTCAAGCTCGCCTTCAACTGGACATCGACTTTGAGGGCCCGCCAGACTTAGTGACTGTTATGAGTCTTGCCAGACTATGCGACCGCCGCCTCCAGTTGGCCCAGGAGCCCTACTTGCCCAACGACATCGGCACTCTGGGACGTCTTGAGGGTCCTGCCGCCCCGCCGGTCCGTCGTTTATCGCGGACCGAGATGTTGGACCGTCGCGCTCAGGGTTTATGTTTTAATTGCGACGAGCAATACAGTCGCAGACACAGATGCAAAAAGCTTTTCTACCTAGACGTCGAGGACTCGGACGAGGGAGGCATCAGATGATGCTCGCCTTCGCGTGATCTCTCTCGAGCTTGGGGACAAGCTCATTTTGGATGACAGGAGTGATGTTATGGGCCGTTGTTTTGGGCCGCATTATTATATTATTATCTAGGTGTCTAGTGTTATCTTTATGTAGGGGCCTTGAGCTCCAGGTCTACTATTAGGTATCATTATTAGTACTTTTGTCTTTTTTATATGTTGTGGCCTATATAAAGGCAAGTGTTGTGCTGTATGAGCAAGCAAGAAGAAATCTAGTTCTCATCCCCCTTGAATGCGAGATCTTGGTGGCACTCTCCTCTAACGAGCAATCCCGCTTAGACAACCGCGGTTCCGGCTCCATGGTATCCATCACCACCGTCATCGTCATCCACCTCTCCAGCCCCGACAACATTCGCTAACCCGTAACGTCTTTCACAATTGCAATTGTGCCTTTCATTGCCCCCACCATTGATCCTCACACAATGACTCACAACGCCATAGACACTAGGGAAGCCCTCAACCACTAATAAACACACTCCACCCTATAAATGACTGGGGAGGGTCAACCATAATATTTGCACCATTGAAATTGCAAAAGATTCGAGATAACTTCATTCCATTTACAGCTTCAGTTTTTGGGGTCTGATTGTTTGGGCGTGTTTGTTTCATCTCCGTTGGGAGAAAAACCTTTAAATCAGTTTCGGTAAACTCTCATTCCCGACACCACCGCTCAAAAACTCCATTTTGACCCTTTTCTGAGACAACAGACACCATCCTCCATCTCTCACCTCTCCATTGCCAATACTCTCTTTCCTATTGCCCAAACAAACAGATCCTTTGATGACAAAACAATTGAAATCAAGTCGTTTTTATTTCTATTCTATTGTATTTTACCCATAAGGGTATTATTGTCTTTGTACATTTCTCCCCTACATATATATGTATGGGGAGTCTCCTTTCATGAATTAACTCATTTTGTTTTCCTTCTCAACTTGGTATCAGAGGGAAAAAAAATACCCGAACCCTAATTTTCCACGCCGTCGCTCCCCCTTTCTCGCTTACCCTCTCTCGATCTCGTCTTTCGGCCGCCCTCTCTCGCGATTTTGATCGCCTCCGTCACCCATGGAGCCCAATAGCTCTCACAATGGCAGCGGGGCATGCTGAGGGAGTCGGCCGTCTCCTTATGAAGCATCGCCGAATCCCGTTGCTGCCGCTCTCGCACTCTGTCGCTCTCGATCTGCCCGCCGCTGAAGCCACCGCTCCCCCGCTCTCTGCTGCTGCTCGCGGACGCCCCGATTCCTGCAGTTGCAGTCGACATCGCCTTCTCCCGCTGCTGCCGCTTGCTGACGCCCGCTGCTTGATCTCGGCGCTGCACCACTGCCGATGCAGTCCTGCTATCGACGCCGCGCAATCGCTGATGCTCCAGATCTCGATCCGGTGTTGCAGCCAGCCTTCTGATCGTGCCTGCTGCCTTTTTTCCTTTGTGTGGTTAGCTCGTTGCCCTTCCGTTCCTTCGTCATGGATTATTCCTCAACTGCGGTTGATTCTACATCCCCGATGGTTATGGCTTCCCCGATGGGTGAACCTCAGCGGCCCTCTGGCCATGCTGGCTCCTTGAAAATTACCACTGTTCCACTGGATGGAACGAACTACCTCGAATGGTCTCATGCAACACAACATGTTATTCACAGTCATCAGTTGTTTGGATACATTGATGGAACTAAGGTGACACCATCTAGGGCCGATTCTTCCTGACCACTGCGGGATTTTGAAAATTCACTGGTGGTATCCTGGCTTCTCCATTCTATGTCCCCCAAGGTATACCACAATTATATGTTAATGGACTCAGCCTACGAGATCTGGACTCGAGCCCGGGAGACCTATTCTCAGATTGGGAACTCTACTCAGGTTTATGAGCTCACCCGCCGTATGTTGGAGCTACGACAGGGATCTATGACGGTTTCCACCTACTATTCCGAGTTCGAGCGCATATCTCAGGAGTTGGTCTACTTCGACCAGTTTACACCTGCCTGCACTGCCAATGCAGTCCTGTTGCAGAAGCGAGACAAACGATTCCGCCTACATGTATTCTTGATGGGTTTAGGGATGGAGCTGGATATGGTTCGCACCAATATTCTTCATCGGTCTCCCCTTCCATCTCTCTGTGAGGCCTTCAATATGGTTCTTGGCGATGAAGATCGTCGACGTTCTCTCAGCACCGCGGCTCCTCCTCCTGACCGCTCTGGCGAGTACTGGACGTGGTGGCTCCAGTCATACCAGCACGATTCTCACGTGCGCTCATTGTGGTCGTCGGGGCCATTCTCGAGTAGTGTGCTTCAAGCTTCATCCCCACCTTGCTCCACCTGGATATGTCCATGGCCGTGGACGTGGTCGTGACCCTGGACGCGAGGGATCCCGCCAGACTGGTACCCGCTCTCATGATGCTGCTTATTCCACAGAGATGCAGGAGGGTCATCATGGTCTGCACCAGGATCACCTCACCACATCAGAATTGGATGCTCTGCGACGCCTGCTACACTCTCAGTCAGATCCTACTCCGAGTGGTACTTCCTCCTTGTTTGCTACTGCTGCGATGCCCAGTGCCCATGCCGCTGTGTCTCCTCCGTCTGAGTGGATCATTGACTCCTGAGCCACTGACCACATGACCGGGTCCTCTACAGGTTTTTCCTCCTACACTCCCTTGTCTGGTAAGGACAAGGTTGTCTCTGCCAATGGTACCTTGTCTCCTATTGCTGGCAAGGGTCTTTTTTCATGTTCCCCTTCTCTTCCTCTCTCTCCCGTATTGCATGTTCCTTCGTTTCCCCGTAGTTTACTCTCTATTAGCAACCTTACTAAATCCCTTAACTGCTCTGTAACCGTTTTCTCTGATTCTTGTATTTTTCAGGAACTGGGTACGAAACGGATACTTGGCAGTGGTAGGAATCGTAGCTGTCTGTACTACCTGGATACTACACCATCATCTGTTGCCCTTTCTTCTTCAGCTGCTACTGCTACTGACGCTCGCCGCTGGCACTTGCGCCTTGGTCATCCGTCTCCCGTTTATCTTCAGAAACTGTTTCCTGTTTTATCTCAGTTTATTGCTTGTTTGAACTGTGATGTATGTGTAATGTCTAAACATGTTCGTCATTCAACATCTCATTTATCTTCTCCTAGTAGTACTCCTTTTGCTGTTATACATTCTGATGTCTGGGGACCTTCCCCGATTGTATCTTTAACTGACTATAGATGGTTTGTTACCTTTATTGACTGTTTTTCTCGTACTACGTGGGTTTATCTTTTGAAGAAGAAAGGAGAAGTTGCTTCTGTTTTTTAAATTTTTCATAAGATGATACAGACATAGTTCAATGGAACCATTCGTGTACTTCAAAGCGACAATGGGGGGAAATATGATGATCGTGGTGAGTTTGGGGCCTACCTCTCGAGAAATGGCATCATCCACCAAACCACGTGTGTTTACACTTCCACCCAAAATGATGTGGCTGAACGCAAAAATAGGAATCTTCTAGATGTTGCCTGTTTTCTCCTCATCTCCATGCATCTTCCGAAACCCTATTGGGGTGATGCCATCATGACGGCCACTCATCTTATCAACCGTCTTCCTTTACGGGTTCTTGCGTATACTACCCCTCTAGCCTATCTGTCCTCTACGACTGTTGTTCATACCTCTTCTCTTCCACCCCGCGTGTTTGGACGTGTTTGTTTTGTTCATGTTCATCAGCCACTTCATGACAAGCTTGATCTTCGAGCTATCTGTTGTGTTTTCCTTGGTTATTCTATCACCACCAAGGGGTACAGGTGTTATCACCAACCCTCCGGACATACTTACTGTACCATGGACGTGACGTTTCACGAAGACGAATCTTATTACTTAGCTTCGACTCCTTCTCGTCGTCAGGGGGCGGAGGATTATGATGTTATTGGTTCCATTCCCCTTCCTATTGTCCCACCTGTGATTGGTACCACTCATATACCTTCCACTATACCATCCACTACAGATATCCCGCATGTACCTTCCACTATACCATCCACTCCAGATGTCTCTCATATACCCCTTTCCCATCATCCATCTCTCATCACGCCGCTACCTCATGTTTATCATCGTCGAAAACAGGTGAACAACCCGTCATTGCTCCGCTGTTGCCGATGCTGCCTTTGGACCCAAATCCTGATGCTGATTTACATGTTCCTATTGCTCATCTAAGAGGTAAGGCCCGATGTACCAAACACCCCATTTCTAACCATGTTGCTTATAATCATCTCTCTAAGCCTCATCAGTCTTTTATATCCTCCTTGTCCGAGATCTCTATTCCTAAGACATGGCAGGAGGCACTTGGCATTCCAGTGTGGGCTCAAGCAATGAAGGAAGAAATGTCTGCTCTGGAGAAGAATCACACATGAGATATCATCCCTCTCCCTCATGACAAGAAACCCATTAGTTCACGATGGGTCTTCTCTGTCACGCAGAATCCGGATGGGAAAGTCGAATGATATAAGGCCCGGTTGGTTGCTCGTGGTTATACCCAGACACAGGGGATTGATTACCAAGAGACCTTTGCACTTGTTGCAAAGATGGACTCTATACGTGGGATCATATCTTGTGCTGTGATTTTAGATTGGGAGCTTCATCAACTGGACATCAAAAATGCGTTCTTACACGGGGACCTCGAGGAAGAGGTGTACATGGTCTTTCCAGCAGACTTTGTGAGGAAGGGACAAGAGGGCCTTGTCTGTTGCCTATGGAAGTCCTTGTATGGGCTAAAGCAGTCCTCGAGGGCATGGTTCGGTAGATTCCACAGGGCCATGATTCAGTTTGGCTACAAGCAGGGACACTCACACCATACTTTGTTTGTCAGGAGGAATGAAGGGAAAATTGTTGTTCTGATTGTCTATGTTGATGACATTGTGATCACAGGAAATGACACGGATGAAATCTCCAAGTTGAAGGGACGTCTCTCAGCTGAGTTTGAAGTAAAAGACCTGGGAAGGCTACGCTACTTCCTAGGAATTGAAGTGACCCGTTCTGACAAAGGTATTTTTATCTCCCAACGCAAGTATGTGTTGGACCTGCTAACGAAGACCGGTCTGCTCGGTTGTGCTCCTGCAAACACCCCTATGGAGGAGAACCATAAGATCGATGAGGATAGCAATGGTGATCGTACAGATGCCTCCAGTTATCAAAGATTGGTGTGAAAGCTCGTATATCTCTCACATACTCGCCCTGACATTACATATGTTGTTGGGATCCTGAGTAGGTACATGCATGCCCCAAGGGTCAGACACCAGGAGGCAGCTTACCGTGTCCTCCGGTATTTGAAGAAGTCCTCAAGACGAGGACTAATGTTCTCTAAGAACAATCATTTGCGGATCGATGTTTTCACTGACGCTGACTGGGCTGGATGCGACGATGACCGAAAATCTACAATGAGTTATTGCACTTTCATTGGAGGAAATCTGGTCACATGGCGTAGTAAGAAACAGAATGTGGTGGCCAGATCTAGTGTCGAGGCGGAGTACCGGACAATGTCTCAAGGCCTCTGTGAAGGCCTGTGGTTGCGTACCCTATTGCAAGATTTGGGGCTTCAGGAGAAAGCTCACATATCTCTGTACTGTGACAACAAAGCTGTCATCAGCATAGCACACAATCCAGTTCAACATAACAGGACTAAGCACGTTGAGGTGGATCGTCATTTCATCAAAGATCATCTTGAAAAAGGAAGCTTAGTCACACCCTTCGTTCACTCCAGAGACCAGCTGACTGACATCTTCACCAAGAGTCTAGGAACCAATGTCTTCACTGATGATACTCATAAGCTCGGAATGACGGATATCTACTGTTCGACTTGAGGGGGAGAGTTGAAATCAAGTCGTTTTTATTTCTATTCTATTGTATTTTACCTATAAGGATATTATTGTTTTTGTACATTTCTCCCCTACATATATATGTATGGGGAGTCTCCTTTCATGAATTAACTCTATTTTGTTTTCCTTCTCAACTAAAACATCTCTTTTATTTACTGAATGTTTCGAGATGAGTCATGTTTTCCAACTATGATGAATGTTTAGATACGTCCTTTGATTTGATGCAAATCATGTTTGCATCTGATGGCATTATGCTTGTCTTGGCTAAATGGAGTGGCTTTTTATAAACAATGAAGAACTTTATGTTTAAATATGCTGTTTAGACAGTAACTTTTGGCCAAAAGAAAAATAAACTTTATAGTTAATTTGGCCACGATCCACTTATGTTTAACAATATTTCTTGGGGATAATGATCATCAGTCTGGCGATCAAACAGACTCCTTTGTGTGAATTGAAAGCTTGAATGTGATGTTAATGCCCCTTATATAAGAATATATGAATCATGGGATCAAAAACCAAATCTTTTATTTTGTCTGAATTGATAAAATTGTGGGTTAACATTTAATTTCAGATCAATGTGGAAGATGAGGAGATTTAGGCTCCGTTTGGGGGGACTTATTATCACCGGTCAAGCGGTTACGACCGCATGAATCTAACCTTAAATTCAGGTCCGGTTCATGCGGTCGTAACCGCTTGACCGGTGAAAATAAGTCCCCCCAAACGAAGCCTTAATCTGGACCTCTCCTGTACCTCTGTAAAATACTTACATTAACTTGATTGATTAGAAAATTTGTTTGTCATTTTGATATTCTTGTATATATTTCCAAACACTTTGAAGATGGACTCCTTAAAAAAATAAACAAATATCCACTACAATAAACATAAACCAGGAGTTGAGAATTCAGAAATTTATGTCTTCAGTGGTAGGAGATTGGAGATCCAAAGTGCAACATTAATTTGATTATTTCGGGTTGTTGAAATGTAGATTTAAAATTTATTCAACTAGATCATAAGTTTGCCATAATATGTGTGCATCAGGTTTGACTTCACTCCAAACCTTCACCGCAGTTAAAGATCATTTTTCACTTTATTGCACTTTTACATTTTATATTATATCAAGTTCTTTTTTTTAATGCGCTTTTTCATGGGTTATTTAGATTATTCTGAAAATTCTTCAGGCAGCAAAAATTATTACATAAGAAGACCACACACCTAGATAGTGAAGGACCTGCTTAGCTAATGTTTAATTCTATTAAATATATATTAATTTGACTTATTTTCCTTCATTATTATTTTCTATGTTATCTTCTGTTATCTGCATGTTAAAAATTAATGATTATCAAAAAATGGAAGGTCTTGTCATACTTTTATAATTTTTTGCCATCTTTATTTTTCTAGGGTCTCAACCTAGCGGAAAAATCAAAAACGAAAGGTGCAAAGTTGGCTGAATTCAGTTCTGCAAAGTTGGGGCAGCATTCATCGTCCCAGCTGGTTAATCATACTTTCCGTTCTAGTTTCCGATCAGATGCTCCAAAAATGTCCCAACCCGGAAATTTTCAGGTCCTTAATCGGGAAAAAACTGATGCATCTACGATCGAGAAAGACAATTCACAGCCAAGAACTGACAACAGAATTGCTCCAATTCCGCCTCTAAAAGGTCAAGTCAACCCAAAGCTTCTTAATGTTGATGGGAGGACGAGTGCGTTGACTTCGATTTCGTTTGGAGAAAAGAAGCTTCCTTCTCAAGCTCAGAACCGGAATGACTTCTTTAATTCACTCCGGAAAAAAACTTCATCTTCGAGTCAAGAAAACATTAGCCAGGACTCAAGTTGCAGGGCACCAGCGCCCAACTCCGAGAAGTTTGATGATGCTTCTGAGAAGGCGAAGGATGTTTCTTCGTTGATATGCACTACAGAATGTTCCGTCGAGAATGGAAACTGTTCTGAAAGTTCCAATGATTTTTATGAGTCTGAGCAGTTAGTTCCGGACGAGGAGGAGGAAGCCTTTCTTCGATCTCTTGGATGGGAGGAGAATGACAGGGAGGAAGCATTGACGCGGGAGGAGATTGAATCTTTTCTTTCCGAGGTAGTAATGATCTTTAGAAGAAAATGGGTGCGGATCTCGTGGTGTAGCCCTAGAGCCACAGTTCATGAAATCATCCGATTCGCCTTTCGGCATTTAAGATTGAACATAAAGAAAATTAATTCGTTCGGTCGATTGCGCGTTGGATGGACTAATTTTCATGAACCGCGCCTCTACAATTATCTCGTTTGCTATGTGATCCGCTCTAATTCCTTCATGTTTTGTACTCTTAGGATCAACTGTCTGTCGCTGAAAGTGTCCAGAAGTGATTGCATCTAAGATCCCGTTTGGCACGGCGGCTGCGATCGTGAACGCGGTGGTTACTAACCGTCGTTCGTGAACGCTCGTCCTCACCTAAGGAACTCCATCCATTTTTATGTTTGAAATTAATTTTTTTTTCTTAACAGCAGTCATAACCGTTATGTGAAACACATTCATGACGGTGATTTTTGTCCAAACTCACCGTAGCAAAACTTTGTGTTAGCCAAACAGTCCCTAAGTGAGTTCAATTGTTTGTTTAGTTGATAAAATGATGTGCTAATTGCAGCATTCGCTTTAATTCGAGATAAAAGTTTTGCGGCACTTTCAGCAGTATTCCTATGGTATAGTAAAGAAATAAACTATCAGTTATTGTACTTGTTTTATACTGAGGCAGTTTATTGTTATATTTGGCAGTATGAAAAGAGGATGCCTGCCTCAAAGTTGAAGATAGCTGACTGGTCGACTAAGCTGAGTTCGTCGGATGCAGAAGTGGAAGCGTCCTTTTGCTAAGGAGCTGGTTGTTAAAATTTGTTTTTTTTTTTTGGGGTTACCCTGGGTAACATATAGGGTTGAGCTGACTGCTGCTATTGAGCTTACAGTGTTGAGCGGAGGGAGCCTTGATTTTTATCCCCCCCCCCCCCCCTGTTGTTTGAAAATGTGATATGAAAAAGTGCAAAAGAATAAGATGTAGAGTGCTTTCTGCTCCCTTTGCTCTTCTTCAGCGTTTGCCAAACACAGAAGTGCGTTCTCACTTTCTTTTTCCTTGATAAGATATATAATGTTTTAATTGCCTTTTTTTTTGCGCTGCAGGGCATGCAGGTAATTTTTTGAATATGGATTGGTTGGAAGGTGAAATTTGGAGGATTGTTTTGGTAGATGTTTCTGGTTCAAATTGTAATTTATGAAAAAGTTTGAACTGCTTTGATTTTATGGGTTAGTTTTGAATTTCATTTATTTATTCTTGATTTATGCAATGAAGAGGAGCCTTAGCGTGCTGGTTGAAGTGTTGCCCCCTGATCTTGTGGTCATGGGTTTGAGCACTCACTCGAAGCAGCCTCTTGCAAAAATGGAAGGTCAGTTTGCCTACATTTCACCTTTTTGGTGGGGCCTTTTCCTGGACCCTTGCTGCTCGGGGTTGTTTTGTGCACTGTGCTGCCCTTTTATTCTTGATTTATGCAATCGTGGTAACCTCTATTTTGGAGGCAAATTAGAAAGTTTTAGGAGTCCTCCCATATGGAGGAGTGAGAGAATGTGAGGTTGGGTAGAAATTTGGCTCTTCGTATTAATATTTTGTGCAAGACTGCGTGCACAATAATGTGTTTGATATGAAAGGTGTGAAATCGAAACAATTTGATGGAAGTGCGTTGGTGAAATGTTATCCAAATTAGGTAAAAAAAAGCATTTTTGGTTGAAATCCCGTTTGTTTGTGGATGTTATTGAGGCCCCTCTGCTAGCTTAAACATGTTAATAATTATGAGGTGGAAAGTTGAAGGATGCTTACATGCTTGAAAGGGTCTACTCTTAGTGAAAATTGTCACTGATAATTTTGTTGTTGTTGTTGTAAGTACTCATGTAGATCTTGGGACGAAGACTATGGGAAAAGTGACCAATTCGTCATTTCATTCAAACAGATTCCTATTTTATTTCACTAGTATAAACTTGTAATGATTATTATAATATAATAATTGGACAATTAGGATCAATTTGATAATGTCCCCACCAAATAAGAAATTTTTCTTACTATATAATATATATATAAACAAATTAATCATGATTGACAAATAATTCTCTCGCTCTCTCTCCCTCCCTCATATTTATACCTTTATGAATTGGATTGAGAGATCAAATTTCAGTGAACACACAAATTAAAACGCCAGTAGACAACTGCAGAATAACACAAGCCCCATTCTGACAGATTATGAGATGTGTTCCCTCATTGTTGGCTCATCTGTAAGTGTTTATATGCTGGGAATTATTCACATGCCTGCTGCATTTCGCTCCCAAAGACATTTTTGAGTGCGGGTGGGGGTATAAGCCGCTAAAAATAAGAATGGATTAGTAGGCATTCTACACTCTTTTATATGCAGCAGTTCACAGGAAATAAGATGGGGAATCATATATATATAATCAGAGGCTTAGAGCTGGAGATGAATAGACAGAAGAGGAAAACAAACAGACAAATTATTATTTACACTCACTAACCTCACCACATACAATCTCAATAAAAATCACTTCGATGCCAGAATCCCAGATTCGCCTAATCTATACTTGGCATCAATAAGCAACACTAACTAGGGCGCGATGCAGAACAATATTGAGGCAGGCCACGCGTGCGAATCTGAAGCTCACGCCGATTACGGTCCGCTCGATGAGCATTGTGCCATAATATAGCGCCAACGAATAAAAATCTGCATCAAAAACATCATTTGATTAAAAAAAGAGGGTTAGAAATGAAAATTGTGGAGGGAGGCCGCCACTTCTTCACACAATGATTCTCGATTTAAAAAAAAATCTATATTTTGTACGAGGAAATAGAGACTGGGGAGCATTGGAACATAAATACATTATAACCTAAATCAATTGATTGTGGTTGGAGGTGCACCAAATCTGTACTAAATACACAAAACTACACAAGTTTCTAAACTTGAGACTATATTTTCAACGCGCATCTCTTGTGCAAGGGCTTCTGACCTTTAAAATGTGAAATTTATATTTTTATTAGGTGGCGTGCGAGTAAATTGTTGGGCCTGGCTTGCTCTATATCTTGTTTGGTGCGGGGGGTCACAACCACCGCAAACGCTCGAATCCACACCAAATTTGTTGTTTCACGCAGATTTAACAGCATCAGTGTTCGGTGGAACGCCAGAGACCAGAGGCCCTGGGTATATTAAGTGCACAAGAATCAAATCTACTAGAGTTTCCTGATCTGAGACTATATTTTAAATAATATATGGAGCACTAAGGAGGATGCAAAGAACATTATTTTGATATATATGAAATGTATTGATTTACCTTACCAATGTGTGCTAACGACTGAAGGCTTCCAGCGGTCTCTTGGCGATGAAGGGGTGATCAAATAGCTGAGCAGCAGTGGGCCGAGCATTTGGATCCACCTGAACACATTTTCTGATAAAGTCCCGGGCTTCACTCGACAGGTGATTAGGGATGGGAGGTTGCTCGCCTTTACCGATTTTGTAGAAAGCACGTTGCTGCAAATGGCGAAATCATTAGAACCCACAAACCATAAAATTAACCACATCAAAGAATATGTATAAATATTAACGATTTACAGCATCGAACATACTGAAAATAACGATGACTAGCTAAAGTTTCTTTCTATTTATGGTTCTCAGAATCAAACTTAGGCTCCGTTTGGGGGGACTTATTTTCACCGGTCAAGCGGTTACGGCCGCATGAACCAGACATCGGTCCGGTGAAAATAAGTCCCCCTAAACGGAGCCTTAAGCATTTAGGATGATTTATTTCCATTTTTTTCTCTTTTAGTTATCAGGATTCGTTTATATCTTGAATATGATGAATAGATTAATAATAATAATGCTGATGGTGATGATAATAATAGTAATAATAAAAGTTGGAAGGGAAAAGCTAATTTCTTGTGGACACATTCACTGAACTGAACTGCATCAGATTAAGGCTCCGTTTGGGGGGACTTAATTTCGCCGGTCAAGCGGTTACGACCGCTTGACCCAAGTGCAGACAGCATTTCCCCTGGTTAATCTTGGAAGAAACAGTCAAATGGATTTCCAAAGTTCAAGCACAGAAAGTTGATTTTACTATTCATCATCTTCTAACTTTCAACATTATCCCAACTCCTTCAGGACAACTACAGCAAGTTATGATGAATCTCAAAAGTTCCTAAAACCTACAACTATCGCACAGGAGCAGCAACCTCAAACTCTAACAGGAAGCACACAGCCTTCACGCCTAATTCACGCCTAATTCATGCCTAACACCTACAGGAAACACAACAAGCTCTCACAGCAAACAGGATTCAAAACGCAAACTTCATTCTCAACATTTCAACATTCACCACCAACAAATACAGACACTTCTCCCCTTTATAGGATTTTGAACAGAACAGACAGAAAAAATGGAAAAGGAAACTTGTACATGGCCATGGCGGAACTTCAGAAGTTGAGGGCGTCGTGCTCCGCGGTTGTAACCGCCGTGGTCGCTGATGGCGTCGAGGAGCAGGAGCGGGCGAGTGGAGGAGAGTGATTCCCGCTTGATTTGAGGTGTGGAAGAAGAGGAACCGGGTGGTTCGGCGGGAGCAGTTCGCAGCGCAGGTCTAGAGTGAACCCAAGTCTCTTAATTTTATTATTAAGTTTTATCTGTGTTGTATTTGACCCCTCGCTATAAGAGGGTGAACTTTGGGGTTGGTTTTCATCTTGGATCAATCAAGTGAAAGGGGATTGCTCCCTCTTGTTCTCCCCTAACCCTAACTCTCTATCTCTCTCTATCCTCCCCTCCCTCCCACCGCCGGCTCCTCTCTCCCCACGGGTAAGGTAATACGTGTCCAACCTTGCCTCTCCGCCCGCCTAGTGCCACAAGATCCTCGTGGTTTTCCTCCTTTCCATTCGAATGGCACCGGCCAGCCGCCGCCCCACCGCCGAAGCCCTCGACTACCATGAAGGCCGCCTCGATGAAACTCGCACCCTGCTCGACAACCACGAGAGCCGATTGGGCGCCCTCCAGTCCTCCGTCGACGCGGTCCTCAGGCGGTACTCCTCGGCCGCACTCGGCCGCCTGGACACCCAGGCGTCCACGGCTGCTTCCGCGCAATTAACGTGGTCGACGTCCTCGCCCCATGTGCCAACCTTTCTTTGGATGTCACTTCATTTTCCGGCGTGAAACCGATGGGTTGGGTCGTCCGCGGAGTTCTTCGAGCTTCACCTCACTTCGTCGGGGGACAAAGTGGGCACAGTCGTGGTCAACCTCTCCGGCTCGGCCCTCCATTGGGCGCGTTGGCTCCGTCAAGTTCAGCCCGCCATTTCGTGGGACGAGTTCAAACATGAGATGATCAGTCGATATGAGTCGCGTTACGTCGGCTCCGTCGTTGAACGCCGCAGCATCCGCCAAACGGCCTATCTGGATGGTTACATCGATGATTTTGTCGCGTTTGTCACGCAAGTCACGAGCCTCCCGCCTGACCACTATTTGGATGGATTTCATAGCAGTTGGGACATCCTCCTGCTAGATTTAGATCTGTTGTTCTTTTAATGATATAGTTATTGAGGTACTTTGATGTTCCCCTCATTGTTTAGATACCAGCCTATCTGCAAAATTATTTGAATTTAGAAGCTGTTATATGCTACTAAATACTGGTTATGTCACTTCCTTTTATGTAGGTAGGATTACCAAATATTGGGAAGTCTACCCTTTTCAAAACTCTTACCAAGTTATCAATTCCTACAGAGAATATTTCTTTTTGCACAATAGAGCCCAACGAGGCACGTGTTAACATTCCTAATGAAAGGTTTGATTGGCTCTGCCATATGTACAAGCCCAACAGCGAGGTTTGTAACAAAATATTTTGTATATTTTTCCTGCTTTAATTACATATTTGAATATTATTAGTTGTCTGACGTAGGTTTCAATGGATCATGCGATCATCTAAAATCTATGAATTGGGTCTAAAAAATAATAAATATTTTAGAATGATTTATGTTGATAGGTAGTATTTCAATCACATTAGACTGCAAGTTAATAGACTATCCTTTATATCCATACCATGTCCCCCGCCGAATGTCACCGACTCACCGACACTGTCGAACACCACCCGTTCCCGCCGAATGTCGCCACCCATGCCAAACATTGTAATCCACGACGAATGTCGCCGCCCACGAAGAATGTTGCCGCCCACAAAAAACGCCCCTCACGACAAATGTCGCCCCCACGACAAAAGTTGTTGCCCATGACAAATGTTGCCGCTCATGACAAATGTCGTCACCCAGGATAAATGTCGTCATCCAGGATAAATGTCATCCCCGATGAAAATTGTTGCCTCCGACAAGATTTGCCTCCAAGACAAATGTCGCCCCTCACAACAAATGTCGCCCTCACGACAAATGACCTGCGAAATATGTCACCCCCGGGACAAATGTCGCCGCACACGACAAATATCGCCGCCCATGACAAATGTCGCTCTTACGACAAATGTCACTCCCACAACAAATGTCGCCTTGGATAGGGGCGGAACCCCGTGCCTATCACCCGTAATTATATAAAGGGGAGCTCAACACACACACACACACACACACACACACACTCACACACACACACACACACACTCACATAAAGAGGGTCCGAGGAAGGGTTCCACCATAGGGTGAAATGTAGGCAAACCTTACCTTGAATTTTTGCAAGAGGCTGTGATGGGAATCGGCTGCATGATCGTGTTCGATGGTGGAGATCAGGCCACCACTCGACGAGCGCGTTCGTATTTTCTTTTATTTTTTTGGCTTGTATTTAGTGTTTGAGGGCACCGAACGTAACGGACGATCATGGTCATTCACCCTGGGTACCCAACCGCCCCTCTCGTTATAAATATGGGTGGATGTTCTCATTTTCAGTGGTTGTTGAATTTGTGAGCAAATCCAAATCCGACAATCCTCTGCGGTGCGACGCCGTGAAATCTGGGCTGTGAGGTCCTCTATCGAAACAAGAAAACCGCACATTCCATGTTCATCATCTTCCTCAACGGATTGAAAAACCCTGCAGCATATGTTGTTATCCTGCTGCATACACTGCTATCCTGTCGCACGTCTTCAATTTCCCCAACACCGTTCCCACTCGCCATTTCTCCTGGTCATCTTGGGCGCTCAATTCGCTCAATTTTCTTTTTTCCCCATTTTTGCATCTCACGTGCCTCAAACGCGCGTCTGTGCCTAGGCTTCAGGGCCCTTTTGCACCTTGCACCTTAAAAAACATGGCCGTGACCTCAAGGTCCCAAGGCAACACCTCAACCGGTGTGTTAAAGCTCCCTTCATAATTATATATATAATTATATAAAAATATACATTATGTTTATACTAATGTCAGTATAAAATATATATATTATCACGGTTCAAATCCGGTTAGACCGGGCCAACCGATTGAACCTTGAACCTTTTCTTGCTCTAGTTCGACATCAGATGCAGTTCTTAAGACCTTGATAATAGCCCTAATTTTAGCTCCCTCATACAAAATTCTAGTTAATACCTGGCAGCCTATTATGGTTAACTTTATGATATGCCAAACAGGTTTTGAAGAACTAGTAGAAATAACTTAAACTACAAGCTTCTGAATTTCAAGTCTGTAAAGATGAATGTGCAGCAATGAACGTGATGCTCATTTGTGCGTCTCTAAATTATAAAACATTTTTGAGTGAATAATGATTTCATTTTCTAGCACTCTATGTAAAACAACAACCACACTCAAGCCTTTATTCAACTATAGTGGGGTCAACTATATGGATTCTTTGTCGCCATTGTGCCCTATCTTTAATCAGGCTTTTTGGCACTTTGCACCCCCCAATTACCGGGTTTTGGCATTTTGCACCCCTAAAGTTTAAAATTGGCAGATTGCACCCCCGAATTCATAAATTCTGGCACTTTGCACCCCATGACCGATTTTTTAGGGGTATTTAGGTCCGTCTCCTCTCCAAAAAGCCATTTTGGCGCTTTGCACCCCGGACTTCTTTTTTTTAGCTTGTTAAAAATGAGTAGAAAATTTTATATGGAAAATTAGTTTCTCATCATGCCGCTTTTTCTTAATAATAAACCCGTTGGGAAAATTAATGATTAATTACAGTGCACAAATAGTTAAAAAAAAGAAGTCTGGGGTGCAAAGCGCCAAAATGACTTTTTGGAGAGGAGCCGGATCTAAATACCCCTCAAAAATCGGTCATGGGGTGCAAAGTGCCAGAATTTATGAATTTGGGGGTGCAATCTGCCAATTTTAAACTTTGGGGGTGCAAAGTGCAAAAACCCAGTAATTGGGGGGTGCAAAGTGCCAAAAGGCCAACGACCCTTTAATCATAATCTCAAAATGCCCAAGTACATCGTCTTTTCTTATATTTTCATTCTAGGTCTTTATTGGTCTACCCCTCCCCCATTTAACATGCCAATTGACTAAACACTCGCAACGCCTAACAGGTGCATCTAATGGCCTCCTTTGTATATGTCCAAACTCCAAACCATCTTAATCGAGCTTTTCACATCTTTTTTGCAATTTGTGCCACTCCTGCCTATCCCTGATACATTCATACCTAATTTTATCCAGTCTCGTGTGCCCACACATCAACCCTCATGCTTATCTCTGCAACTCCCTTTTTTTGCTCATGAAGAGCATCGCTGGTCTAATGAGCATAATTTCTCAAATGATTCATATTCATAAGGGTGACTAAATTTTATGTTGGTCGTCTGCCTAACACAATCCTCACCATTTTTCATCCGGATTTGGGACCGACATAGGTTGTAAATGGAATTGTGGTCGGCCAGATTTGATTTAGGGGCTCAGGTATAGGAAGATAGTCGGGTGGCTCCATATGAAGGGAAATGGTGAGAGGTAGAGGGGGCGGTTATCGAGGGATTAATGAGAGTTGAATGTTCTATTTTTAGAAGGGTTAATGGGGGTGAGTGTTTCCACATATGAAAAGGGAGAGGGAGTGGGGGTAATGCTGTGGATGAGTGGGTCCACGTGAGGCTAAGAGTGAATGTGGATAACAGGGAGGGGCGGCCAAATGAAGTAATGAGGAAGATAGTGGGACTAGATTTGAGATCTTAAATGTAAGAAGTGGAGTAGTGGGTGGTTACGGGTTGTGGTGGTGGTTGGTCGTCCGATGGCCAGAGGTGTTGGTGGTTGCCGGAGGTGGCTTTTGGCGATTGCCAAAAAAGAAAGGGAAAATGATGGAGATGGTGGTAGTCGTAGTGGGAGGCCGAAAAAGTTTTCTGGTGATCGTTGACAATTGCATTATAGATTAATATGGAGGGGAGGGTGCTGGAGAGTGGCTGACCTTGGTAGTGAGGAGAAAGGGGTGGCCGGCCAAGGGGGTTTAGGGTTAAGGTGTAGTGGTTCCATGACAAGGGAGGGCAGGATGGAGGACTGGCAACAAATGGTGGTGGAGGGAAGTGGCCGGCCAAGGAGAGGGGAGGGGATAAATCCAAGCTTTGGCACTTGGATTTCTGGCTTCGGCATCGGGTGATCTAAAGGAGTAATTTCTTCTTTACACCAACTTTCAATGCCTTCCAATTGAACCCTCTATCCCTATTTATAGACTATGGAGCAATCATGGATAGTCATGATTGACGCAGGGTAAGTGTTCTACAAGGACTAGGGATAAGATCCATATGCAAACACACATCCAGTGTCACAAGTTTCTTGCAATAATTTTATTTTAACTTATAAATTTGAAACATCAATTACGCCACAAAAGATAAAACAACGAACAAGGAAACATGAGATTGAGTATATGCGAAAGAGTGCTTAAAATTTAAATAACTAACAAAATAGAAACTCGTAAAGTTCAAAAGTTGGAAGCAAAAAATTACAAATGATACTCCTTGAGTATACAATAAACACAACATTCAATACTAGGAATCAACTTCAAAGCAAAGAGGCCCACATGGTAGTAGTGGTAGAAGACTTTGAGAGGAAGCGCGATGTGTCGGCCAGTAGTGGGAGTCCCGGTAGTTGCTGGAATGGGGTTTGGGGCAGCTGGAATAGTGCCCAGCTGCTGGAATGGGGGGCTTGGGCAGCAGGAATTACTTCCTAGGTGCTGGAATTAGGTCTCGGGGCAGGAATTTTGAAAACTAGGCTGCAGGAATTAACACTGTAACGGTTCGGTTTGGTTTAGTTTGTAAGCAAAACCGCAAACCGAACCACCCCTATGCGGTTCCAAAAATTTGGAACCGAACCGCTCAAACATTGAAACCGAACCGAACCAAACCGAATGGTTCAGTTCGGTTCAGTTTTGGTGGTTTAAATAATGTGATAAGGCCTAAAGATTTATAGAGAGAGATCAGAGATGGTGCAATGAATGAGGCTCAACCACCCAACATGAAAGTGTTGCCTAAACACAATTCCTATCACCTAAGCATTTCAGAACTCCAAAATCAAATGAATGGAAAATAAAATATTCATCAGCATTGTTTGTTTGGAGAAAGATCTAGATTAGTGAAATATCTAGGTGATGCCCTTGTGAAATCGCACCTCACCGGAGAAAGAGATGATGCCCTTGATTTAGGTACCCAAGATTGAAGGCCTCCTGCAAGACGTCGGCAGAGGAGATGAACAGCGAAGAATGTCCTAGTCTCCTTGATGAGTTGAGGAGATGCACAGCGGAGTCGGCCTGGAATGACCTAGATGAGAAGAAATCAACACTAGGGAAGAGGAAGAGGAAGAGGAGGAGAAATCAACACCAGGGAAGAGGAAGAGATGGAAGAAGAAGAGAGAAGAGGGCTCACTTGCGGTGACCGGCGAGAGCGGCGGCCGGCGCCCAGCGGGATGAGGAGCGGCGACTCGGCGGGATGAGGAGAAATCGACAGTCATAACTCGCAAAAAACACGGGTCCAGGAAATAGCCAGGAGAGTTAGGTTAAACTTTCTCAACCTAAAAATAGAATATAATGTAATAATGTATGGTTTAATCATTAATGAAATGTAATTGACTGTTTGTCGCAAAAGTCAAAACCATGAAGCGTATGGTTTAATGAAAATATGAAATGTAATTAACGGTTGTATGATTAACCATATGGTTTAATGAAATTTAATTAATAAAATAAATGTTTTTATACACAATGGTTCGGTTCGACTCAGTTTAGTTTGCCACGCAAAACCATAAACCAAACCAAACCGAACCGTATGGTTTTTCTAAAATCAAAACCGTAACCGAATCGTGACCTACTGAAACCGAACTAAACCGTACGATATGGTTTGGTTTGATTCGGTTTTTTGGTTTGGTTCGGTTGGTTTTGGTTTACAGGCCTAGCTGGAATGGCGCCCGACAACTGGAATGGGAGGAGGCTTCAAGGATATGGAAGCAGGGCTTAATTTGTGCGTAATGGAGGGAGGCTAAATCTGAGCTGCTGGAATGGCGCCCGGCTGCTGGAATGGGAGACGGAAGCAGGGACAAGGATCTGGGCCTCAGTTTATACGAAAAGGAGGCTCCTTGCTCGAGTGGAGATGGGGTGGTTGGGTGGGGAGCCCTGTAGGGCAGGCCGAGGGAGTTGAGAAGTGGTTCAAATGGGATGTGGAGGGAGTTCTGAATGGCAGTTGGGGAATTGAGGTGACTGGGAGTTATTGGCGGGGCTTGGTTTGAGGGGATGAATGGAGAGAGGGAGGAGTGGATCGGTTGCAGCAAGCATGGGGAGTTAGGCTACACGGATGAGAGGGGAATGGGGGAGTTATGAAAGTAGCGGGGGGAGTGGGAGAAGGTGGTTATGGTGGTTATGGGGTAGTAGGGGAAGGTGTCTATGGTGGTTATGAAGTAGTGGGGTGGTGGCTGGTTGGAGGTAGTCGTCGGTGAGGCGTACGGTAGTCGTGGAGGTGGCTGGAGGTGTTTCCCGACGATCGCCACAAAATTGAAAATATAGGAAAAAATAAGGGGATTGGAGGGGGATCACCAGAGGTGACCAAGGTGGTTTTCCGGCGATCACCGGAGGTGGGTGAGGGGATTTTGGGGTTGTTTGGGGGCTGTTTTAGGTGATGTTTGGAGGGGATTTGTGGGGATGGTCGGCTCTGTGGAGGAGGTGGAGGGAAGTGGTTCCACAGCAAGGGGGAGGTTGAGGGTGGCCAGCTATGTGGAGGGAGGTGGATTGGTGATGGTTCACGACAAAGGGGGAGACTATGGGTGGCCGGCCAAGGGAGTGGAGGAGGAGAGTGGAGGGGCATGCCAAAGTTGAGGGGAGGGGGCTTCATGCCCACGAGTCGGACTTTGGCACTGGAATGATCAAAATAGGGCTTCCGCACTAAACTTTCAATGCCCCACTTTAGAGCCTTCTACCTCTATATATAAACTAGTGCGGGAGCAATGAACGATCACGATTCTCCCTTCATTATCTACCTCAAAACAAACAAAAATATACAATAAAATTAAAAATGCAAAGAGCAAAAAATGTTACAATCGGCGATCCGCTCAGGATGAGCGGTCGCGATTGTCACTAGGTGCGTGGTCGGCGGGAATAAACTCTAACGAGTCGGGTGGTGGGTCAGGTGGCCCGACTCCTATCAATGATTCTCCAATCATGACGCCCCTTAAAATACATGAAATAAAAACTACAAATACAGAAAATAACTAAAAATCTCGGATTGTTGATCCGCATAAAATGGATGGCTCCGATCGTTGCGTAGGCTGATGTGTGTCGCGACCCCCATCATTTGATAATGTAATGCGGCCAATTCCTAGATTTCCAAAAGAATTTTATTTTCATTTGATAACAGAACTGCAAAAATATTGATAAATGTAAAACAAAACAAATGGAAAATGTGATTGATAAAGCGGGCCCCAAATGGCTACCATAAGGCTATTGATGATGATGAACTTTATTGATATTCTTGCTATTATAATATTGATAATATTATATGCCATCTGTTAGAGATATGTTGAAATTTCCTCCATCTTTTAAATTTCTCATCTCTGTTGACTGATCCACTCGGGTCATTCTCAATCAGCTGGAAAACAATTGAAGTTTTTTTATGAGATTCTTATTTGAAAAAACAAAAGAAATCATGGTTGAACAACTGCGAACATTGGATGTATTTGAACTTTTTTATCTAATATCTTGAGTTTTTTAACAACACAGGATACCTTTGGATTCTTTGTAAAATGTTCATATTATGAGATTTTTTAAATCATTGAAAGAATAATGAAGTATGGATATGCACACTTTTGACTGAACAAAAACATAGGATAAAAACTGATGAAACAAAGACAAAATGGTCAATTAGTTTTAACTTCACATCACTCACCCACTCATCATTCGGAAAAGGAACTTGCCGAGTCAACAACTCAAGTACAGTGCAGCCCAGGCTCCATATATCAGCTGCACTCCCGTATGTCTTTTTAGGACGAACTACCTGGAAAGAAATAAATTTATCAGCGCCATGGTTATGTAGGTTAAAGAGCGCATATTCAATTGGTTATAGATTACAGTGTCAGATTCACTTATCCAAAGATTTTACAAAAGTAAATGATGGAGACTCAACCCCTAAGAGCATTTTTCATCTTCAATGGTAAGGTTAGCAATTGATTCTTTAAGCCCAAGTTTTTATAGAAAAAAGTATGCCATAAGAATACAGGCGCTTCTAAATATTCAAAATTTTAAGCTGTTTGGTGGAAGAGTATATGCTCTAAGGTGAAGGAGGAGAAATAGGCACCTAAGTAGGAATTTGTGAGTATGTATATAGCCGGGTAGTGGGTTGAGGCTGGAACTGAAGAGGAATGTCTGATATAGGTGGTGACTGAGGCTTAGGATTACTATCAGGCAATGGACACAAATATTCGTGGGGTTACTAATATAGAGTCAAATCCTCAATATTGAATACAAGATGATTTCTCATTCTCTCAGGGGTGTTTAATTTGCAAGTATTTTGTCACCAACGCATAAAATGAATTGCATTAGAACTTGAATAAACTGGATATTGATGAGTTTTCACTTTATGGAAGCATTCTATACATCATAAAGTGGCATCTCAATGCCAAAGTCTCACACAGTCTTCGGGGTCTTTATCTCACATTTGACGAGTATTTCTACATTCCATCAAGAGAGCGTTCAGATAAACCACCACTCATTAGGTAACTGTCCACCCTCTATAAGTCAGTCGAGAGAGAGAGAGAGAGAGAGAGAGAGAGAGAGAGAGTGAGTGAGAGTGTTCTCAATAACCTGGGGATAGATTTCATCGTCATTTATGTTGACACCTCGGGTGATTATTTAAATGATCATCACATAGAGCCTCTGCATAGAAGATTTGTTATGTCTGTCGACCATCATTCATTGTCACTGTGTAGCATGCATGAGTCTATCTGACGTAAAAGTACTTGCAATAAATTTATTTATAAATCTTATGTTGACATTCACAGGAGATTGCAAAGCTTCAAAGAAGAAGAACATGTGTTTATCAGCACATGTGTTGAGAGGTTGCCCAAGGGAACTGCTCGAAAATTAAATGTCAAGTGAATGAGCCCTTACAAGGTTATCAAAAAATTGAGAGCAAATGCTTATGTACTAGATATTCTGCATAGTATGGGAATTTCACTTGAATTCAACATAGAAGATTTGATTTCATTCTTCGAGCCATAAGACTGCATGTACCCTTCGCCTCCTACCACTTCAACTACTCAACCCCGGCTTTTGCCTACTACTTCACTACAACCTCAGTCTTTGCTTACTACCTCATTACATCCCCAATTTTCACCTGCTACCTCAGTGCAACCTCAGGCTTCATCAATTACGCTACAACACTAGACTTCGACATTGATTTATCATCCGGCTTCTTCCACAACAGTACCACATTCTCCAACACAGCCACACAGGTATCATCTCAACTAATTCTACAACAGTACCATACATTCCTCGACATCGACAACAACAACAGTACATCGTCAGTAACATCTTCAAAATTAACGTCCACTACACTGACTACGACACCTTTTGTATCATCTCCTATAGCAGTAGGACCGACTTCAGCAATACCACCTTCGGTTTTATCGTCAGCACCAACTTCAGTGACACCATCTCCAACCTCCACAACAGTTGTACCCTCGAGCCCGGTCCACAAGCTCAGGACACCATTAGAGCTAGAGAGATTCACCACACCTTCAAATAAGAGTATTGTCATCTTCATTCACGAAGATGAATGTTTTTGAGGGGGGAATTAATGAGGATCGTGACACAACTCAGACTAAATGATGATCAAAGCTGTCCATTTTTTGTTGATTGACGATTCGAGAGTTTTCGTATTTTTTTATTTTTATTTCATGTATTTTGAGGGCGGTCATGATCGGAGAATAATGATCGTCCATGATGGAGTTCAATTTGAAGGAATGGAAAGATTTAAATGAAGAAGAGGTTCCTCCTTTTGATCGCCCGGTGCCGAAGCAGGAATCTAAGTGTCGAAGCTTAGAAGTTATTTCCTCTTTATCCCCTCCACCTCTCCTAGCCGACCACCCCTCCTCCACCTTCCTTGGCCAACCCCCTTCCTCCCCACCTCCATTAGTTGACCACCACCCCTCAAACTCCCCTCCAAAATCTCTCCACTACCTCCCCCATCCACTTTCATCCATGTTCAGTTTTTCAGCGATTGCCAGAATATATTTCCAGCCACCTATGTCAAGTCACTGTTACGGGCTAATGGATGGATGTGTGGGAAGGAGGCGGAGATACAAGGGGGTAAACCCTAGAATGAGAGAGGAGATGAGAAGAACTAGAGAGAGAGAAGCTTGAGAGAGAAAAAGAAACTTGCTTAATACCTTTTCATATCCATTGCATGACACCAAGGGTCTATTATATAGAACCTAGATGGCACAGGTGTCAATTCCCAATACCATGAAATAAGCGAAATAATAAAAACACAAAAGACTACATGACTTGACTTAACTCGTACGATATTAAAACACCAAATACACTTAATAAAATAAAACTCCTAATACTAAATAACAAACGGCGTGAGCTCCATAACAGCCACCTATGTCAAGCCACCCCCTCACCACCACATATCTGTCATAACTACCTCCTACTAATCCCACTACCTCATTATCTCATATACTTAACATTTAGGCCACTCCCCTAAATTTCCTTTCCATCCCTCCTTTCTCCACTAACCATAAACTCATATAACTTGCTAAAAATGCAGCCCACTGTCCTAAAATCACTCCCAACTCTCATTTTCCCACCCTATATTTCCTCCCCTCCACTGCCAACAGCACCTCTAATCCCCACCCACGTCCAACCATATCTCCCCTCCCCAGTTACTCCACTATTCTTGTACAGAAATTGAATCAAACCTTCTCCCAATACTTCAATTACTCCCGTCTCAGGCAAACAGCATCCAGCCTCTAGATTCACTTCCATCCAGCACCTTTCTCACCCACTCAGTTGCCGTTCAGGAGAGCTAACAGCTTCCGTCACCCTCTGGAAATTCATTTCAGCCACCTGGTTTTCCATTCTTCAGCTCCCAATCCTCTGCCCTCCGCCCAGATTTTGCCCAGGAAGCCATCGTTACTGTCAGGTGTCGGATTAACCTCATAGCTGGTGGTTTCCTGCATCTACAGCCCCATCATTCTCCAACTATTGCAAGTTAAATTGTCGAATTTGTATTGTGTGTGCAGTTAGTAATCATCAATTATTTTTTCGTCATTTAGGACTGCCTTTCGTCAGTGTCTACAAAGTTCTTGTGCTTGGTTCACATCTTTTTGAATCATGCAATGGAAGAGGAATTTTGTACCTGCGTAAAGGTCACATGTACCAACTACCAAGCACAAGACCTTTGTAAACACGGTTAGAATTAATTGGACGCCCCGACTCTCACTGCCCACCAGTAATTAGATTGTGGATCAAATTTAAAAGGCACCTTAAAAATTGGAACAAAACCACCTTTGGAAATCTCTTTGCAAATTTAAAACACGTAGAAAAGGAAACAAACAAACTAGAAAAATATCTACTTTGAACGCCAAACCCCACAAAACCGCATCAACTACAAGCTAGCAAAGGCTAACCTGATACAAACGGTGACCAAAACACAGCATTTTCATACGTTTGTTAAAAACAAACATGCAAAATCATATATAGATAAAATTATGGACCAAGGAAACGCCTAACATTCACTGAAGACATTCAACAAAATGCAGAACAATATTTCAACAATACCCTAAATCATTCTAGCTTCGCACTACCCCAGGATATAGATTGGTCGATTTTCACTACAATAATTACCAACAATGAAAACCTAATGTTAAACTGTCATTCCCACAGATGAAGAAATCAAGAATATAAACTTAATATCAACGCTGATTTAGTCGTTGGCCCGGACGGCTTTTCGGCAATCTTCTTTACATCATGTTGAAGCATCATTCAACATGACCTATGTGAAGCAATCAAAGATATCACTAGAGGAAGCAAAATTCATAGATATCTCACATCAAAAAATATCACACTCATTCCTAAAATCCCTAACCCCACCACCTGGCTCGATTACCGCCCTATTAGTCTATGCAAGGTGATTGCTAAAATAGTAACCAAAATCATTTCCAAAAGCCCAGCTATACTAATTACCTAAAATACTCTCCCCCAATCAAAAAGGCTTTACAAAGGATAGATATATTGCCGACAATATATTATTAGCTCAGGAACTAATGCAAGACATAAACCTTGACACAATAGGCCACAACGCAATCATCAAATTAGACCTTACCAAGGCGTTTGTTAAAATCCAATGGGCGACACTTTATAAAATATCATCTAGCCTAGGATTGTCTTCACACAGTTGATTTTCCCTCTAGAAGCATCAATAACAATCGGTTTTCAGTTCTAGTCAATGGAAACGCTTGTGGATTCTTTCCATCTACACACAGTCTAAGGCAAGGAGACCCCCTATCTCCCTCACTTTTCGTTATCACCGTGCAGTACAGCTCACTACATCTAACAAAGCTATTTCATGAACACCCCTGATTAACCGACACTAATTCAGGTAACATGATTCACAACTATGCTACGTAGATGATATGATCATCTTTTATAACGGCATGATTTCTTCCATTGAAAGGTTAATGCATAAGTTGGAGATGACTGAAAGAGATATTGGCTTAGTAATAAATCACTCTAGATCTTCCTTCACCACCTCCAAATTCATGCCGGAGAAAACGAAACTAAAGATACAAACCATAACTCAATTTAAATTGCAAGTGTACCTAGGTTAAAATTTTTATGCAGGCCATAAAAAGTTAATCTAGTAATCAAAATTTGGTTAGGATTTTTCGGTTTGGTCAGGACCGGTTTTGGTTTTTATGCACACTCCTAGGGAGGAGAATGCAGATCTTATAGAGGTTGGCGGTGTCAGAATCTTTGGTGGCAATAATTGGTTCCGTTAGAGGACAGAGCGGGAAGGGTCTCCGGTCCTAGGGAAGGACTCTAGCCGTAGCATCGAGGCCGGGGAGGACGCCGACATGCTCTGGAATGCACTGGTCGAGTGACTAAGACGAGAAACATCATAAGTAAACAAGTTGGATTGTCAAAAGAACAGGGGAAAACGTTTTTGTACTTTTGATTATACCTGGCCCAACATTTCATGAACGGAGAATGATTATAAAGGCTGTAACTTAGAGAATGTAAAAGGTATTTACTTAAAATTGATCTTTAACGAAGATCTTAATGAAGATGGCAAATCAAAAAGCTGAAGGGCTTAACCAACACTATTAGGATTCTCCTAATAATTTTGAAAATAAACTTATAGATTAAAATTTAATATCAGAATTATTATTTCTTTTAAATATAATAAATTATTTAATTTTATATTAAATTTAGTTTGCTTACCAAAATGGTCACTAGTCCTAATTTGACTGATATTTGCATTCATAAGTTTATTGGTCGGACACTCCAATAAGTTGAGTGTGCATGCGTGAGTGAGATATGCGATAAAAGATACATGGGTGTAATTAACATGCACTTATTGAAAAAAATATGCAAATAAAAAGTAAAATAAACATGCAATGATGTGGTGCAAGTTGCCCCCCTAAGGTATCATAAGAAGGTTCCTAAACGTGAAATTCATTTTTTTAAATGATAATTTGAAGATCGAGCTTTTCGCTAATATAACGAGGATGACAACTAAGATGATAGAAAGTTCACTTTTGATTTTGTTGATGGTAACTTAGAGATGCGGTGAAGTGCAAATTAAAACGTTAAGGACACATCTAGTGCACTAGAAAAATATTGGGCTGTCACAAGGTTTATATGGACTATGTTTAAGATTTATTTTACATGATCTTGGACTCCTGGAAGAAAAACGTATTCTCTTATACTGTGATAATAAGACCAAACATGGAGAAGTAGACACATTATTAAAGATCACCTCGACATAAAAATGTTTGCACCCATTTCATCACTCCAAAGATCAATTGGCAAATATTTTCACCAAAGAGTGGAGCTATTTAGTTCCACTAGGCATATCTAAGTTAATAATGATCGATGTATTTTCCCAACTTTATAGGAAGAGTCCAATATAATTAATCTTTAATATGTCAAACATGTATCATATTTCAACCTAATGTTTCCTTTGTATTATTACTATGATGTTGAATTTAAAGGCATAAAAACTTGTTCTGCATTCTTTTATTAGAAAAATCATCATATGGAGCATAAACATAAGTCCTTAAAGTTCAAGTGATAACAAATTTATGTTGTACATTATATAGCCTAATTAAAATTAATTGTAACAGAGATAAATATAACCTCTGGGGCCATCCAGTACAGATTTATGTTGCACATTATATAGCCTAATTAGAATTAATCGTAACAGAGATAAATACAACCTCTGGGGCCATCCAGTACACACTTCCTTTGCAAGATTTTAGATCACTGAATTTTGAAATCTGAAATTGGAAACAGCAGTATAAGATATTAATGTTATAATAGAAAAACAGGATTCTTATAAAAAAACAGAAAATATACCTCCTTTGCTAATCCAAAATCTGCAAGTTTGACAGATCCATTCGCATGAACCAATATATTGGCACATTTGATATCTCTGCAAAATAAACATAGATTAGGTAATTAAATATTGAGAAAACTAGCTTCCCTAGGCCAACAAAGAAATCAGAACCCATAAATGATGACAGAATATACTGAATCTTGAATAGAAAGAACAAATTTTTTGATGCTGTAAAATGGAAGAAAAAGATGGCTAAAATTTCAGTGGAATCTCCAACAATGAGAATGATCTTTGACGTTTTAATACAAAAAACTAATATCACAAGAGCAATTCCCAAAATCAAGCTTCTTAATCAAGCCATTTAACATTAGAAATTAGCAGTTAACCTAAGAGCTAGACTCAGATCACCCCGGTGATCTCACACAACCTGACTCCCAACTTCCATATCACCTGATCGATTAGACCTCTCAAACCCCTTCCCTCTTCTTGATCAGCCACTAAGAAGAGGACTTTTTTTTTGCACGCTGTCAAGTTGAAGTATTTTAAGATAGTGGCTGCAAATTTATTGTCTTATTGATGATGGTGATAGCTTTCCTGAGACAGAGACCTTGCAGGAAAAAGTGGGCACTGGGCAGTATAACCAGTATTAAGGAGACCCTAATGGATATGAAGGCATGTAGAGGGAGAAGTTGGCGAGTGTGTTTATGTGACGGGGCAGGGTATGGGGAGAACCTTTACATCAAGCTTTGAGTTACAAATTATAACCAATTAATTAATACTAATTAATTGTCAAATCACGGTAGTCTCCATATGCCAACTCCGGTGATCCCGACGAGTAGTCGCTTCGGCGAATGCGTGAGGGTAACATAATCTTTGGTGATCCCGACAAGCAGTAGCCGCTCCGGAGAATGTGTGAGGATAACATAGGCTCTATGGCATACCTTTCAAATTGAGTAAATAAATTGAATGAAGAATTAAAAAAATAAACAAGACATGTAATACCTTAATTGGGTCACAAAATTCCAAAATCTTGTTTCAGTTGCCTAACTTGCTTCAAAAAACAAGACTTTTATTGGGTGGTTTGAGAGTCTCATATCACCAGAATCGCCTCTCTGACTTCCAGAGAGGCTCTTCAGAGCTTGGGGATGAGTCGCCTATGGCTTCACCATCTGCACCAACGATCGCACTGGGACTACCAGCACATCAGTGGATTTTTGAGAGAATTATTGATATCGTGATCCATGCATGCGTAGCCGCGTCTGACAGCTAAACACATGAGTACTATTAGTGAGGATTCCCTATGATCGACGATACTTGGATGACCCTCGATGTCCCATTTTGATTTTTCTCGACACATGCTGAGCAGATTTAGATCTTCATTCATCAGGAGATGAATTCTTTCAAGGCGGATAGAATGATGTTGAACAGAGGTGCAAACCCATGGTGGCGCACGAGATTTGGGCCCATTCGAAGTCGATTGGGCATCTTCCATATTTAACTTCTCTGGATCGACGATCCGACTCAACAAATGCGTATAAAATTTGGGCCCAAACAGCTCAGGCAAAACATATATTTCAAATTAAGGTTCCAGTCCACGAATGCAAAACACCTGCCTAGCTCTACAAAAATCCAATCACGACTATGAGTTTCCGCTAAACTCAAATCTCTATCATATGCGGTCTAAAAGACCAGTGGACCACCCACAAAAATTTTGAAATTTTTGTGAAAATTTTGGGTAAATTTTCCCTAAAGTTTTTATATTAGTTTAATGAACATAAAAAATGAAATTAATGAAATAATCTTGGGTAATTGATGGTTTCTAAGCCCCAATTTTTGGGGAAGCTTTAATATGTTATTTAGTGGATGTTTGGTCATTAATTATTATACATCAACACTCAAGCCTTTATCCCACTATAGTTGTACAACCCCGTATTCGCGAAGAGTGGGCCCCAAACAAGGCAAACCCGTTTTTAAGTTTTTTGGTGATTTTGCACCCTCGGTGGCCAATTTTGGCTCTAGCCTGGAAACATACTAGTAGGGGGAGAAAATATTTCTCCCCCAAGGCACTCTTGAGAAGTCGGTCAAGCCGCCTAAGCCGCCTCAGCCAGGCCCCAGGCCGCCTAAGCCGCCTCAGCCCGGCCCCAGGCCGCCTAAGCCGCCTCAGCCCGGTCCCAGGCCGCCGAGCTCACCCAGCCAGGCCGCCCCAGCCCGCAAGAAGACTGCCGCCTCTCCCAGGCCGCCGTCTCGCCAAGTAGGCCAGCTCGCCAGGCCGCAGCTCGCCTTGCCCCGTCTCGCCAGACCGCCGCCTCGCCAAGGAGGCCAGCTCGCCAGACCGCCGCCTCGCCCAGGCCGCCGTCTCGCCAAGGAGGCCAGCTCGCCAGGCCGCAGCTCGCCTTGCCCCGTCTCGCCAAGTAGGCCAGCTCGCCAGGCCGCAGCTCGCCTTGCCGCGTCTCGCCAGGCCGCCGCCTCGCCCAGGCCGCCGTCTCGCCAAGGAGGCCAGCTCGCCAGACCGCCGCCTCGCCCAGGCCGCCGTCTCGCCAAGGAGGCCAGCTCGCCAGGCCGCAGCTCGCCAGGCCGCAGCTCGCCTTGCCCCGTCTCGCCAAGTAGGCCAGCTCGCCAGGCCGCAGCTCGCCTTGCCCCGTCTCGCCAGACCGCCGCCTCGCCCAGGCCGCCGTCTTTCCAAGGAGGCCAGCTCGCCAGACCGCAGCTCGCCTTGCCCCGTCTCGCCAAGTAGGCCAGCTCGCCAGGCCGCAGCTCGTCTTGCCCCGTCTCGCCAGACCGCCGCCTTGCCCAGGCCGCCGTCTTGCCAAGGAGGCCAGCTCGCCAGACCGTCGCCTCGCCCAGGCCGCCGTCTCGCCAAGGAGGCCAGCTCGCCAGGCCGCAGCTCGCCTTGCCCCGTCTCGCCAAGGAGGCCAGCTCGCCAGGCCGCCCCGCTCGCAGGCCGCCAGCTCGCCTAGCCTTCTCGCCCTTGCCCCCCCCCTGCTTTTACCGTCTTGCCCTCGGGGGGGATTACCCATTTACCCCCCGGCGCGGCGGTTTCCTATTGGCCCGAGGCTTTTTGGTCGTAGGGGTATTTTGGTCATTTTTGGCCCAAGTGATTTGGAAAACTATAAATAGACCCCCTTGGGTGCCTTGGAGAGGATATCTTTTTTGGGCTTCCTCCTCCCTTAGTTCCTCCTTGGTAGAGAAGAGAGGGCTCCTCCAAGTCACCCTAGCTCGAGCATTGGCTAGGGAGGGGAAGAGCTCAGGTAACCTTCCGGGTGTGAGGTGGGACCTCCGCGCTAGAGCCGAGGGTCTGTTCCTAGTTTCCCAAGCCTTCGGTCCGTGACGTTCCTCCGAGTGTAGTAGGTGTGAGGTCACCCCTTTCTAGGGACCCCGAACTCCACAGAGACCAGGTTTCTGGTTTCAACATTTTGGTGCGGTGAGCGTGGAAAGTGACCAACACAGAAGATCTCGGGAGAGTGTCATGACGGGAGGTCAAAGAGGTAGTGACGATCTCGGCGAGCTCCCCAACCCAGGACCCTTTGTAGGGAGGCAAGAGTTCATGGCCTCCATCCAGGGCATCATGGAGATGCTGCGAAGCATTGCTCCTCAGGGTGGCAGCTCCACCCCGACCCCCCAAGAGCTAGCTCCCCCCCTCGACGAGTCGACTCCCAGGGGTCTAGGCGAGATGACCCCAGGAGGGGGAGAAGGAAGTGCACCAGGAAGAAGACCAGGGAAGGAGAGAATGGGAGATGGGGTCGGGCGAGACCTCACCGGCCGGGAGCTGTTCTCCAGCCCGGCGAGTGCCAACCTCCCAGGCGAGCAGGTCGCGCGAGTGGAGGTGGCGAGACCACCCCTTAGGGGGTCACCCTTCAGCGAGCTGATCATCTCAGCTCCCGTTCCCGAGGGGTTCAGAGAGCCAGACATGGCTTACTATACGGGGAAGGATGACCCCGTCCAGCATCTGCAGTGGTTCGAGGATGCCGTCTCCATCAGACCGATGACGGATGCCTTCAAGTGTCGCCTCTTTGCGATCACGCTGAAGGAGAAGGCAAGGGACTGGTTCCATCAACTCCCTCCGATGTCGATCTATGGGTTCGAGGACTTGAGTCGAAGCTTCCAGCTCCGCTTCTCCACCTCCAAGAAGCGGAAGAGGAGTCCTGAGTCCATCTTCTTGATAAGGCAGGGGGCCAAGTAGTCGCTGGCCCGCTACGTAGACAGGTTCCAAGAGGAGATCTTGGAGGTCCAGGAGATGCCAGGGTATGCTCTCCAGATGGCCTTCACCGTTGGGCTGAAGGAGGGCTTCTTCAAGATGAGCTTGACCCGGAAGGCCCCCTTTCCTTCGAGGAGCTGATGGAAAGGGCGGCAGAGGAGATTGCCATGGAGGCAGCCAACCCGGCATTTGTCAAGAGGTTGGAAAAGTTGACGGAGGTGGAGTCAAAGGAGCAGGGTGGCTCAAGGCATCAGGAAGGAAGAAGGAGAGAGGAGCAGAGAGCTCAGGGGTTCCAAGGACAGGAGGGTCCGGAACCAGGCTGGAGGCAGCAGGGAGGACCTGCCCAAGGTCCAGGAAGAGCTCTCATCCAAGGAGGGGGGAACTTCCACGGGGGCCAAGGGAGGTTCAACTTCCAGAGGCAGGCCCCAAGGCAACTCTTACCCCCGCCGCAGCAAGCCTTGGCGATAGGAGGGGGAAGAGGTAACAGGAGAGAGCGTCCAGCCCGCCGAAAGAGGGGAGAAAGAGCATTACTGTACTGTGACTTCCACCAGGTGGAGGGGCATGCCACGGCTACCTGCCCCGAGTTCTTGGAAGTGAGGGGCGCGAGAGGCCCTGCGCAGCCGCAGCTGCCGGTGCGGGTAGAAGAGGTTCTACCCGGAGAAGGGGGTGATGATATATGCGAGGACCGGGTCGACGTGGGAACCCGAGGTGGTATAGGAGTGATCCACGGTGGAGTGGGGGTTGAGGCCACCCGGAAGGCAAGCCTCCATGTCATGTACAGAAGGAGCGTCGCCTCAACCTCCCAGACCCCGCCCCCAGATGAAAAGATCACCTTCTCGGTGAAGGACCTGCCGGATCATGAGGATCCGTTCTGTGATGCGCTGGTCATCCAGACGGTCATCGAAGGCTACACCGTCTCCCGGATCCTGGTTGACAACGGAAGCTCCGTCAACGTCATTTTCAAGAAGCCGTTTGACGAGATGAAGGTGGAGCCAAGGAGGGTGTTGGCCTCGGACGAACCCCTGTTCGGATTCTCAGGAGAGAGGAAGGAGGTCGAAGGTGGAGTAGGGCTCCAAGTAAAATTGGGAGGAGTCTCGAGGAACTGCCGGTTCGTCATTGTTGACGCTCCAAGCAGCTACAATGCCATCTTCGGAAGACCTCTCATCAGCGCCTTCTGTTGCGTGCCGTCTTCATTCCACCAATGCCTCAAGTTCAGCTCAGGAGGGATCCAGGTCAGAGTCAGGGGAGACTCCAGGATGGCAAGGCAGTGCTACGTCACGGCCGTCAACACCATCTCTTGGTTGGCCAAGGCAGAGGAGATGGAGGAGATCATGGAGAGCCTAAGCAGGATGGAAGTGTTCGGCGAGGAGGAAGCGGATGACGACCACCGGGCCCAGACCCCCTGAGGAAGCCTCGCCCCGGCATAGTCCTGTATGTATCTTGTCTTGTAATGAGTCTAACCCCCGACCAACTGAGTCGGGGTGATCATGTAACCCATCTTTGTTCCCCGTTTGAGGATGTAGGATTTGACAAGGTTTGATTGTGTAGCTCAAGTCCTTTGCTCCGATGACGATTCCGCCGCCAGGCTCCCACTAGCTGGCTGGGTAGGTTGATCTCTCGTGGTAGCCTAAGTCCTTTGCTCCGATGACGATTCCGCCGCCAGGCTCCCACTAGCTGGCTGGGTAGGTTGATCTCTCGTGGTAGCTCAAGTCCTTTGCTCCGATGATGATTCCGCCGCCAGGCTCCCACTAGCTGGCTGGGTAGGTTGATCTCTCGTGGTAGCCCAAGTCCTTTGCTCCGATGACGATTCCGCCGCCAGGCTCCCACTAGCTGGCTGGGTAGGTTGATCTCTCGTGGTAGCTCAAGTCCTTTGCTCCGATGATGATCCCGCCGTCAGGCTCCCACTAACTGGCTGGATAGGTTGATCTCTCGTGGTAGCCTAAGTCCTTTGCTCCGATGACGATTCCGCCGTCAGGCTCCCACTAGCTGGCTGGGTAGGTTGATCTCTCGTGGTAGCTCAAGTCCTTTGCTCCGATTGATGATCTCTCGTGGTAGCCTAAGCCCTCTGCTCCGATTCCGCCAGGCTCCCACTAGCTGGCAGGGTCGGTGATTCCTCTCTTGGTAGCTCAAGTCCTTTGCTCGCGATGATCGACCGCCGCCAGGCTCCCTCTAGCTGGCTGGGTAGGTTGATCTCTGTGGTAGCCTAAGTCCTTTGCTCCGATGATGATCCCGCCGCCAGGCTCCCACTAGCTGGCTGGGTAGGTTGATCTCTCGTGGTAGCCTAAGTCTTTTGCTCCGATGACGATTCCGCCGCCAGGCTCCCACTAGCTGGCTGGGTAGGTTGATCTCTCGTGGTAGCCTAAGTCCTTTGCTCCGATGACGATTCCGCCGCCAGGCTCCCACTAGCTGGCTGGGTAGGTTGATCTCTCGTGATAGCTCAAGTCCTTTGCTCCGATGATGATTCCGCCGCCAGGCTCCCACTAGCTGGCTGGGTAGGTTGATCTCTCGTGGTAGCCTAAGTCCTTTGCTCCGATGACGATTCCGCCGCCAGGCTCCCACTAGCTGGCTGGGTAGGTTGATCTCTCGTGGTAGCTCAAGTCCTTTGCTCCGATGACGATTCCGCCGCCAGGCTCCCACTAGCTGGCTGGGTAGGTTGATTTCTCGTGGTAGCCTAAGTCCTTTGCTCCGATGACGATTCCGCCGCCAGGCTCCCACTAGCTGGCTGGGTAGGTTGATCTCTCGTGGTAGCCTAAGTCCTTTGCTCCGATGACGATTCCGCCGCCAGGCTCCCACTAGCTGGCTGGGTAGGTTGATCTCTCGTGGTAGCTCAAGTCCTTTGCTCCGATGATGATTCCGCCGCCAGGCTCCCACTAGCTGGCTGGGTAGGTTGATCTCTCGTGGTAGCCCAAGTCCTTTGCTCCGATGACGATTCCGCCGCCAAGCTCCCACTAGCTGGCTGGGTAGGTTGATCTCTCGTGGTAGCTCAAGTCCTTTGCTCCGATGATGATCCCGCCGCCAGGCTCCCACTAGCTGGCTGGGTAGGTTGATCTCTCGTGGTAGCCTAAGCCCTCTGCTCCGATGACGATTCCGCCGCCAGGCTCCCACTAGCTGGCTGGGTAGGTTGATCTCTCGTGGTAGCTCAAGTCCTTTGCTCCGATGATGATTCCGCCGCCAGGCTCCCACTAGCTGGCTGGGTAGGTTGATCTCTCGTGGTAGCCTAAGTCCTTTGCTCCGATGATGATCCCGCCGCCAGGCTCCCACTAGCTGGCTGGGTAGGTTGATCTCTCGTGGTAGCCTAAGCCCTCTGCTCCGATGACGATTCCGCCGCCATGCTCCCACTAGCTGGCTGAGTAGGTTGATCTCTCGTGGTAGCCCAAGTCCTTTGCTCCGATGACGATTCCGCCGCCAGGCTCCCACTAGCTGGCTGGGTAGGTTGATCTCTCGTGGTAGCTCAAGTCCTTTGCTCCGATGATGATCCCGCCGCCAGGCTCCCACTAGCTGGCTGGGTAGATTGATCTCTCGTGGTAGCCTAAGCCCTCTGCTCCGATGACGATTCTGCCGCCAGGCTCCCACTAGCTGGCTGGGTAGGTTGATCTCTCGTGGTAGCTCAAGTCCTTTGCTCCGATGACAATTCCGCCGCCAGGCTCCCACTAGCTGGCTGGGTAGGTTGATCTCTCGTGGTAGCTCAAGTCTTTTGCTCCGATGACGATTCCGCCGCCAGGCTCCCACTAGCTGGCTGGGTAGGTTGATCTCTCGTGATAACCTAAGTCCTTTGCTCTGATGACGATTCCGCCGCCAGGCTCCCACTAGCTGGCTGGGTAGGTTGATCTCTCGTGGTAGCTCAAATCCTTTGCTCCGATGATGATTCCGCCGCCAGGCTCCCACTAGCTGGCTGGGTAAGTTGATCTCTCGTGGTAGCCTAAGTCCTTTGCTCCGATGACGATTCTGCCGCCAGGCTCCCACTAGCTGGCTGGATAGGTTGATCTCTCGTGGTAGCCTAAGTCCTTTGCTGCGATGACGATTCCGCCGCCAGGCTCCCACTAGCTGGCTGGGTAGGTTGATCTCTCGTGGTAGCTCAAGTCCTTTGCTCCGATGATGATTCCGCCGCCAGGCTCCCACTAGCTGGCTGGGTAGGTTGATCTCTCGTGGTAGCCTAAGTCCTTTGCTCCGATGACGATTCCGCTGTCAGGCTCCCACTAGCTGGCAGGGTCGGTGGTACCTCTCGTGGAGAGTAAGTCCCTTTGCTCCGAGGTGGTCCCGCTGTCAGGCTCCCACTAGCTGACATGGCCGGTGGTACCTCTCGTGGAGAGTAAGTGTTTGCACCCCGAGGCCGTCTCGTCACCCAGGCTCCCATTAGCTGGCTTGACAGGTTGACCGCTCGGAGAGGCTAAGTGTTTTCACCCAGAGGAGGTCTCGCCACCCAGGCTCCCATAGCTGGCATGACAGGTTGACCCCGAGGGGAAGTTACCCTCCGCGAATACGTCGGGTTTGATGATTCTTTCCGAGCTTGTGCCAATCTCGAAAAGAGCGTGGATTGTGTACAACCCCGTATTCGCGAAGAGTGGGCCCCAAACAAGGCAAACCCGTTTTTAAGCTTTTTGGTGATTTTGCACTCTCGGTGGCCAATTTTGGCTCTAGCCTGGAAACATACTAGTAGGGGGAGAAAATATTTCTCCCCCAAGGCACTCTTGAGAAGTCGGTCAAGCCGCCTAAGCCGCCTCAGCCCGGCCCCAGGCCGCCTAAGCCGCCTCAGCCCGGCCCCAGGCCGCCTAAGCCGCCTCAGCCCGGTCCCAGGCCGCCGAGCTCACCCAGCCAGGCCGCCCCAGCCCGCAAGCAGACCGCCGCCTCTCCCAGGCCGCTGTCTCGCCAAGTAGGCCAGCTCGCCAGGCCGCAGCTCGCCTTGCCCCGTCTCGCCGGACCACTGCCTCGCCCAGGCCGCCGTCTCGCCAAGGAGGCCAGCTCGCCAGACCGCCGCCTCGCCCAGGACGCCGTCTCGCCAAGGAGGCCAGCTCGCCAGGCCGCAGCTCGCCTTGCCCCGTCTCGCCAAGTAGGCCAGCTCGCCAGGCCGCAGCTCGCCTTGCCCCGTCTCGCCAGACCGCCGCCTCGCCCAGGCCGCCGTCTCGCCAAGGAGGCCAGCTCGCCAGACCGCCGCCTCGCCCAGGCCGCCGTTTCGCCAAGGAGGCCAGCTCGCCAGGCCGCAGCTCGCCTTGCCCCGTCTCGCCAAGTAGGCCAGCTCGCCAGGCCGCAGCTCGCCTTGCCCCGTCTCGCCAGACCGCCGCCTCGCCCAGGCCGCCGTCTCGCCAAGGAGGCCAGCTCGCCAGACCGCAGCTCGCCTTGCCCCGTCTCGCCAAGTAGGCCAGCTCGCCAGGCCGCAGCTCGCCTTGCCCCGTCTCGCCAGACCGCCGCCTCGCCCAGGCCGCCGTCTCGCCAAGGAGGCCAGCTCGCCAGACCGCCTCCTCGCCCAGGCCGCCGTCTCGCCAAGGAGGCCAGCTCGCCAGGCCGCAGCTCGCCTTGCCCCGTCTCGCCAAGGAGGCCAGCTCTCCAGGCCGCCCCGCTCGCAGGCCGCCAGCTCGCCTAGCCTTCTCGCCCTTGCCCCCCCTGCTTTTACCGTCTTGCCCTCGGGGGGGATTACCCATTTACCCCCCGGCGCGGCGGTTTCCTATTGGCCCGAGGCCTTTTGGTCGTAGGGGTATTTTGGTCATTTTTGGCCCAAGTGATTTGGAAAACTATAAATAGACCCCCTTGGGTGCCTTGGAGAGGATATCTTTTTTGGGCTTCCTCCTCCCTTAGTTCCTCCTTGGTAGAGAAGAGAGGGCTCCTCCAAGGCACCCTAGCTCGAGCATTGGCTAGGGAGGGGAAGAGCTCAGGTAGCCTTCCGGGTGTGAGGTGGGACCTCCGCGCTAGAGCCGAGGGTATGTTCCTAGTTTCCCAAGCCTTCGGTCCGTGACGTTCCTCCGAGTGTAGTAGGTGTGAGGTCACTCCTTTTTAGGGACCCCGAACTCCACAGAGACCAGGTTTCTGGTTTCAACAATAGTGGGGTCGGATATATGGATCCTTTGTCTCCATTGTGCCCCATCTTTAGTCATAATCTCACTAATGCCTAAGTACATCATGTCTTTCCTTATAGTTTCATTCCAAGTCTTCATTGGTCTGTCCCTCCCTCGTTTAACATGCCTATTGACTAGACTCACAACGCCTAATAGGTGCTTCTAATGGTCTCCTTTGTGCGTGTCCAAACCATCTTAATAGAGCTTCTTATCCCTGATATATTCATTCCTAATTTTATCCAATCTCGTGTGTCCACACATCCACCGAAGCATTCTCATCTCCGCAACTCCCATTTTTTGCTCATGTATACAATTCACTGTCTAACACTCAAAACCATAGAGCATCGCTGGTCTAATTGCAGTACAGTAAAACTTGCCTTTAAGTTTTAATGGTACTTTACGATCACATAAGATCCCTGACGCACCTCTCCACTTCAATCAACCCGCTTAGATTCTATGTGTCACATCTTTATCAATACCTCCATCTTTTTCAATTATCAATCCAAGATATTTAAAACACTCACTACTAGAAATATCTTGATCACCAACTTAATAACGAAGTCATTCATCCTTCTTGCGCTGCTAAATTTAAGCTTCATATACTCCGACTTTGCCCTGCTTAACCTAAAACCCTTCTTTTCTAAAGCATCTCGCCAAGATTCAAGTTTTGCGTTTACATCGTGTGTCTCATCAACCAAAACAACATCATCCGCAAACAATAAACACCAAGGTATTCCTTGTTGGATATATCGGTGAGCTCATCTAAGATAAGGGTAAAGAGATAAGGACTTAAAGCTGAACCTTGATGTAAGACAACAGTGATATATGTTAATCTTCCAGATGTCATAACCCTTGTCACTGAATTTGTATGCATATTTTTTATTATGTCAATGTATGATACATTTACTGTTGAGATGTGATTATCGTTATTATTTTCTTTGGTTTATTCTTAACAATGGAACATTGTATTTGCCTTCCTGATCTGCCTCCATATATAGAGGAAATTAGGGCATCCTCATGTAATTTTGAGAAATCTTTTCATTTCCGCAACATGGTATCAGAGCCTTAGGCGATTAGGGCTCCCGCTCCGCCGTCTCCATCTCGCATCCGTCGCGAGTCCTGTCCAGTCTCGTTTTTTCGCATCCTGTACCGCTCCGTCGTCTCTCCCCCGCATCCGTCGCGACTTCCTCCCCGCTCCCGTCTCGCCTTTCCGTCGGGAGTCCCGCACCACCTCACTTCCAGCCGCGGACTTCCGCTCCCGTACCGCAACCAGCGTCCGTCGTTCTTCTTCTTTTCTTCTTCGACATTTTTGGCCGCTGGTTGGTTTCATTTTGACGCCAGAAATGTGGCTCTGACCTGATGATATTTTTGGTGTTAGTCCTTATTGGATCCTCTTTCGTGATCTTAGTATCGTTCCTTCCTCTATGAGCCAACCCTAGTTTCTATCTAGGTGTTTGTGGCGCTTCTTATGCTTGTTCTTGCACATCATGTCGGCAAATGATGATTCTCCTACTCTCTCTTTCGGTGTTGGGATCTCCTTCACTACATTGCCGTCCGGTGGCGCGGCTCTCTCCAGTCATGACCATAATACTTCTCAAATCACTATTATTAGATTGGATGGTTCCAATTTTCTTCCATGGTCTCGGGCTATTACCCTTGCCTTGAAAGCAGACGTTTGTTTGGCTATGTTCTGAGGACTATTCCGACGTCGGCCAAGGATTCTCCGGATTGATTACAATGGGAGTATGAGAACTCTCTCGTGATGTCTTAATTGACAAACTCTATGGTTGGCTCAATTGCACGAAATTATCTGTTTTTGGAGGCTGCAACGGATATTTGGAAGCGGGTTGAGGCTACTTACTCCTGTAGGGGTAATGCTGCACAGATTTTTCAACTGCGATGAAGGATCTTCCACCTTCGTCAGGGTGATCGTCCTTCATCTGTCTACTACTTGGAGTTCACTCAACTTTATCAAAATTATGATCACTTTGACTCCCTCACTCTTGTCTCCTGAAGATGAGCTCTTCGTTCAAGCTCTGGAAGATAGGAACAGAGTTTTTGAGTTCCTTCATGGCCTCCACCGCGACTTTGATCAGATCAGTGTGCAAATCCTTGGGCGCTATCCTCTGCCATCCCTTCCCGAGGTTTTCAGTCTTTTTCAACAAAAATTTGATCGGCGACAGACAAGGACCCCTGATATTGTTCCTGAAGGTTCTGCCCTGACTGTTCAGTTTGGTAGTAGAGCCCCGCGTGATTCCAATCCCAAATCCACCGACAAAGATCACTTTCTCTGTGATTACTGCGGCAAGTCTCGCCATACTCGTGACACCTGCTTTAATCTTCATGGCTTTCCTGCACCCCGTGGGGGCTCCACACCATGTGGCGGTCGTGGTTACAGTTGTTCTCCAGGTCGTCCTACTCTGCCTCGGTCTGCTCACCTGTCGGATGCCTCAGAAGAGACGCCTCCTCCTACCCAGTCTGCTTCTACTCTGACTTTGTCCGCCGATGAGATTTCTGCATTCCGACGTCTGATGCAGCACAGCCTTTGGAGCCTTCTGTGCCCTCGTCTTCTTATGCTCATCAAGGACCCTCAAATGCTCATAATGCGTCCTTCGTCCCCTACTCATAGAATTATCAATTTTGGCACAACGGATCATATGACCGACTCTGCCGCAGGTTTTGTGTCTTACTTCATTTGTCTGGTCGAGACAAAATGAGCATTCCGGATGGTTCCTTCTCTCTAATTGCTGGAAAAGGAACAATCCCCTGCTCCTCTCTTACTCTTTCTTTTGTCCTTCATGTACCCAAGTTTACTCGCAATCTTCTCTCAATTAGTCATATGACAAACTCTATGAATTGTTTTATGAGTTTCTTTCCCTCTTCTTGTGTTTCAGGATCTGAAGACGGGGACGGTGATTGACTTCGGTAGTCTGGTGGATGGGCTCTACGTGTTCGATTCTTCCACTTTTGCATCTTCGCCTCGGGCCCTTCATGCTGATCAGGCGGTCACTTTGGAGTCCTGGCATTGCCACCTTGGACATCCCTCCATTTTGTTTATGAAACATTTATTTCCTACTTTGCCTGTTGTTTTTAGTTGATAATTTTCATTGTAATGCTTGTGAACTCGGCAAACATCACTGTGTTTCATTTATCATGTCACATCCCCTAGTTTCTGCTTTTTCATGTATTCATAGTGATGTTTGACTCACAGTGATGTTTGGGGGCTTGCCCCCGTTTCTTCTATTTCTAGGTGTCATTGATTTATCACTTTCATTTGTTGCTTTTCTTGTACTACATGAGTGTATCTATCTATCTAGAAGGCTAAAAAAGAAGAGATTTTTCCTTTATTTCAGTATTTTCACAAAATGATTTCTACGCATTTTGATACCCCTATCAAAATCCTTCGCACCGACAATGGCCGCGAGTACATGGACTCTTAATTTGACCGCTACCTTGCTCATCATGGGATTATTCCATCACACGTCTTGTGTTCACTCTTCCTGCTCAGAATGGGGTGGCCGAACGCAAGAATCATCATCTTTTGAAAGTTGTCTGATGTCTTCTTCTCCATATGCACTTTCCAAAATACTATCGGGGAGTTGCGGTTCTCACTGCCGCCTATCTTATTAATCGAATGTCCTCTCATGTCCTGGGCTATAACACACCTCTTCACACTCTTGGGGTGCCTCTTGGCTCCTACTCTACACCCTCGTATACTCGGCTGTGTTTGTTTTGTCCATATTCACCAACAGACTAAACTTGATCCTCGGGCTCACATGTGTGTTTTTATCGGCTATGTTCCGACTCAAAAGGGTTATAAATGCTTTGACCCGGTGCTTAAGAAAGTCTTTGTGACCATGGATGTCACATTTCGTGAATCCAAAAGCTACTATGGGCCCTCACTTCAGGGGGGGACTTCTTCTATGTTGGAAGTGAGTTCCTTGAGCCAAACAGGTGCATGACTAGTGGTTACCACTACTAAAGTTGAAGAGTCGAAGAGTTGGAAAAACATGAAATGACAAGAAAATCCTCCTTTCTAATGTCAGGAGCCTCAATATTCTTTCACAGATCACATGATTATAGAAGTTCTACTATTAATCATAGTTGCAAACTTGCAACCATAATGCTCCAATTTGCGAACCATGAAGCTAAATAATAAATAAAAGAAAAGGCACAAAACTAAATAAAATAGAAAGCATACTAATCACCTATGCACAACATTCCGCTCGTGAAGATAATTCAAACCATTGAGGATTTGTCTAGTATATGCTGATACTTGTGTATCACGCAAATGATACTTTTGATAAAGAGAAGCTAGTGAACCTTGTGTTAGTTCAAGAAGTTCAAGGAAGATGAGTAGCTTTGATTCTTCCTGCAAAGAAAATGTTGACATACAAGAACATCAAAATAAAAGATCCAAAACAACTATAAACAAAAGAGGGAAGAGATCATAGGAAAGAAAAATAAGCAAATTAAAGAACGAACATACTTAAGGGTAACAACACTCTGTCTACAGGATGAAAAAATGCAATCCCAAAATTTGTAACCCAGCAAGTAAAATAAAATTCTGAAAGATCAGAACATCTGTTTAAGGTTGTTCGAATTATTTTCATTGACCAATGATTTTGTCACCACCCAAAAATATGTTGTCATAAAATGAATTTCTTTAAACATTGTAATGTAATTTTATCAGCATATTTAGCTTGTTTTGTTGTTAGTGTCATTAGAAAACTCTTATTATGACCATTGAAGTACTTGTTACGTATTACCATCTTAGTCAATTAGCATAAAATACATAGATTGGCATTTTTGATATGTTTGGAATCAGAGATCAATGACATTTTGATGAGGAATATGTCACCGGACCCTTGAGGTCTACTCGCAGCGATCAATTCTGTGCATGTCACTCCTACCAATTCTTTATAGTAGTATTTCTTTAATTTAACTTTGTTTGCATAGTTCTTAAAACAATCACTAACAGAAAGTAGCATATGGATGTTACTGCGCTCGAAGCATCTCGTGTGGCCGTCAAGTTTGGAACGACCTCCACGTTGCCCCCCAGCAGGGGTATTTATAGGCGTAACCCTAATCCCCGACGGATTATTGAATTCCTACCGGATCCTAACCAAACTCAATAAGGACCTGTTACCAAATATATAAATATACCTCAACAATGGAAACATAAATTACAATTAAAATCCCAATAGCTATCATAAAAACAGAACCAGACCGATGCTTAAGGACTGGAACCAAAGTAGGAAAAAGGAAACTAATGATGGTAAGAAGATAGAAAATCATGCAAAGTACCTTACTGGTTCCATAATACTGAACAATGTTTGGGTGTTCAAAGATACTTAAAAGTGCAATTTCCTGAGAATGTTATAAAAAGGTTAGAAGCACGAGTTTTCAGTTGATAAGGCTGATAGCTATCTTGGCTTTAAAATGACGAAGAGATGAAATGATAAGCAGGTAGAATTTAATCAAGTATACAATAATCTAACCTGCTCGAGTTGAAGGATGCATTGCTGAGCATTGCTTCCTTTATCGAGCAAAGACACCTCTTTAATGGCAATAAATGTGCCGTCGCTGCACATACAAGTACATCATGTAAATTCAGAGGAAATCAAACTCCAACTTTTGTGAAAAAGTAAACTACTTAATTTAGGAATTCTATAGTGAGGCTTGGCGATAGGTATATAAGAGCATTAAGGGTTCACTGGTAAGCCAGTAAGTCCAAAACTATGAACACCAAATTGACACAGAGGCATGGGTATTACTTACAAGAATGAAGAAGAAAATTTCATGAAACAGACATGCAGTCCTATAGAAAGTAGTTACATAAACCAACCATTTAGAGTGTTATAAATTTGTATATGTTAGCTCCACACCAAAATGCATTCTCTTTGCATTTTGAATGTTTTGAAGATCGAATCAGGTTGAAACAGCAAGGACCTGATTAAGTGGCATAAGATATTAATATTTTCATCTTTAAAAACAATGCATATTAAGCTGCTGAGCCATTCCAAGGGTCGGCATGTTAATTATTGAACAACAAATTTTAATACAGAAAACTACTTTGCAGAATCATATGCACATAAGGATCAAGGTTATTAATTAAGGTTTCATTCATAATAAATGTGTCTTCTGAGTGGCGGTGATAAGTGTTAGATATATTGTACATTATATATGGTAGACATATCTTGGGCTCACCTTGGATGTTGTGAGCACCCTCAAATGTGATGTGAATAGTAATTTCGATCGGATTCTACCATGATATCAGAGAGAGGCTCGATCCTCCAACATGTGGGTTATGGGCACTGACAGTTTAGCTAGGTATGAAGCTTTCATCACGTTTTTTTTGACCCAAATTCTATTTTCTCGGGTCAGGTCGTACTTGACCTCTAAAACTTGTGCGCACTTACACAACTGTGGTGACATTTTGACTCAATGTTGTTTTGAGAAATTAGCGTGTGTATTGTCCCAACCTAAAAGCTACCGAAGACTATCGTCGACAAAACAAGGTGTACTTCATTGTTCAGACCATTGTCTTCTCTGGAGGTTTGGAAATTAGTAATTACATGCTAGAAATAGAAATAACAGTTTTAAAGCCACTAATTTGCGTGAATGCCTGACTGTTCTCCCCACAAATTATGTCCAATCCTGCTTGAAGTTTAACACCAAGTGTGCAAAAAAGTGGCATTGATCATAAAATCATGATATAGAAAAGGAAGAATAATCAGCCGAACAAATCAACTTACTCGCTGATTCCTTCGTATACTGTTCCAAATGAACCACTCCCAAGAAGTTGCCCGCGCATCCAAGATTTAATTTGTTTCCCCAAACGTAAATTTGGCGATATGACAATTTCGGTGGTACTGCTCGAAGAATCATCGTCATTTGTAGTTGAGAAAGATCCGGCGCCATCAGTTGTTTCCGCTGAAATCAAAGGCTTCTCCAAAACTTCCCCAGCTCCTCCATTTTGAACGCATTCATCCTCCTCCTCCTCCTCCTCCTCCACCTCGGACGACACTTCAGAGTCCAATGATCTCCGCCCGCCTCCTTCCTCGGTCTCATCCGCTGGAGCCATAGACCTAAGAATATCCCATGTCGAGCTAGTTCTGTCTTGAATAGGGAGTGCCCATGAAGGCGGAGGAGCAAGGACTCTTCTTATGGGTGGAGGAGAAAGAAGGGAGGCTGGAGGTGGAGTGAGTACGGGGGGTCGGGTACCCTTAATACCTCCATCCAAGCGACGACTCCTTTCTGAGGAAGACAGACAGATCTCCACCGGTTCCCCATCTCTGATACTAATTTCTTCACTGAGTGCCGACGCCTCTACCACGGGTTTAAACCGGTCGTCAACAGGAAGGGGTTTAGATGTTGACTGCACGAGAAGCGGCCATCCTGGCGGAGGGGAAAGAACTGATGCTAACGGTGGGGAGGGTGTGAGGACAGGCAGCCGAGTAACCCTAGTTCCTGCATCGTCGAGACCATCTCTACTTGACGACAGCGAGATCTCTTCCAATTTATCCTTTACAACCCTAGTTCCCTCGAGAAGCACGGATTCCACAGCTGCAGGTGATCTCACTCCAGCTTCATCGCTGAGCACCGCCGCCTCGGCAGGAGACTCCGCAGGGAGTTCAGAGGCTAAGTTAGAACTCACGGGCTTAAACGATAAGCTATCTGAATTGATAAACCGGGAAGGAGGAAGAACATCCGAGGCCAATCGAGACTTAAGGGATGCCTCCCACTCAGCAACATCGATAGCAAAGTCCTCGGGGCCGGATAGTCCCAGCCTACGGTAGAGATCCTCAACCTCTCCAACTACACTCCCTCCAATGCGAATGCTGCTCTCCGGCGAGTAACCCGACGGCGACAAATCGAGCGAACGCGTAACGCGCAGCGTCCCAGACTCGTCCGAAAACGATGAGGATAAGTCGTAGTCTATATTCTTCGCAGCGTATGTCCGCTCGAACAGTGACCTCCGCGCCGTCTCTGCCTGTCGCCGGCGGTTTCCCCTCTTCCTACTGAAATGGAACATTGGTTACCGGCGTTCCAAGACCGTCGAGCATAGAATCCATTACAGTGAGGAAATGAGCTAGGGTTTCACGATGGGAGATGGTAACCAAGTGTTTCTTTTAGAATTCTTTTTCTTAGGTCGACTGGAATGTGTGGTTGACTGAAGAAGGCGAGAAGAACGCGGCAGAAAGTTATTATAGAGCAATTCTGATTAGAGAGGAAAACCCACGGAATTAATTAGGAACGTTTTGGGAAGAGCATTGTTAAAGTTTATGGCTAAAAGCACGTCAAAATTATAGAAAAAAATCAGGTGTTTTTTTTTTACAACCCGCAGGCCGCTTATTGCCAAACACAAATCAAGGTTATAGAAGGAAATCGGGTTTCGTCTTTTTCACGACGATCGGTCTCCTGTAGATGTTCGTCCTCCTATAGATATTCGGCCTCTTGTAGATTTTCGACCTTCTGTAGATGTTCGGCCTCATGTAGATATTCCGCCTCCTATAGATGTTTAGCCTCTACCTGCCAGCATCACAGGCCGCTTGCAGCTATTTTGTTGAATTCTGCAATGGGGAAATAGTTGAGCCCGGCATTTTGCAAAAGGTGTCATTGCTGCTGGAGCATTTATTCCGGCAATGTACTCGAAACGCAATCATCTTATCACTCGTTTTCATTCTATAACTTATCAAATATCAACAATCAGTAATTTTTTTTCTTTGTAGTTGGTTGACTAAGACTCTGTTTGGGGGAACTTATTTTCACCGGCTAAGCGGTTACGACCGCATGAATCCGGCCTTAATTAGGGTCCGGTTCATGCGGTTGTAACAGTTTGACCAGTGAAAATAAGTCCTTCCAAACGGAGCCTAAAGATGCTCTAAAAATTTAAACGTCAATTAACTTCTACTCAAATCAATCATATATGTTGAAGAGACCATTTAATGGGGATCAACAACAGTTTTAGCCGCATAATCGGATTTACATATGTAATAGCTGACTTAATAGTTTTATTGACGGAGTTTTCAAATAGCATTATTGCTCGCAACAATTTTAGCTGCATGATAGTTTTAGTCGCATACTCTTTAATAATTTTCTAACTTGATTTTGTATGAATTGTTATTGTTGTTCGCAGGTCTAAAAAAAATCATTCTAAAACTTGATCTGCATATAAAAACCTGACCTGCATATATCAGCGGCCTGCATTAGTCTAAGACGGCTTGCATGTAACAATTCTCTTTGGGCAATGCTCTTTGGGCAATGATTAAATTCCCATTTTGATCACAAGAAATCCAGCTTTGGGCAATGCTCTTTGGACAATTTGACTTTATGTGATAAGTTTTATAAACTTAAGATCAAATTATGCAAATCTTGAGATTATATTATAAACTTTTGCAACCAAAGCTGAAATTCTTGTGATCAAAGTTGGACTTACTGGGATCAAAGTTGGACTTCCTGTTTGGAGTTCCTGCGATCAAGTTAGACTTCATGGGAACAATTTTGTAACCTTGTGATTAAAGTTAGACTTCATGCCCATCAACTGCTGACTCGGTGCATGGGATCACACACGGCGGTTGAGATCTCACGCGCGGTAGTTATTCCGTGTGATCAGGTGCACGGGTGTGCGCACAGTTGTTATACGCGTTGTTGTGAGAAACACGTTCTCACAGACCTGAGTGCACGCGAGGACGCGAGCTGAGATGCCGACAAAGACGACCAAGTCCGAGTCAGAGAGACTCGCTCCAAACTGGTTCTCTGAATCCCCTGCAGTCTTCAAATATTGTGCCTACCTGTCCGCCTACGACGACACACGACGTTGCTGGCGCACTCCGATCAGTCTGCAACCCGTCGATAGGTTGCCCCGCTCGAGGCTCGGATGGTTCGCCGCCAAAGTCCACTTGAGGCTAATATGCCTCCTCGCGCCGACCGCCACTAGCCGCAGATGCGACCAAATATACTCATCCGAGTAAATATGGCGGTTGCACACCGCCGTCCTTTGCGCCAAGATGCGCACTCAGAAATTGGCTTCCGCCAACGCCGCTCCGGCTCCTCCCAAATTGGCATCCGCCTACGCCGCTCCGGCTCTGCCCAAATCGGCCTCCGCCAACGCCGCTCCGGCTCCGTCCAAATCGGCCTCCGCCAACGTCATTGTTATGCTATCGGATCGAGTTCGTCGTAGCGCCACGGAATATAATCGAGCACAAGCAATAATGCAAAATAATAAACAGAACGAGATTTCTAGCACACACAGACGACAAACCAATTTTACGTGGTTCGGAGAGGAGCTCCTACGTCCACGGGGAGAGCGCGCCGGAAAAGATTCACTAACGATAAAGGAGTTACAGAGATGTTACACAGAGACCGATACACGGTCGAGTCACAAAGAGAATACCTCAAAAAAAAAACTAAAAAGCTATCGTCGGGCGATAGTGATGTCGCCGGGAGATATCTTTTCAGTTTTTTTTTGAGGTTTTCTCTTTGTGGCTCGACAGTGTATCGGTCTCTGTGTAGCATCTCTGTAACTCCTTTATCATTAATGGATCTTTTTCGGCGTGCTTTCCCCGTGAACGTATGAACTCCTCTTTGAACCACGTAAAATTGGTTTGTCGTTTGTGTGTGCCTAACATCTCATTCTGTTTATTATTTTGCACTATTGATTGTGCTCGACTATATTCCGGTGCACTGCCGCGAACTCGATTCGATAGCATAACAATTGGTATCAGATGAAGGTTCTGTGGGGGTGATCGTCTGGACGTTCCAGTTTTAGGTTTGGGTCAACGGTAGTGACGATATCGGTCTGCTCCTTATCGTCTTAGATCTGATACGTGAACATTATTCAGATTGCCCAGTAGCTCTGCGAGCAAAGCAATGACGGCAAAATTTGATATTTCCAAGTATGATGGCAAGATCAATTTCGATTTATGGCAAAAGTGGATCAAGACAGTTCTTGTTCAGCAAGGTCTCCACAAGGCGCTCCTCGGCAAGGAGAAGTCCGGAAAGAAGGATGACGAATGAGAGGAACTGAATCTAAAGGTCATCAGCACGATCCAGTCGAGTCAACCCGACGAGGTCATGTATAACGTAGTCGACGCTAAGTCTACAGAAGAATTATGAAAGAAACTAGAGGAGTTGTACATGTCTAAGTCTCTCACGAATAAACTTTACGTGAAGAGACAGTTGTACAGCTTGAGGATGTCCGAGAGCAATCAGTTGTTGGAGCACATGAACGTGTTCAGCAAGATTATCTCTCAGCTGCGGAGCATGGACGTGAAGGTTGAAGAAGAAGACCAGACTCTTCTATTATTATCTTCCCTACCGAAATCCTATGACAATCTGGTCACCACAATACTCTGCGGAAAGGATACGCTTAAGATGGAGGAGGTGATGACGACGCTGCTCTCAAATGAAACGAGGAGCAAATATAGCCTTAGCACCAGCGAGGGTTTGTTTGTGTAGAATAAAGAATCGGTCAGAGGGAGATCGAGAAACAGAAGAAAGAAAATCAATCGAGCTAGGTCCAAGTCTATGGACAAGAAGAACCAGTGCCACTACTGCAAGTAAGAAGGGCACTAGAAAAACAACTGTCCGAAGAGAAAGGCCAAAAAGAAGAATCATGAACCACAACAGGCGACTGTGGCCTCAAACCTAGAGAGTGATGTTGATGTACTTCATGTACAATCCACTCTCGACATCGCAGATGCGTGGATTATGGATACTGGGTGTTCGCATCACATGTGCTCAAACAAAGAATAGTTCTCCAAGGCAATGTGACGGAGGTTGCATTCTGATGGGGAACGACCCAGAGTACAAGACAGTCGGGATCGAAAGCATTCGAATCAAGATGTTCGATAGAACAAACAGAACCCTTATAGATCTAAGATACATGTCTGATCTAAGGAAAAGCCTGATTTCCCTAGGTATTATGGAGGCAGCCGATTACTCCTATACCAGTGAGGGTGGATATCTGAAAGTTAAGAGAGGCGCATTGTTGGTCATGAAAGGAGATCGCCCTGGTACTCTCTACAAGCTGATAGACACTACAATCGTCGGCGACGTGAGAGTCTCTACTACGTCAGAGGAGGATTCTTCTCTGTTGTAGCATACAAGGCTTGACCATATGAGCAAGAGAGGACTGCTGGAGCCCCATAAGAAGGGCCTACTTAAAGGGGTCGAGACGTGCAAGTTTAACTTCTGCGAGACATGCGTTCTCGGAAAGCAGCACAAAGTGAAGTTCGTGACGTCGAGCAAGCGCAGCAAGCAAGTACTGGAGTATTTACACTCAAATGTTTGGGGGACAGCTCCAGAGCCATCTCTTGGAGGCGCTAGATATTTCGTGACCTTCATCGACGATTTCTCGAGAAAGATCTGGATCTACTTTCTGAAGCACAAGTCTGAAGTGTTTGAGAGATTCAAAATCTAGAAGACTAAAGTGGAAAAGCAAACTGGGAAGAAAGTCAAATATCTGAGATTTGACTGTAACACCCCGAAGTCAATCGGGTCATTTTGGGTCAATGTGGGTTCAGGCATGGGTGACACGGCCTGGGACACGGGCGTGTCCCAGGGCGTGTCATGCCTGGGTTGTGTCGAGTCATGAGGTCGACGAATTTTGCTCGACGATCGTCGAGTGTCGAGTGTCGAGTGAGTACACGGCCTGTGACACGGGCGTGTCACAGGGCGTGTCAGTGGTCGTCGAACTCAGCTCGACATGTTGAGCTAGGGCGTGTTTGCGGGACACGGGTGTGTCCAGGTGCACACGGCCTGGAACACAGGCGTGTGCCAAGGCCGTGTGAGTCTCGGGGTGCTTTTGCGGGTGTGCAGCCTGATGCACACGGCCTCAAACACGGGCGTGTCTGAGGGCGTGTCGTGGACACGGCACGTGACACGGGCGTGTCACACGGCCGTGTATTGGCTGGATTGAGTCAGTTGACTGCCGCTTAATGGGACACGGCCTGTGACACGGGCGTGTCACAGGGCGTGTCGGGACGTGTTCAAGCTTTTCTGGCCAAATCTGAGCTGTTTGTTTCCCTTTTCCTGGATCCACTGGTTGGGCTCTGTCCAGGTGTTTAGAAGGCCGAGAAAAAGGGGATATACCCCTCTTTTCTTCTTCTTCTTCTTCATCTTATTCCAAGAGAGAGGAAGAAATGCCTAAGGGAAAGAGAGAGGGGAGGAGACTACCAGCTGCTGGAGGAGCTGCGGAGTGTGGAGCGAAGATCTGAAAGCGGATTCGTGAAGGCAGAGCCGAGGCGGTGATTTCCATCCGGCTACTTCATGGCACCGAAGCGATCTTCAAGGGTAACGATCTCCTTCTTGGACATTGAAGTCCTTTCTTTATGCATGTGCTTGGAATCCTCCGCCAAGAGGTGGATTTGCGGAAGTGATTCCTTTGTTGAGTCTGCATCTAGAGCCAGAATTATGGAGTATGGCATAGGCATGCTGTGTGAAGCCCATCTAGACCGGTAGTCTGGATTGGTGATGTTCATGGATAAACCGGAGAAGACTCCGTGGATTTGATGAGATGTAAATGGATTTCTATTGTGATGATTGTATGGCTGTGATGCTGAATGTGAGGAGCTTTGGTGAAGCTCCTGGTTATGAAATGATCAATTGGTAGCACGCCTGGGGAGCTCGAGATAAACTCGGCTTGTTACACCACTAGGGTGGGTTGATCTAGTTAGGTAGGGATCGATTGGTGGCAATGCTTGGGGAGCCGAGTTAAACCCGGCTTGATGCACCACATGGGTGGGTAGATCGGAATAGGAGGGGGGTCGATGGGTGGTAATGCTTGGGGAGCTTGGATAAACCCGGCTTGCCACACCACATGGTGTGGGTCGATCTACTCTGGTTATTTATAGATGCTGTGAGATTGTACCTCTGATTGGTTTGGGCGGGATGTCGCCAGCTTGCGAGACTAGTGGGCTAGGTCCGGTCAACCAACAAGTTAAAACCTCTGATCGGCGGTGTATGCCTGGTGGATTCCGGTACACTAAGAAGGTGCCCTGAGTGCACGGAGCGTCTGGTGGATTCCAACGTTTGTGATGTAATGTGTTTGCTAGTGTTGCTAGTGGGATAAAGAAAATGATATATGCTTGATGATAGATGATGGCACTGTGTACAGGGAAGGAACCACTACCTCGGGTAGGGGGTAGGGTCGTTATAATGGGTCAGCCAAATGCTGACCGTTACTTTGTTTTCTGTGTTGGCTTGGATGGCAAAATACAGGTGGAGCAAACAAGAGGAATGGCTAGCTTGCTGCTATCGGCCCTTGAAGGCCATGCGAAGAGTTGTGTTTGGATTTCATGTGTGACCGGCCTGCGTGCCGATGTACGAAACTATTGTTGTGTAAAAGAGGAATCTGTAAGGTCATAAGGCCAGTGTGTGGGGGTTGTATACATTCTTGGTGTTGTTATATATAAATGTGGTATTTATATATTAGTGGACATTCTGGTTTGAGTTCATGCTAACATAAAACAGGCTGCGCTAGAATGAATGAGTTAAGGATACGCATAGAGTTTGATTCCCACAAGTAATTTCTTCGCTTGTCTGTGATATATGGCGTGGGGCCCCGGCCGGACCCACCGTTATATGTCATGTGACAGGTGGGGGCGTTACACTGATAATAGCGGTGAATACACCTCAGCGGAGTTCCAGGCATACTGCAATCAGGAGGGCATCACTCGTCATCTCACCATTACCAGCACATCACAGTAGAACGACATCACAGAAATAATGAATACGATGTTGCTAAAAAGAGCAAGTATTTTAACTGCAATAAGTGGGGGCACAATGCATCTGATTGCAGACTCCCTAAAGGGAAAGAACCAAAGCACCATAAGATGGTAACCAAGCCAATATGGTTAGCCAAGCTGAGCCTTCTAACTTTGTTGTGATGGTCGGAAATGCTACAGCCAGCACAGAGTGGTACTTGATTCGGGGGCGACATGCTACGTTTGCAACAATACTACTCTGATGACAGAGCTCACTGATGCAAGAGAGTCTGTGACGGTGGCCAATGGTAAGATAGCTGACGTGCTGAAGGTGGGGAACGCAACCTCGCTGTTATCCTCATGTAAATCTTTAATTTTAAAGAACGTTAAATTCATTCCTTCATTTGTTGCTAACTTAGTGTGATGTTGGTATGTCGTTTACATTTTGTAGCGGTAGAATAACACTGTCAGTTAACTCGAACTATTTTGGATGTGTATACATCCAAAATAGGATGTATCGACTAAGTCTAGCAAATGAATTAGTTCAACAAGTTCAAACAAACTTAGTTAGCTCTAAGACTCTACATGAGAGACTAGGACACATGAACTATAGGAAAATGTTCCAAATAGTTAGAACTCGTCGGATCACAATAGACACTAAATCACTGCCTAAGAAATATAATATGTGTGCTCAGACTAAGATCACTAGGAAACCTTTTAGTGTGGTTACTAGGAGCACAACACCTCTAGAGCTTATACATTCTGATATATGTGACTTTAAAAGTTTTGTCGCAAGAGGAGGAATGAAGTATATGATCACATTTATAGATGACTGTTATAGGTTCTGTCACATCTACCTTCTTAAAACTAAAGATGAAGCATTTGAAAAGTTCTGTCTTTTCAAAAGCAGGGTAGAAAACAAACTAAACATGAAAATAAAGAGGCTTAAAAGTGATAGATGTGGATAATACGTGTTCAGTGAGTTCAGATGTCTACTTGCCTCTCAAGGCATCATAGCAGAAACCACTGTTCTTTACTCACCTCAATCTAATGCTATAGCCGAGAGAAAAAAATAAAACGTTAACAGAAATGTTGAATTCTATGCTCCTCACTGCTGGCATGCCTACTGCCTATTGGGGAGAAGCAGTTTTAACTGCAAACCACATTCTGAACAAAATCTCTCATGTTAAATTAGAGTTTACATCCTACGAGCTTTGGTTTAAGCTTCCTCCTTCTATAACTAGACTTAAGACCCGGGGCTGCATAGCTTATGTTAGGGTCTCTGACCCTAGACGGTCTAAACTTGGACCTAGGACCAACACGTGTGTCTACTTAGGTTGTGCTGAAGATAGTACTGCAGATAGATTCTTAGACTTGTCTAATAATATAATTATTGAATCTAGGGATGTTATGTTCTTTGAGGATAAGTTACTTAAGGATAAGAACCTGACAATCTCAGATATGCAAGCAACTATTACTAAGGAAGAACCTGAATTAGTACCGAGCACCTCCTATTCAGTTCCGGTAGACAATAGTGTACTAGAGTCTAGAATGACTTCAATGAGAGAGAGAACTCCAAGAACCTTCGGTAGTGACTTTGTCATTTACCACGTTGAGGCTGATCCATCCACCTATAAGGATGCGATGAGATCAAGGGATTCACTACTCTGGAAAGAAGTCATTGATGAAGAGACGAACTCTTTGTTTCAGAACAACACCTGAACGTTGGTTGATAAGCCAAAGAGGCTAAAACTATAGAGTGTAAGTGGGTTCTGAAAAAAAAAACTCAATTCTGATGGTATCGTAGCTAAGTATAAAACACGCATAGTGCCTAAAAGTTTCACACAAGTTAGTGGGGTGGATTACTTTGATGTATATTCATTAGTGTGTCACTTAACAACCATTAAGATACTCCTTGATATTGCTTATATTGAGAACTTTATTTTTCATCAAATGGATGTTAAGACTGCATTTTTGAACGGAGATCTGACCGAAGAAATATACATGAGCCAACCTGAAGGTTTCATAGTAGACGATCACTAAAGTAAGGTATGTAAGTTAATCAAATCGCTATATGGACTAAAACAAGCACCAAAATTATGACATTAGAAGTTTGACTATAGTGTAAGGAACATGAGATTCATGTCGAGTTTCTCGGACAAATATCTTTACATATGTAATAGATCGAACAAAGTCGTTATAATATGCTTGTACGTGGATGATAAGTTGATTCTTGGTTCTGATTAATGCATAGTGGATGACGTTAAATCAGAACTAATGAATGAGTTTAGCATTAAAGACCTCGGTGTAGCTGAGACTATACTAGGCATGTAAGTGAGCTTTAAAAAAAATGACATTTCTCTAAGTCAAAGTCATTACATAAAGTCCATGTTGGATATGTGGGGATACATTGAACGTTGAGCAGTGAAGACACCTTACGATTACAATAATCGCTTGAAGCCTAATGATGGAGCTACGATTAGAAAGTTAGATTATACTAAACAGATTGGTAGTCTCATGTATGTTATGGTCTACACAAGACTTGACATAGCTTTACAGTCGACATGTTAAGCAGATTCACTAGTAATTGTAGTCAAGACCATTGGGATGCCCTCGATAGGCTTATGTGGTACCAAAAGCACACCCAAAAGTATACTTTATGTTACCATGGTCATCCTACAGTTCTGTAAGGATATTCTGATGCATCATGGTGCTCAGAAATCAACGACAACAAGTCCACTAGTGGATTTATATTCATACTAGGAGGAGCGGTTGTAGTCTAGAAGTCCAAGTGACAATCATGTATTCCACTATCTATTATGGAATCCGAACTCTACGCTCTAGCTTCAACAGGAGAAGAAGTAGAGTGGATAAGAGATTTGATGATGGACATTCCACTGTCGATCCTGAAGTTGAGTTCTGTTGTAGTTCACTGCGACAATCAAGCTATAAAAACGATTACTACGAACACTTTGTTCAATAGCAAAAGAAGGCAACTCAGGATGAAACAAGCCTGCTTGACCTCTCTCACGAGTCAAGGGATTATGACCCTTATTGTTGCAGGCTAACTCGATGATCCGGTCGGACTGGATTTAATTAGACAGTCTTAGCTTGCGGAGTGGTCGAGTGCGCACATAGTCAAAGAAAATGAAAGGTTAACTCAAGATGTGATGACGTGGAAAAACCCCTCAACTGGGTAAAAAAACCACGTGATCGGGTCTGTGTCGGTCAAAGTCCACTAGTTGCGCGTGATTACAATGTGTTCGGAGAATCGTGGGCGACAGGACGCTCTCCGTTATAGCTTGGGAGAGAGAGAGAGACTTCAGCTCCCAGCGGACAACGGACTGCCCTGCGGGAGCGACTTGGACACTGGAATCTGAGGTGTGACTCTGGTACTTTGAAGTTTGGAGCGCGGCCTCGGCGAACGTCTGCTTGCAGGGGTCCTCTTCCTCCCTCCGCTCGCTCCAGAACTTAGGCGTTTTCCTGTTGGTGGTGCGCTGGTGGCTCGAGGAGGCTGGAGGATGATCCGAGAAAGGAGTCCGATAGAGCTCTCGCCTGAGGAAGAAGATGCCCGGGAGCCCAAAAGTGTATTATGAGGAGGCCATGAGGCTTCTTTTATAGCCTTCTAGAGAGGATTATAGCGGGCTCCGCCACTAACTTAGTGGGCGGTTACCCACCAGATCGGACGGCGAGGTGTGCCCACCACGATCGGACGACGGGCATGTCGTCGATTAGGGTGGGGCGTCCGGGCGGCGGCGGTGGCCGACCAGTGGCCAGGCGGCGGCCTGGCCGGCGGCCAGGCCGGCCGCAGCCTGGTGGGCTGCGGCCTGGGCACCGGCGGCCTGGCCGGTAGCCGCGGCTTGGCAGGCTCTGACCTGGGCGTCGCCGCGTGAGGGGGAAGGAACGAGAATTTTCTCTGGTGCTTGGGTTTTCAAAGCCCCGTGAACTAGCCAACCGTCTCTTTAATATCTTCGTCTATGTGGAGGAGAAGCGCCTGCTGCGGTGTGGTATCTCTTCGGATGCAGTCCAGATTGTTGGGACTTCTTAGGGAGGGGGCCGAAAGAGGAAAGCTGTGGCGGACCCTTTTGGCGACCTTGATACGACGGTGGCGGCGGCTCATTCTGATGTCTGTCCTATGTCGACCCCCGAGGTGCATATTCTCGCGTCCCCGGTTCCTCAAGCACCTTCGGAAGCAGCGGTCTCGTGAATGTCCTCTTCCTTGATGGCAATGAGCGATGTGGTGAGTGCCTTGACTCGTTGTGAAGAATCTTTTCCTCATTTTTTTCATTATTTGGTGTTAACCTTGGCCTTTTTTCTTGTACATATAAAGACCCAGACCTAGATTGTGGTAACCTGGACTGACCATTACGTGAGTTTGAAAGATGGGTATCTTGCTCTTCAGGAGAAGCTCTGGTTGACATCGAGCTTGCTTGCCTCCTTGAAGGAGGAACATGATCGGGACATTGCGCGGTTCCCCCGGACCGGGTCGGCGCTGAAATCCGAGCTAGAGGATGCAAGTGTAGCCTTGGAGGTGGAGAGGACTACCCAGATGTTGAAGTACTCGAAGGAGTAGACTTTGGGCTTGGAGACCCAGTTGCAGGTGGCACGGGAGAAAGCCACCGGACTTGAGACTCAGCTACGGGCGGCAAAGGCCCAAGTGGAGATGTTGTCTTCTGATAGCCACGTGTCGGAGTTGAAGGCTGTGGGACTTGCAGAATATTTGGAATCATTGGACTACATGCGAGACCGTAGTTTGATTGCAGAGGAGGTTCGTGACGAGATTTGGTCCACGGAGGTGGATCCCTAGATGGACGATGTTCGCGAGCTAGCGCTCCGGCGTGGTGTCTCAAAGGTCCTCCGCCTGGTTATCAGAGCTTGGGATGTGACACATCCGACCTCGACTTTGCAAATGTTTCAGAAGATGAGTGTTCTGGCTTGGATGATGAGTAGCAGCCTCATTCACATTTAGTTGTCTTGTTAGTCATATTGTATTTTGTTTTTTGTTCAGTATTTATTATTGTTGTCCTTAGGCTCTGATCCCCCTTTTTGTATCATTCCAGCTACTTTGTATAACATTATTTTTTACGCCATCTTAACTGTTTCGTTTGTACGGCTCTGGTCCGTGGCTTTGTGTGCGCGGCTCTAGTCCATGGTTTTGTTTGCGCAGCTCAGGTCCGCGGCTTTGTTTGCACGGCTCAGGTTCGCGACTTAATTTGCATGAGTCAGGCTCGAGGCTTGGGTTGCACGGCTCAGGTCCGCGACTTTGTTTGCACGAGTCAGGCCTGCGGCTTAGGTTGCACGGCTCAGGACTGCGGCTTTGTCGCGAAGGGGGCAGCCCCTTGCAAGGTTGCACGAGCCAAGCTTGCGGCTTAGGTTGCACGGCTCAGGTCCGCGACTTTGTCACGAAGGGGGCAGGCCCTTCTGAGGTTGCACGAGTCAGGCTCGCGACTTAGTTTGCACGAGGGCTGCTCGCGGCTTCTTCGTGAGGTGGGCATGCCCCTACAGGGTTCCACGAGTCAGGCTCACGGTTATGTTTGCACGAGGGATGCTCGCGACTTCTTCATGAGCGGGGTAGGCCTCCACGGGGTTGGGCGAGTCAGGCTTGCGACTTAGTTTGCACGAGGGCTACTCGCGACTTAGTTTGCACGAGGGCTGCTTGCGGCTTCTTCGTGAGGGGGTAGGCCCCCACGGTGTTTGAGAGCATCACCCTTCCTGTTTGAATATAAAAAGATTTACAACAACATAATGTAATACTTGAATAAATATAACTTGCGCGGGACCATGCCCGCGACTCACACACATCATAAAGTCTTTTGCGTGGTACAGAGAGCGGCTTCTTCACGGATCTCGGAAATCAAATCTGGATCGTCTTGGATAGCGTCGTCGTTCATCTGGAGGTTGAAGTTGGAGACCCGGGGGGCTTGGAACGCCGATGTCGACCGGGATGATAGCTTCAGTACTATAACATAGATTGTACGATGTTTCTCATGTGGGGGTCCTCTCCGTTGTCCGGTATGCCCATAGTACGTTGGGGAGCGCGTCGACCTACTGCCCCCCAGCGTCTTCAAGTCGCGAACGTCTCTTCTAGATCCTGCAGGTGCGAATTCACATACTTGCTCTTGATCATCAGGTCGTCGACATAGACCTCCAAGTTTCTCCCCCTTTGATCTCGGAAGACCCGATACATCATGTGTTGGTATGTAGCCCCTGCGTTCTTCAACCCAAAGGGCATCATTTTATAACTAAAGTATCTCTCTCTCGTGATGAAGGAAACATCCTTGACATCGGGAGGGTGCATCCGAATCTGGTGATAACCTGAAAAAGCATTCAAAAAGCTCATAATAGAAAAACCGACGGCTGAATCAACCAGCGCGTCGATCCGAGGCAGGGGGTAGCAATCCTTAGGGCATGATTTATTTAACAAAGAGAAATCGATACACATTCTCTTTTCCCACCACTTTCTTAACCATTACCATATTGGAGATCCGGCCTGGATACTAGATCTCTGAGATGAAGCCGGCCTTCAGGAGCTTCCTGACCTCTTCGCGGATGGGTTCTGTTGAATTTTGTGAAGTGGAAGTGGTTGACGGGACAGGCCGGGCGGCCTGGGCGGACAGCTTTGGCGGACTAGGAGGACTGTGCAGACTGTGATGTGCGGCCTGGTGGAATGTCTAGTGGAAAGTCGGTTGTCGTCTGAGCGGGTTGTTGCATGGAGTCCGCGGACTGTGCGGCCTGGTATCTGCGGATAGGACGTTGGCTTTGGTTTAGCCAAGGAGCGGACTGAGCGGATAGAGGCTTGCGGACTGGTGCATTGCTCAGTGGCCGCGGGTGCAAGCTTGTGCCGATAGGCGGTTTGGCTCATGTCCGCGGGAAGCTTGCGGACTGGTGTGTCCGCGGTGTAGGCTGTTGCGGACTGTGCTTAGAGCTTGGCTGAGGCCTTGTCGAGCTCTGGTGTTTCAGCAGGTGCCTTGCTGTGAAGGTCGATTGGCGGACTGGATTATGGAGTCCGGGAGATGGCTGCTGTGTTGGGCAGGAGTGCGAGGTGCTTGCGGACTGCTGGCGGTCTGTGCTAAGGTGTTTGGCGGATGGGAGTTTGAGTTCGTCATGCTCGCACTGGCCTTATGATGGTTTTGGACTTGGTCACACGCTGTGCCAAGACCATGGTGTCCGCCGTATCCGCCAAGTCCGCTGTGACCGGGCGGACTGTTGCTATCTGCCTTTGGTCGTGGACTTGTGGCGGATTAGGGTGTGAGTCTTGCAGACTTCCTCGGGTTGGTGCGGACAGCCATTGAAGGTGGTTGATGTCCTGCAGTAGTCGGAAGCTTTGCGGGCTGATGCCTTGTCTGCATCGCTTGGGCGGACTGAAAAGGGTTCGCCAATGTTACCTTGCTCCTGGCGGTTTTCCTTGGTATTCGGCTAAGTCCTTGCGGACTCGGCGGACGGTGTTTTACTATCGCGCGGGCTGGGGCGGTGTCTCTATCTCTAGGGTGGTGACCACACTCCTCACCTCGCCTATAAATAGGATCCCCCTGGCAGGTCTACAGTAACTTGAGTGAACAGTAAGTTGGGTTGGGCAAGGAGCTGCGGTCTGAGTTTGTCTGTCCGCGCGGATTGATTCAGTGCTGACGTTTGCTGTGTGCAGGTCGCGCGGGTTGCTTCAAGGAGCCAGGAGTTTGGCTGTGACTTCGGTCAAGTACTTGGTTCGGGCGATCTCAGCGGACTCGGCGACCTCGGCGACCTCGGCGGTCTCGGCGGACTCCGGTGCTGTCCGCCCGGCTTGTTTTTTGGTGCTTTCTGTTTACAGCTGTTATACTAGCGAAATTATGTCTCGCTATGTATGCCTCGTGTTGTAAAGAAGTGAATGAATAACAGACTTGCTTGTGCTTCCATTGTTTGTTGGGTTTAACCTTTGTTCCTTGGTTTTCCGCTGGTTCAACGTGAGAACTAGGTAGTTCCGAAGATATTAATTTGGCGTTTGGGCTATCTTGCTGACCACGTTGAGAAATTTTAACATGGTATCAGAGCCAGGTTCAGTTACGTGAGCGGAAGTCAGCCAGTGTTGTTACTCAGTGATTGAGTGGTGATCAACCTGTGTTGTTGCTCGGAGCTTCTGAAAGGTTGCCAACAGGTGTTGCAATGGCAGGGAGTTTTGCAAGAGGTCTGGGCATTGGAATCTTAACGCTGACTAACTTCAAGAAGTGGAAGTCGTGCATGAAGAGTTATCTTCTTGGCGAGGAGCTGTGGGAAGTCGTCGGTGGTGACGACAGGCAGGAAGTCACTACTGTTTTCGGTACTGCTGAGCAGGTTAGGCTCTGGAGAAGAACAAATGCTAAGGCGGAGTTCATTCTGAAGAGAGCCGTGTCTCCGGAACTATTTGATCACATCGTTGGATGTGAGTCAGCTGTTGATATTTGGACAACCATTGATGAGTTGTTCAATAGGAAGAATGTGGCGCGGCTTCAGTTCCTGGAGAATGAGTTGGCCAGGGCAACTCAAGGAGACCTTTCCATCTCCAAGTACTTCTTAAAGATGAAGAGCTTGTGTGCTGAGCTGTCGGCACTGGATCCTGATGAGCCTATCTCTGAGGCGAAGATGAAAATGCACATTATCCGCGGCTTGTGGAAGGAGTATGTGGCCTTTGTTACATCTGTTCAAGGGTGGGCTACTCAGCCGTCTTTGCTGGAGCTGGAGAATCTGCTTACATCGCAGGAGAGCTTGGCAAGGCAGATGGCTGGAGTGAACCTGAATCAGGAAGACTGCGAAGCTCTCTTCTCAGGCAAGAAGAAAGGATGGGAAGGGAAGAAGAAGAAGAAGAAGGTGCAGGTCGTTGGTGAGAAGGAGACTTCAACTTCATATCCACCGGAGAGGAGCAATGCTCCTAAGGACTGGAAGAAGAACTTGAAGTGTTACCGGTGTCATCAGCGAGGGCACTTCAAGCGGGACTGCAAGGTCAAACTGCAGCCTGGGCATGCTGCGGGAAAGGAGGAAGCTTGCTCGAGAAGTGAAGAAGCAGAATGGGGCGGAGCTTTTATGACGGGCACTTGTGTCCGGGCCTTGTCTGCTGAGGACTTCAACGGCGAGTGGATCGTGGACTCCGGGTGTGGTCATCACCTCACCGGAGACAAATCGAAGTTCACCTCCATGCAGGCTTACTCAGGTAATGAAGCTATTATCACTGCTGATAATACTGTTTATACAGTAGAGAAAGAGGGGGTCGTGTCTTTGGGTAGTGATCAGGGGCCACTCACGTTAAGGAGTGTGTATCACGTGCCGGGCATGAAGAAAAATCTCTTCTCGGCGACCAATGCGGTGGACGCTGGTTATCACGTTCTGTTTGGACCAACAGACGTGAGGTTCCTTCGCAACGTATCAGCGGTGAAGGCTGATGTTGCTCATGTAGGGAGGAGGGTGAAGAACTTGTTTGTTCTTGCCACCAATTCTTATGTTGATAGAATGAGGGCCAATGATAGCGCTGCTATCTGGCATGAGAGGCTGGGGCATGTTGGCATGAACAAGCTGAAGGCGATGGCGAGTAGAAGTCTGGTGAAGGGGTTGCCGAAGTTGTCCTCCTTTGGTGATGGGCATGTTTGTGCGGGCTGTCAATACAGCAAGGCACATCGCCTTCCGTTTGATAAATCACAAACAAGGAGCAAGAAACCACTGGAGTGCATTCATGGCGACTTGATGGGACCGACGATTACTGCCAGCCTTGGTGGAAGCAGATACATGCTTGTCTTGGTTGATGACTACTCAAGGTATACTTGGGTGTACTTCTTAAAGGAGAAGTCGGAAGCCTTCCGGTTGTTTGTGGAGTTTAAGGAGTTGGTAGAAGGCCGGCTTGGCTTGTGGATTAAGAAGTTTAGAACTGATAACGGGGGTGAGTTTGTCTCCTCTGAGTTTTCTAACTTCTGCAGGAAGCACGGGATCCAACGGGAGCTTACTTGTGCTCACACTCCACAACAAAATGGGGTAGCGGAGCGGAAGATCCGTCATTTGACAGAGACCTGCAAATGCTGGCTTCATGCGAAAGATATCCCAATGTCCTTTTGGGCGGAGGGGATGTCTTGTGCTGCTTATGTTATCAACCGGATGTCACTCAGCCCTATCAACATGAAGACTCCTATTGAGCTGTTGCTGAAGGAGAAGCTGAGTGTGGGACACCTTCGGGTGTTCGGTTCAACTTGCTACGTGCATGTCCCGGATGCTTCACGGACAAAGCTGGATGCGAAGGTAAGGAACCTTGTCTTTGTTGGCTACGATGAGCAACAGAAGGGATGGAAATGCATGGACCCTGTGACGAAGAAGTTCATGGTATCAAGAGACGTTGTCTTTGACGAGCTGACGTCATATGAAAGTGGCTCGGTTGAGCTAACCGGAAGTAGCAAGGTTGATGAAGCACCGATGGCGGCTGTTGAAGGCTTGGAAGAGGAGCTTGTTGTTTCACCAGCAGCTCCTGTTGCTTCTAACTCCGAGGCTGAGCCTTCTGGCTCAGGAAGCAGGGGGAGCACTGCTTAATGCTTGCCCCAGGTAGGAGTGGAGCCCGAAGAAGCAACAGAAGAAGTGAGCAAGGAGCCGCTTCTTCGGAGATCGAAGAGAGTGGTTAAGCCACCGGCTCGGTACTGTGATGGGAATGCAGTGAGCTTTATCTCCTACTTCTTTGCAGGTCCTCTGGATGAGCGAGAGCCTACAAACTTCAACGAGCCCGCTGGAGTGAAGGAGTGGGAAGGTGTCATGAAGGAAGAGATTGATGCTCTGAAAAAGAATGAAACATGGGACCTTGTGCCCAAGGTTGATGGCATTACTCTGGTTACTTGCAAGTGGGTATACAAGTTGAAGAAGAAGGCTGATAGTAGCATTGATCGATTCAAGGCTCGCCTGGTCGCTAGAGGATTCTCATAGCAGTACGGAGAAGACTATGAGGAGACATTCAATCCAGTTGCGAAGATGACTTCAGTAAGAGTGGTGATCGCCTTGGCTGCTAGCAAGGGATGGAGGTTGTGGCAACTCGATGTGAAGAATGCCTTTCTTTACGGAGAGATTGACATGGATATCTTCATGGATCAGCCGCTTAGTTTTGTCTCTGAAAAGCATCCGGACTATGTCTGTAAACTCAGGAAGGCTCTCTATGGGTTGAAGCAAGCTCCTAGAGCTTGGTATGGGAAGATTGCAGAGTACTTGCAATTCTGTGGATACCTTGCTTCTAACTCGGATTCAAGCTTGTTCGTCAAGAAGAAGGGAGAGCTACAAGTCTTGGTCCTGCTGTATGTGGATGATATGATCATCATAGGGAACTCGGAGGGGGAAGTAGCAAGGCTCAGGGCTGAGCTTGCTATACGTTTTGAGATGAAAGACTTGGGAGAGTTGCATCACTTTCTCGGTCTTGAAGTGGAGAGGAAGGAGTGCGGGGTTCTCATTTGCCAGAAAGGGTATGCTGATCGCATTGTGAAGCGGTTCGGCATGGGCGAAGGGAAGAAGTGCTCTACTCCACTAGAACCTGGGCTGAAGCTTCGACGAGATGAGGGAAGGGTTCTCCTTGATCCCTTGGTGTTCAGGGCTCTTGTTGGGAGCTTGATTTACCTGACGATTACAAGGCCGGACATTGCTTATGCTGTTGGCCGAGTAAGTCGGTATATGGCTGAACCAAGGCAATCTCATCTACTGGCAGCGAAGGGTATTCTGAAGTATGTCAAGGCTTCTTCTGACATGGGACTCCTCTATAGAAGGGACTCAGAGTTTGCGTTGCTCGGGTATACGGATGCTGACTATGGCGGTGATTCGGATGATCGGAGGTCTACTTCAGGTTATGTGTTCACTTGCGGTTCAGCTAGCATCTCGTGGTGTAGCAAGAAGTAGGACTCGGTGTCGGTTTCAACCACGGAGGCGGAGTATAAGGCTTCAGCCTTGGCTGCTCGGGAAGCCGTTTGGTTGAGGAGGCTTATAGAGGATGTTCATGAAGAAGTGCAAGGGCCTACTTTACTCAGGGGTGACAATGAGAGTGCTCTCAAACTGGTAAACAATCCAGTGTGTCACGCCAGGACCAAGCATATAGAGATTGATCACCATTTCATCAGGGAGAAGGTGTTGGAAGGATCTCTGCTGGTCGGGCATGTTCGGAGTGAAGATAATCTTGCTGACATCTTCACAAAGCCACTGTCGAAGGGGCCCTTTGAGCGCTTGCGCAGCTTGCTGGGCTTGGTCACCACTTCCCACTTCAAGGGGGAGTGTTGAATTTTGTGAAGTGGAAGTGGTTGACGGGACAGGCCGGGCGGCCTGGGCGGACAGCTTTGGCGGACTAGGCGGACTGTGATGTGCGGCCTGGTGGAAGGTCTAGTGGAAAGCCGGATGTCGTCTGAGCGGGTTGTTGCATGGAGTTCGCGGACTGTGCGGCCTGGTATCTGCGGATACGACGTTGGCTTTGGTTTAGCCAAGGAGCGGACTGAGCGGATAGAGGCTTGCGGAATGGTGCATTGCTCAGCGGCCGCGGGTGCAAGCTTGTGCTGATAGGCGGATTGGCTCATGTCCGCGGGAAGCTTGCGGACTGGTGTGTCCGCGGTGTAGGCTGTTGCGGACTGTGCTTGGAGCTTGGCTGAGACCTTGTCGAGCTCTGGTGTTTCAGCAGGTGCCTTGCTGTGAAGGTCGATTGGCGGACTGGATTATGGAGTCCGGGAGATGGATGCTGCGTTGGGCAGGAGTGCGAGGTGCTTGCGGACTGCTGGCGGTCTGTGCTAAGGTGTTTGGTGGACGGGAGTTTGAGTTCGACATGCTCGCACTGGCCTTATGATGGTTTTGGACTTGGTCACACGCTGTGCCAAGACCATGGTGTCCGCCGTATCCGCCAAGTCCGCTGTGACCGGGCGGACTGTTGCTATCTGCCTTTGGTCGTGGACTTGTGGCGGATTGGGGTGTGAGTCTTGCGGACTGCCTCGGGTTGGTGCGGACAGCCATTGAAGGTGGTTGCTGTCCTGCAGTAGTCGGAAGCTTTGTGGGCTGATGCCTTGTCTGCATCGCTTGAGCGGACTGGAAAGGGTTCGCCAATGTTGCCTTGCTCCTGGCGATTTTCCTTGGTATCCGGCTAAGTCCTTGCGGAGTCGGCGAACGGTGTTTTGCTATCGCGCGGGCTGGGGCGGTGTCTCTATCTCTAGGGCGGTGACCACACTCCTCACCTCGCCTATAAATAGGATCCCCCTGGCAGGTCTACAGTAACTTGAGTGAACAGTAAGTTGGGTTAGGCAAGGAGCTGCGGTCTGAGTTTGTCTGTCCCCGCGGATTGATTCAGTGCTGACGTTTGTTGTGTGCAGGTCGCGCGGGTTGCTTCAAGGAGCCAGGAGTTTGGCTGTGACTTCGGTCAAGTACTTGGTTCGGGCGATCTCAGCGGACTCGACGACCTCGGCGACCTCGGCGGTCTCGGCGGACTCCGGTGATGTCCGCCCGGCTTGTTTTTTGGTGCTTTCTATTTACAGCTGTTATACTAGCGAAATCATGTCTCGCTATGTGTGCCTCGTGTTGTAAAGAAGTGAATGAATAACAGACCTCACCGGAGACAAATCGAAGTTCACCTCCATGCAGGCTTACTCAGGTAATGAAGCTATTATCACTGCTGATAATATTGTTTATATAGTAGAGAAAGAGGGGGTCGTGTCTTTGGGTAGTGATCAGGGGCCACTCACGTTAAGGAGTGTGTATCACGTGTCGGGCATGAAGAAAAATCTCTTCTCGGCGACCAATGCGGTGGACGCTGGTTATCACGTTCTGTTTGGACCAACAGACGTGAGGTTCCTTCGCAACGTATCAGCGGTGAAGGCTGATGTTGCTCATGTAGGGAGGAGGGTGAAGAACTTGTTTGTTCTTGCCACCAATTCTTATGTTGATAGAATGAGGGCTAATGATAGCACTGCTATCTGGCATGAGAGGCTGGGGCATGTTGGCATGAACAAGCTGAAGGCGATGGCGAGTAGAAGTCTGGTGAAGGGGTTGCCGAAGTTATCCTCCTTTGGTGATGGGCATGTTTGTGCGGGCTGTCAATACGGCAAGGCACATCGCCTTCCGTTTGATAAATCACAAACAAGGAGCAAGAAACCACTGGAGTGCATTCATGGCGACTTGATGGGACCGACGATTACTGTCAGCCTTGGTGGAAGCAGATACATGCTTGTCTTGGTTGATGACTACTCAAGGTATATTTGGGTGTACTTCTTAAAGGAGAAGTCAGAAGCCTTCCGGTTGTTTGTGGAGTTTAAGGAGTTGGTAGAAGGCCGGCTTGGCTTGCGGATTAAGAAGTTTAGAACTGATAACGGGGGTAAGTTTGTCTCCTCCGAGTTTTCTAACTTCTGCAGGAAGCACGGGATCCAACGAGAGCTTACTTGTGCTCACACTCCACAACAAAATGGGGGTAGCGGAGCGGAAGATCCGTCATTTGACGGAGACCTGCAAATGCTGGCTTCATGCGAAAGATATCCCAATGTCCTTTTGGGCGGAGGGGATGTCTTGTGCTGCTTATGTTATCAACCGGATGTCACTCAGCCCTATCAACATGAAGACTCCTATTGAGCTGTTGCTGAAGGAGAAGCCGAGTGTGGGACACCGTCGGGTGTTCGGTTCAACTTGCTACGTGCATGTCCCAGATGCTTTACGGACAAAGCTGGATGCGAAGGCAAGGAAGCTTTGTTGGGTACATTGGTTTAAATGTACCTAATTTGAAGAAGCCTCACCCAACTCAATGATATACATCAAAATGTATTTGATGTGTTTTTGAGTTACTTGTGCAGGTTAAGTATTTGCAGGACTGAAGCAAAAATTTCTAAGTCCATGTGTCGACACCCAGAGGGAAAGTGTCGACACTTAAGAAGACTTGTGTCGACACCCAGGCAAGCAGTGTCGACACTTGGAGTCATTGTGTCGACACCTGGGATGTAGAGTCGACACCAGACAGAAAGTGTCGACACAAGGAGCTGTGTCGACACTCAATGAAGAAAGCACAGTAAAGCAGTGTCGACACTTAACAGCAGTGTCGACACCCAGTGAAGCTGTGTCTACACCAGAAAGTGTCGACACTTGGAGCTGTGTCGACACTCAGCAAAAGTCAGCAGAGACTAAGTATAAGTGTCGACACTCAGAACAATGTGTCGACACTCAACAGAAGAGTCAGCACTTGAAGAAAGTGTCGACACCCAGAGATGTGTCGACACTCAGCTGAAGTCTCAACAGAAGAATCAAGTGTCGACAAAAGGAGCTGTGTCGACACTCAGCAAGTATCAACATAGAAGACTATGTGTCGACACCAAGAAGTAGTGTCGACACTTAACAGATTCAACACAAGAAGTTGTGTCGACACAAGGAGATGTGTCGACACTTAGAAGAATTCAGCAAGTTATAAAAGATCAAGTACTTGTGTCGACACTCAATTTCAGTGTCGACACATGCATAAGAAACTGTGTCGAGACATGGAATCTATAACACAAGGAGTTGTGTCGACACCTTGTAGACTTGTGTCGACACTTACACAACTTGTGTCGACACTCAATTTCAGTGTCGACACATGCAGAAGAAACTGTGTCGAGACATGGAATCTACAACACAAGGAGTTGTGTCGATACCTTGTAGACTTGTGTCGACACTTACACAACTTGTGTCGACACTTGGTCTATAAGTGTCGACACTTAAAGACAGAAAGTCTCGACACTTTCATACAGTTAGAGAACTTTCAAGAACTGACTGGATGACTTGACAGCTGCCGTTCCAGCCGGTCTACAGCACCTGTCATAGATGTCAGAAGACAGTTATAAACTGGACCAGCCGGTTACCATGAAGAAGGCCTATAAATAGGCTCATACAGTCTACAGTAGTTGTTGTTGAAGAAGTTGCTGAAGCAATTCAAAAAGTGGTTCACAGAGTTGTTCAAGTTATTGATCAAGGATCAAATCAAGAAGATCTAGCTGTCCAAGTGCAGATCTAAGAAGTTGGAGAGAGAGGGCTCCATCCAAGAATTCAGCCGTTGGAACTAGGCTGAGAAGAAGGGTTCATATTCATTCTGAATTCTAAGTAGCAGAGATCAAGGATCAACTGCAGGAGGATTCAATCTTATTCAGTTCTACTTTCAAGAAGCTTTGAAGAAAGCTAAGTCAGATTGTTTCCAGCTGAGTTCTTCCAAGAACTCATCAAGAAACTCACAACTCCCCTCTATTGTTTCTGAGTTGCTGAGTTATTATTTGTAAAATCATTTTTATTTTGTAGGATCATTTGGATCTGAGTGATTGTAAGCCTGTAATTATAAAGGCTGAGGGTAGGTCTTGAGAGCCTGAGTGTAGGAGATTGGAATCTCTGAGTGTAGGCCCTTGTTGGCTGAGTGTAAGCCTTGTTGGCTGAGTGTAGGCCTTTGTGGCTGAGTGTAGGCTTTGTGGAAAAGCTGAGTTGTAGGGCTTTGGGCCTGAGGTGTAGGAACCAGTTTGGGTTCTGAGATAGTGGTGAAGTTTGGCCGAATCTAGTACACTGCTAGATAGGCGAAGGGGGAAAGTGGATGTACCCAAAGCTTGAGGAACCACTATAAATCTCTATGTCTGCTGTGATTGTGATTTGCTGTGTATGCTGTGTGTTTGTTGTGCAAAAGTAGTTAGAATTCTGTGATATTAACTGTTTGCTGCCATTAAAGTTTAAAAAGAAATTGGTCACCTATTCACCCCCTCCCCTCTAGGTGTTTAGGTACTATATCTTTCAAGCTTGTCTTTGTTGGCTACGATGAGCGAAAAAAGGGATGGAAATGCATGTACCCTGTGACAAAGAAGTTCGTGGTATCAAGAGACGTCTTTGACGAGCTGACGTCATATGGAGGTGGCTCGGTTGAGCTAACCGGAAGTAGCAAGGTTGATGAAGCACCGATGGCGGCTGTTGAAGGCTTGGAAGAGGAGCTTGCTGTTTCACCAGCAGCTCCTGTTGCTTCTAACTCCGAGGCTGAGCCTTCTAGCTCAGGAAGCAGGGGGAGCACTGCTCAATGCTTGCCCCAGGTAGGAGTGGATCCCGAAGAAGCAACGGAAGAAGTGAGCAAGGAGCCGCTTCTTCGGAGATCGAAGAGAGTGGTTAAGACACCGGCTCGGTACTGTGATGGGAATGCAGTGAGCTTTGTCTCCTGCTTCTTTGCAGGTCCTCTGGATGAGCGAGAGCCTACAAACTTCAACGAGGCCGCTGGAGTGAAGGAGTGGGAAGGTGCCATGAAGGAAGAGATTGATGCTCTGAAGAAGAATGAAACCTGGGACCTTGTGCCCAAGGTTGATGGCATTACTCTAGTTACTTGCAAGTGGGTATACAAGTTGAAGAAGAAGGCTGATGGGAGCATTGATCGATTCAAGGCTCGCCTGGTCGCTAGAGGATTCTCACAGCAGTATGGAGAAGACTATGAGGAGACATTCAGTCCAGTTGCGAAGATGACTTCAGTAAGAGTGGTGATCGCCTTGGCTGCTAGCAAGGGATGGAGGTTGTGGCAACTCGATGTGAAGAATGCCTTTATTTACGGAGAGATTGACAAGGATATCTTCATGGATCAGCCGCTTGGTTTTGTCTCTGAAAAGCATCCAGACTATGTCTGTAAATTCAGGAAGGCTCTCTATGGGTTGAAGCAAGCTCCTAGAGCTTGGTATGGGAAGATTGCAGAGTACTTGCAATTCTGTGGATACCTTGCTTCTAACTCGGATTCAAGCTTGTTCGTCAGGAAGAAGGGAGAGCTACAAGTCTTGGTCCTGCTGTATGTGGATGATATGATCATCACAAGGAACTCGGAGGGGGAAGTAGCAAGGCTCAGGGCTGAGCTTGCTATACGCTTCGAGATGAAAGACTTGAGAGAGTTGCATCACTTTCTCGGTCTTGAAGTGGAGAGGAAGGAGTGCGGGGTTCTCATTTTCCAGAAAGGGTATGCTGATCGCATTGTGAAGCGGTTCGGCATGGGCGAAGGGAAGAAGTGCTCTACTCCACTAGAACCTGGGCTGAAGCTTCGACGAGATGAGGGAAGGGTTCTCCTTGATCCCTTGGTGTTCAGGGCTCTTGTTGGGAGCTTGATTTACCTGACGATTACAAGGCCGGACATTGCTTATGCTGTTGGCCGAGTAAGTCGGTATATGGCTGAACCAAGGCAATCTCATCTAGTGGCGGCGAAGGGTATTCTGAAGTATGTCAAGGCTTCTTCTGACATGGGACTCCTCTATAGAAGGGAATCGGAGTTTGCGTTGCTCGGGTACACGGATGCTGACTATGGCGGTGATTCAGATGATCAGAGGTCTACTTTAGGTTATGTGTTCACTTGCGGTTCAGCTAGCATCTCGTGGTGTAGCAAGAAGCAGGCGGTGTCGGTTTCAACCACGGAGGCGGAGTATAAGGCTTCGGCCTTGGCTGCTCGGGAAGCCGTTTGGTTGAGGAGGCTTATAGAGGATGTTCATGAAGAAGTGCAAGGGCCTACTTTACTCCGGGGTGACAATGATAGTGCTCTCAAACTGGTAAACAATCCAGTGTGTCACGCCAGGACCAAGCATATAAAGATTGATCACCATTTCATCAGGGAGAAGGTGTTGGAAGGATCTCTGCTGGTCGGGCATGTTCGGAGTGAAGATAATCTTGCTGACATCTTCACAAAGCCACTGTCGAAGGGGCCCTTTGAGCGCTTGCGCAGCTTGCTGGGCTTGGTCACCACTTCCCACTTTAAGGGGGAGTGTTGAATTTTGTGAAGTGGAAGTGGTTGACGGGACAGGCCGGGCGGCCTGGGCGGACAGCTTTGACAAACTAGGCGGACTGGGCGGACTGTGATGTGCGGCCTGGTGAAAGGTCTAGTGGAAAGTCGGCTGTCGTCTGAGCGGGTTGTTGCATGGAGTCCGCGGACTATGCGGCCTGGTATCTGCGGATCCGACGTTGGCTTTGGTTTAGCCAAGGAGCGGACTGAGCGGATAGAGGCTTGCGGACTGGTGCATTGCTCAGTGGCCGCGGGTGCAAGCTTGTGCTGATAGGCGGTTTGGCTCATGTCCGCAGGAAGCTTGCGGACTGGTGTGTCCGCGGTGTAGGTTGTTGCGGACTGTGCTTAGAGCTTGGCTAAGGCCTTGTCGAGCTCTGGTGTTTCAGCAGGTGCCTTGCTGTGAAGGTCGATTGACGGACTGGATTATGGAGTCCGGGAGATGGCTACTGCGTTGGACAGGAGTGCGAGGTGCTTGCGGACTGCTGGCGGTCTGTGATAAGGTGTTTGGTGGACGGGAGTTTGAGTTCGTCATGCTCGCACTGGCCTTATGATGGTTTTGGACTTGGTCACACGCTGTGCCAAGACCATGGTGTCCGCCGTATCCGCCAAGTCCGCTGTGACCAGGCGGACTGTTGCTATCTGCCTTTGGTCGTGGACTTGTGGCGGATTGGGGTGTGAGTCTTGCGGACTGCCTCGGGTTGGTGCGGACAGCCATTGAAGGTGGTTGCTGTCCTGCAGTAGTCGGAAGCTTTGCGGGCTGATGCCTTGTCCGCATCGCTTGGGCGGACTGGAAAGGGTTCGTCAATGTTGCCTTGCTCCTGGCGGTTTTCCTTGGTATCCGGCTAAGTCCTTGCGGACTCGGCGGACGGTGTTTTGCTATCGCGCGGGCTGGGGCGGTGTCTCTATCTCTAGGGCGGTGACCACACTCCTCACCTCGCCTATAAATAAGATCCCCCTGACAGGTCTACAGTAACTTGAGTGAACAGTAAGTTGAGTTGGGCAAGGAGCTGCGGTCTGAGTTTGTCTGTCCGCGCGGATTGATTCAGTGCTGACGTTTGTTGTGTGTAGGTCGCGCGGGTTGCTTCAAGGAGCCAGGAGTTTGGCTGTGACTTCGGTCAAGTACTTGGTTCGGGCGATCTCAGCGGACTCGGCGACCTCGGCGGTCTCGGCGGACTCCGGTGATGTCCGCCCGGCTTGTTTTTTGGTGCTTTCTGTTTACAGCTATTATACTAGCGAAATCATATCTCGCTATGTGTGCCTCGTGTTGTAAAAAAGTGAATGAATAACAGACCTGCTTGTGCTTCCATTGTTTATTGGGTTTAACCTTTGTTCCTTGGTTTTCCGCTGGTTCAACGTGAGAACTGGGTAGTTCCGAAGATATTAATTTGGCGTTTGCGCTATCTTGCTGACCACGTTGAGAAATTTTAACAGGTTCCTCCAGCTTGGTGGCGATGACTCTCATCTTTTGGCGTATGGGATGAGTGCGGGGGTCCAGGTTCAGGCGGTGGCAGGCCACGTCAGCGTCAATGCCCGACATGTCTGTCGCGCTCCAAGCGAAGATGTCGATGTTGCTTTGGATGCAGGCCCGCACTCGCTCCTGGTCCTCAGGACTCAAGCCCCCGCTGACCCGCACCATCTGCTCCTGCCCTGCGCTGGTGAAGACCTCCATCCCCACTACTTCTTCGGACGGCTCCAGCCGCGACTGCTCCCAGCCGACCCTTGCTTCTTCTTCCTGCTCCAACTCCTCCTCCCTTCCTACTTCCTCCTCAATCTCCATCGCCTCCTCCGGGCTCTCCCGCTGCTGCTCAACCTCCACGCCCCTCCGGGCCTCTCTCTCAGCTTTCTCCTGCTCCTCCGTAGTCTCCTTCCTCGCCTCCTCGAGGCTCATCCACTCTTCCTCGACATCCTCCTCCTACTCTGCCATCTCCCTCTCTAGCTCTTCTTCCTCGGCCATCCAGGTCACGGTGTTGACCGTCGTCACATAATATTGCCTCGCCACCTTCGGATCCCCCCTGATCCTAACCTGCCCCCCTCTGTTATTGAACTTAAGACATTGGTGGAAATATGAGGGGACGCAGCTGTAACACCCCCATCTGTCGCATGGCATATAACAGAAGGTCCAGCTGGAACCCGACGCCATATACCACAGACAGTCGGAAGGGATACTAAATGAATAATCAAACCAACCGAATAAGACTACTCGTCCTAATCACAGAACATTCTAGCGGAAGATTTTAAAGTTGAAAGAACCCAAAATTAAATCCATTAATATGAATGTCCACAGCTACAACAAAAGGAATGAAACCCCAAATACACAGAAACGGGTACATGGCCTTACAAATGTTCACTTAATAAAGAGTGTTTTACATACATCGGCTCGCAGGCCGGCCACACATGATAAATATAAAAAAACAGCTATTCTACGGCCTTCTAGGGCCAGCACAGCAACATGGGCTCCAGCCCGCTATTTGGCGCTCGGCTCCGCAGCACCTGCAAGCACATACCACCGCACGGTGGCAAATAAAGCAACGGTCAGCTAAAAGCCGACCAAATTATAACGACCCCGCCCCTGACTCGGGACGGCGGTGCTCTTTCCCTGCATAACATTAGCCCAACAATATATATAGCGCAATTATAATTCGCCATAGGTGTAGGCTCGCACGGTCAAACACCCCGTGCACTCAGGGCACATTCATGGTGAACCCTGACCCATCAGTGCATTCACCACCACCCCCAGGATGGCAACAACATGTGAGCATTTAGCCTTTCTGACCACCGTCTAAGGCTCTGACTATGCCAACGGCCAGTCCCCGTCTTCGGGTCTCTCGCACCGAACCACATAGCCTAGGTCCAATTCCACTTGCCCGTTGCTCACGCCGCATGTCCAATTTAAGTCCTTTGCGCGGGCCAAGCTTCTCTCGGATCCCAAATTTTCCAAAACAATCTCATAACCCAGTTATGATCAAGGCCGGTTCCCAGACCGCCAAGTTAGCAGAACACGTTTCCGCTCAATTTTTCGGGTGCGCCTTGAAGCTAACCTCCAAGGATCCCTGCTGCAATCTACCGCGTAGAAACCCGAAAAATCCAAAGCACGGAGTCTTCTCCGGCAAAACCACATCAAATGCAACATCACCGATCCAGACAAAAAATGTTCGGGTAGGCTTCACACACAATGCCTATGCCCGTACTTACGATTCCGGGCTCTATATGCAACACAAGGGGGACTATTCCCGTCAACCCCAAGGAACACCATGCACTCACCGCATACTCGCGGGAGCGGGATTCCCTATGCAGAAAGAAAGAGCTTCAAGCGCTCAAGTTGAGAATCGTTACCCTTGTAGTCCGTTTTGGCGCCATGGAAAAACTACGCGGTTAGAACTCTTCGCAATGACCTTCCCTCCACGGATCCGCTCTCCGATTTCGAAACGGTGCTCCGATGCTCCGCCGGCGGCCGGAAACCTCCTCCTTCTTCCTCTTCTCTCTCACTTTGGAAAAGGAGAACTTTTGAGAGAAAATGAGGAAATAACCCCCTATTCCCGGCCTTAACAGAGCAGAATTTCATCTGGGCTGTCGGATCTAAATTAAAGGAAACGAACGGCTCGGATCTGCACAAAATTCCCCAGACCTGGGCCTCACACGGCTTGGCACACGGCCGTGTACATGACCGTGTGCCTCGATCCAGGCATGATCGTCGAACTGAGAAACGCACACGGGCCAAGACACGCCCGTGTCTGACCTGACACACCCGTGTCGGGTTCCTCGACACGCCCGTGTTCGTGGGCGTGTCACGCATAACCGCCACGGCAACGGACACGACCCATCAGGACACGGGTAGGGACACGGGTTGGCACACGCCCGTGTCGGATGACACGCCCGTGTCATCCGGCCGTGTTTCTGGCCGTGTCCTTCTCGGGTTGAAAACGGCCAAAAAAATCACCAGCCAGACACGGCCTTGGACACGCCCGTGTCCTAGGCCGTGTACCCCTACAGACACCAAAAACTCTTTTTTCGCGATCGACTCGCACATAACTTTCGGGGCGTTACAAATCTCCCCCACTTAAGGAATTTCGTCCCGAAATTAAGCAAAGGTACACGAAAGCTAAATGATACCTGAGTGGAATAACTCGGGGTATTCCTCCAACATAGCTTGCTCTCGCTCCCAAGAAAGCTCCTCACATCCGCAATTATCCCAACGGACTTTAACCATTCGGACCTCCTTGTTGCGGAGTCGTTTGACTGCAACATCTTCAATTCGCACTGGCTTGACCCTTGTTGTTAACTCATAATCAACCGGTACTTGATTGTCCGTAACGATCTGCGAAGACTCTTGCACTGCCTTACGCAACACCGATACGTGGAATACGTCATGCAGCCCACTCAACTCCGTCGACAGCTTTAATCTATACGCTGCCTCGCCAACACGCTCCAGGATTTCAAATGGTCCAAGGTATCTCAGATTCAGCTTCTTCAAGCGTCGAACCCGCGATACACCCTTGAATGGCTTGATCTTTAAATATACCATGTCGCCAACGTTGAACTCCACATTTCTATGTTTGGCATTGTAATACTTTGACTGTCTATCCTGAGCAATCTTCAGCCTTTCCTGAATTATCCGTATCATTGAAGTGACATCTTCCACCGCTTGACGTTTATACAACTTTGATTCGCCTGCCTCCAACCAAGACAACGGCGTAGACACTTCCTCCCGTACAAGGCTTCGAAAGGCGCCATTCCAATGCTTGCCTGAAAGCTGTTGTTGTAAGCAAACTCCACCATGTACAGGTGATCCTCCCAATTCTTCCCGAAATCTAGGACGCGCATGCGAAGCATGTCCTCCATAGTCCTGTTGACTCTCTCGGTTTGGCCATCTGTCTGCGGGTGAAAGGCTGTGCTGAACTTTAGCTTAGTACCCAACAGACCATGCACCAACCTCCAGTCATTTGACGTGAAGCGTCCATCTCGATCACTAACAATACTTCTAGGCACACCATGCAATCGTACAATATTATCCACGTAGAGTTTGGCTAACTTTTCCACTGGATCCTCCTTTCTCACTGGGATAAAGTGCGACACTTTTGTCAATCTATCAACGACCACCCAAATGGCGTCGTTTCCCTTCTGCGACTTCGGCAAACCGTGCACAAAATCCATAGATATGTCGTCAAACTTCCATTCTGGGATAGGAAGGGGTTTCAAGAAACCTCCGGGCTTCTGGCATTCCGCCTTCACTAATGCACAAGTACGACACTTGGCCACATAAAGTGCCACATCCTTCTTCAAACCCGGCCACCAGAATAATTTCTTCATGTCTCTATACATCTTAGTGCTTCCCGGGTGGATTGAGTACTTAGTATGATGAGCCTCATACATCAACTCCTCCCGAATATTATCCGCACTAGGAACGCATAGACGACTGTCCTTCCTTAGCAACCCATCTTCAACCACAAACTGGGAATTTGACCCATCCAAAGCTTCATCCAAGATTTGCTTCATGCGGCCATCCAGAACCAAAGCCCGCCGAACTCTATCCGCTAGACCACACTGCACCTCTGTCCAAAACAGTTTCGCCTCGGCACTAGACTGCTTATCGACGCAAGATATCTCCAATGCCTCCAACTCTTGGACCAATCTCTCATCATGTACTGATAACCAATTGGCTTGTGCGGGAATCTTACGACTCAACGCATCCGCCACTGCATTTCCCTTCCTAGGCACATAGTGTATCTTGAAGGTGTAGTCCCCTAAGAACTCCATCCACCTCCTCTGCCTCATGTTCAAATCCTTTTGGTCCAATAGGTACTTCAAACTCTTATGATCGGTGTAAATATCGACCTTCACACCGTACAGATAGTGCCTCCAAAGCTTAAGAGTAAATATCACGACCGCTAACTCTAAGTCGTGGACCGGATAATTCCTCTCATGAACCTTCAATTGTCGTAAACCATAAACTATCACTCTCCCATGTTGTAGCAGAACACAGCCCAAACCACTGCCCGAAGCATCACTATAGATCTCGAACCCTTCGATTCCACTTGGCGAACATAAAATGGGCGTCGTGGTCAATCGCCTCTTCAATTCTTCAAAAGCCTGATCGCACTCCGGAGACCACACAAACTTCTGATCCTTTCTTGTCAACGTCGTGAGTGGTAGTGCTATCCGCGAGAAGTTCTCTACGAAGCGCCTGTAGTAGCCAGCAAGCCCCAGAAAACTCCGGACCTCTGCCACTGTAGTCAAAGTAGGCCACTCCCGTATCGCCACTATCTTCGCCGGATCCACAGCTATTCCTTCTCCACTGACAACATGACCAAGGAACGCTATCGAGGACAACCAGAATTCACACTTGGAGAACTTTGCATACAACTGACTTTTCCTCAATGTCTCCAACACCATGTGTAAATGCTTGTAGTGATCCTCCTCGCACCGCGAATACACCAGAATATCATCGATAAATACTATCACAAACTGATTCAGGTATTCTCTGAACGTCCTATTCATCAGATCCATAAACACAGATGGTGCATTCGTCAACCCAAACGGCATAACCGTGAACTCGTAATGCCCAAACCGCGTACTGAATGCTGTCTTTGGGATGTCGCTCTCCCTTATCCTCAACTGATAGTAACCGGACTTCAAATCTAACTTCGAATATACAGTTGATCCAACCAGCTGATCAAATAGATCGTCAATCCTCGGGATCAGATATTTGTTCTTCTCCGTAAGTTTGTTCAATTCCCGATAATCGATACAAAGCCGCAAGCTCCCATCTTTCTTCTTAACAAAGAGAACTGGTGCGCTCCAAGGCGACGAACTTGGACGCACATAACCTTGCTCTAGCAACTCTTGCAGTTGCACCTTCAACTCTGTCATTTCTCTTGGGGCTATCCGATAGGGGGAGCGTGACACCGGTTTGGCACCCGGTACCAGCTCTATAGTAAAGTCTATCTCCCGCTGAGGAGGGGCTCCTGGGAGATCATCTGGAAACACATCAGGATATTTGGACACAACTGGGATGCTGTCCAAACTAGGCTTAGGCGTTGAAGTCTGCACTAGAGTGACATATAGTTCTTCCCCAGACCGAACTGCCTTGAACATCTGAAGGGCTGACAGCAGAACTTTCCCTGACCCCTTCATGCCCGTAAAAGTAGTCTCCCGATCAGTGTCCAGACCCAACTTGACTTCTTTACGGTTGTAATCAATGCATGCACTCTGCTCCGAGAGCCAATCCATACTGAAGATTACGTCGAACTCCACTAATGGTAGAACCAACGCTCGCAAATCAAACTCCCGGTCTCCAATCCGAATCTTCATAACACAAACCCTATCCGCACGCATTGAGCACCCATTAGGCAACAACACATCCAACTTGTTTTCTGCCATCGAGAACGGAACTCCGATGCGCGATATAAACTTTTCAGACAAGAAGGAATGTGATGCTCCCGTATCAAAAAGGGCTCTCGCCGGAAACCCAAAGATTAACACAAAGCCTAGCATTAACAAACGTAAGCTAACAAATACGAAGGTAACAACTATAAAAGTTAAACCACTGTAATTTAACTCATACCTGTCACCACGTCCGCTTGCTTAATGGCCTCCTGCAGACCAAGGTTGTAGACTCTAGGCTGAGCTGGAGCATGATGGGATGCGGTTGACTCCACCGCCTTCCCTTTCTCCTGATAAGTCGCTCCAGGCCTCCTCTCGGACTTTGAACGTCCGCTCCAACACTCCCGAGCAAAATGCCCCGTCTTCCCGCAGTTGTAGCAAGCTCCGGGGACTCGACTTGTAGTTGCCCCCGACGCATCAGCCGAAGGGGCTGAGTTCGAAGTCCTCCGCTTCTTGTTCCATCTGCGGAAACCTGTCTTGTTACTTGGCACCTTGAACTCGGTCTTCCTTTCTCCTGGGTCCTTCTTCTCTTGAACTTTCTTCGCAACCTTTTCCAACGATCGGGCTGAATTGACCAAGGCTAGGAAGCCCTGCGCCTTAGGCCCAGCAAGGAGTAACTGTAAATCGCCGCGAAGACCCTCATAGAATCGGTTGGTCTTCCTCTCTTCTTCTGAAAACATAGCACCAGCATAACGACTCAACCGTGTGAACTCATGCAGATATTCGTCCACGCTTCTGGATCCCTGAGACAATCCAAGAAATTGATTCTCCATCTCCAACTTCTGAGCAGAAGGTACAAATCTGGCTAGGAACAATCTTGAAAATTCCTCCATCGGCACATCCGCAAGTTGCCTTCCCACTAGAATATGAAACTCCATCTCGTCCCACCAAAGCCTCGCTTCACCCTCCAAAAGAAAAGTCGCTATGGTGGTCTTCTGCCACTCCTCAGTCAATGTGGCCGTCAACACCCTCTTTATGGAAGAGAGCCAGTCCTCAGCTTGAGTTGGCGTTCCAACCCCATTAAACCTCGGAGGATTAAAGCCCATCACATGCTTTAGCTGCCTCTCCGTAGTTCTCCTCGGCTCTACTAACTCAACTGCTGCGCGTTCCACCACTCTCGGCTCTGCCGCCCTAACCGGTTCTTGCTCACTCGTAGGAGGTGCGCGATGCATTTGCCCTGCAGGTTGGGCATTTATCATTGCGAACACGGCTTCAGCCACCATCCTGATGGTTTTTGCTGAAAGAGGTGTAGCAGGCACGTCCCTTGGTGCACTACTTTCCGCTGATTGCGGACGCTCTGACTGACCAGCACCGCTCCCAGCTGCCTAAATTAGCAAAGACACACGATTAGACAACAAACAAATTTCTAAAAGCAATCATTGGAACACTCAGGTTCCACCAAACAAGTGTATTTTTCATTCCTAAGTGGACATTCATAGGTTCTTTTTGATGTTATAATGATGACGCACACATGTGCTCACCACCCCTTAAAAAAATTCGCCCACGAATTCATTTAAGCCTGATCGTAACCAGAAGTCTGATACCAAAATGTAACACTCCCATCTGTCGCATGACATATAACAGAAGGTCCAGTTGGAACCCGACGCCATATACCACAGACAATCGGAAGGGATACTAAATGAATAATCAAACCAACCGAATAAGACTACTCGTCCTAATCACAGAGCATTCTAGCGGAAGATTTTAAAGTTGAAAGAACCCAAAATTAAATCCATCAATATGAATGTCCACAGCTACAATAAAAGGAGTGAAACCCCAAATACACAGAAACGGGTACATGGCCTTATGGCCTTACAAATGTTCACTTAATAAAGAGTGTTTTACATACATCGGCTCGCAGGCCGACCACACATGATAAATATAAAAAAACAGCTATTCTACGGCCTTCTAGGGCCAGCACAGCAACATGGGCTCCAGCCCGCTATTTGGCGCTCGGCTCCGCAGCACCTGCAAGCACATACCACCGCACGGTGGCAAATAAAGCAACGGTCAGCTAAAAGCCGACCAAATTATAACGACCCCGCCCCTGACTCGGGACGGCGGTGCTCTTTCCCTGCATAACATTAGCCCAACAATATATATAACGCAATTATAATTCGCCACAGGTGTAGGCTCGCACGGTCAAACACCCCGTGCACTCAGGGCACATTCATGGTGAACCCTGACCCATCAGTGCATTCACCACCACCCCCAGGATGGCAATAACATGTGAGCATTTAGCCTTTCTGACCACCGTCTAAGGCTCCGACTATGCCAACGGCCAGTCCCCGTCTTCGGGTCTCTCGCACCGAACCACATAGCCTAGGTCCAATTCCACTTGTCCGTTGCTCACGCCGCATGTCCAATTTAAGTCCTTTGCGCGGGCCAAGCTTCTCTCGGATCCCAAATTTTCCAAAACATCTCATAACCCAGTTATGATCAAGGCCGGTTCCCAGACCGCCAAGTTAGCAGAACACGTTTCCGCTCAATTTTCCGGGTGCGCCTTGAAGCTAACCTCCAAGGATCCCTGCTGCAATCTACCGCGTAGAAACCTGAAAAATCCAAAGCACGGAGTCTTCTCCGGCAAAACCACATCAAATACAACATCACCGATCCAGACAAAACATGTCCGGGTAGGCTTCACACACAATGCCTATGCCCGTACTTACGATTCCGGGCTCTATATGCAACACAAGGGGGACTATTACCGTCAACCACAAGGAACACCACGCACTCACCGCATACTCGCGGGAGCGGGATTCCCTATGCAGAAAGAAAGAGCTTCAAGCGCTCAAGTTGAGAATCGTTACCCTTGTAGTCCGTTTTGGCGCCATGGAAAAACTACGCGGTTAGAACTCTTCGCAATGACCTTCCCTCCACGGATCCGCTCTCCGATTTCGAAACGGTGCTCCGATGCTCCGCCGGCGGCCGGAAACCTCCTTCTTCTTCCTCTTCTCTCTCACTTTGGAAAAGGAGAACTTTGGAGAGAAAATGAGGAAATAACCCCTATTCCCGGCCTTAACAGAGCAGAATTTCATCTGGGCCGTCGGATCTAAATTAAAGGAAACGAACGGCTCGGATCTGCACAAAATTCCCCAGACCTGGGCCGCACACGGCTTGGCACACGGCCGTATCCATGGCCGTGTGCCTCGATCCAGGCACGATCATCGAACTGAGAAACGCACACGGGCCAAGACACGCCCGTGTCTGACTTGACACGCCCGTGTCGGGTTCCTCGACACGCCCGTGTTCGGGGGCGTGTCACGCATAACCGCCACGGCAACGGACACGACCCATCAGGACACGGGTAGGGACACGGGTTGGCACACGCCCGTGTCGGATGACACGCCCGTGTCATCCGGCCGTGTTTCTGGCCGTGTCCTTCTCGAGTTGAAAACGGCCAAAAAATCACCAGCCAGACACGGCCTTGGACACGCCCGTGTCCTAGGCCGTGTACCCCTACAGGCACCAAAACTCTTTTTTCGCGACCGACTCGCACACAACTTTCGGGGCGTTACAGCAGCGAAGGGCGCTGATGAGGGGACACCAAAAGATGGCGTTGTAACTGCTCGGAGCATCCACTATCACAAACCTGCAGTTCCGTGACACGCCTCTCAACTTCACATGCAGCCCTACTCCTCCTTTCACTTCCTTCCTCTCTCTCTAGAGAATACAAACAGCGGTCCATCCGAAGCCAAGATCCTTTTCCCCTCAACCCTCATCTCATTAAAGGCCTTCTTGAAGATAACATTTACTGAGCTCTCGTTGTCCACCAGTATCCTCGAGACCGTGAAATTCTCCACTGCCGTCTGGATCACCAGGGCGTCACAGAACGGATCTTCATAGTCCGGCATGTCTGCTGACGAGAAGGTGATATTTTCTTCCGGTGGGGGAGCCTGGGAGGTAGAGGCGACCCCCCTTAGGTACATGGTTTGAAGGCTCTCCTTGCGGGTTGCCTCGATCCCCACTCCTCCGTGGATCACCCAGATTCCTCCCCGGGTTCCTACGTCTACCCGGTCTTCACATCTATCCTCCATCTCCCCCTGCTGTACTTCCATGATCCTAACCGGCGGATCCTGCCTCCCTGCTCCTCTTGCTTCTCTCATCTCTAAGAACTCAGGGCAGGTGGTCGTCGCATGACCCTCCTCATGGTGGAAGTCATAAAAGAGCAACGCCGCCCTACCCCTTCTTCCTTATCCTCCTCCTCTTCTCCCAGCTCCTCGAACTCCTCTCCTTGCTCCTCTTCCTCTTCCCACCTCCATTGCCTATTGCGGGGGGGGGGGGGGGGGGGGGGAGACGTGACCCCTTGGATCCTGCCTCCATGCCGGTTGGTCGAACCTCCTGGGTTCTTGCAAGTTATCTCTTCCCCGGTGGCCTCCTCCTTGGCCCTGGGGGCGACACTCCTGGGGCCTCCAACCCAACTGATTGTTCGGCTCCCGGGCCCCCCCATCCCTGCTGCTGCCCATTCCTTCGGGGCTCTTCCCTCCTTCTTTCTTCTCTTTGCTCCCTCTGCTCTCTCGGCTCCTTCTGTCTTCCTGCTGCAGGTTTCTTCACATCATCTTCCGCCAGCCTGGCCAACTTCGCAGAGCTTCAAAACAGGCACTCTGCCTCCTTCTTCCGCTTCTTTGATGTTGAGAACCTCAATAGGAAACTTCTTTGCAGATCTTCAAAACAGTAGATCGACCTTGCTGGCAACTGGTGGAACCAGTCCCGAGCCTTCTCCTTCAACGTGATGGCAAATAGCCGACACTTGAAGGCATCCGTCATCTGCCTTATCGAAACGACATCTTCAAACCACTGCATGTGCTGTACAGGGTCATCCTTCCCCGAGTAGTAGGACATGTCCGGCTCCCGGAACCCCTCTGGTACTGGAGCTGAGATGATGAGCTCGCTGAAAGGGCTCTCGCCTCCTGTGTGGAGAGAGGGCACGTCCCGCGGCCTCGGCTTGCTGGCCCGATCCGTGAGACCGTGCCCAGGGAAGAGTTCTCGCACAACCGCCTCCCTCTCGCCCAAATCTACTAGAGTCTCCTTGCCTGGGCGCTGGCATGGGAAGAGCTCCCGCGCGGCCACGTTCCTCTCGCCAGCCTCCGTTGGGACCTCCTTCCCCGGGCGCTGTCCAGGGGCGTTCTCGCCCAAGAGCGGGACCTCCTCTATCGGAACCTGAGGTGTGGCCCACTCGCTTTGGGCCGAGAAGGCCAAACTGATGGTCTGCAGTGTACAACCCCGTAGCCGGGCGAGTGAGACCCTCCCCAAATATCAGCCTAGGGGAGTGTTATGGGCGACGAGTTGGTGCGACCCCGTTCGAAAACATGCGGGTCCTCGTGCGTGCGTGCATAAGTTTTATGCGCATAGGTTTATAATTTATATATAAATATATATAAATATATATATATATATATATATATATATATATATATATATATTAATATATATAATGTATTAGATATATGTAATATATAAGTTATAAGATAAAAAGAAAGGGGGAGGATAAGAGGGATCAGGCGGGGTACAACAGAAAAGAGGGGGAAGAAAGGAGAGGCATCGGGGGTTTTGGATTTTTCTGCTTCCCCGTTAGGGCTCGGCCAGGAGGACAGCCGACCCGCGCCGCTCCCTCTCCCTCCAGCCGCCACCCTCCCTCTCTCCGGCCATCTACAGCAGCCGCCCGCCCCCGCACCTCTCTCTCTCGTCGATCTGGAGCCCAGCCGCCGCCGCCGCCCCCTTCCCAACTCTGTTGGCCCGGAGCAACACCCCGTCTCCCACCTCCTCTCTCTCGCCGTCGCCGCCTGCAATAGCAGCCCCAACCCCGGCCTTCCTCTCTCCCGTCGGCCTGGAGTAGCACAGCCCCGATCGCGCCTCCATCTCTCTCTCTCTCGTCGGCTGGAGCAGCAACCCCACCCCGGCCGACCCTCTCTTTTTCCCGACCTGGAGCAGCAACCACACCCCGACCGATCCACTATTTTTCCCGACCTGGAGCAGCACACCTCGACCTCCCCCTCTCCCGGCAGCAAGCTCGGCCTGGAGCGAGGCTCGGCCTGGAGCGAGGCTCGGCCTGGAGCGAGGCTCGGCCTGGAGCGAGGCTCGGCCTGGAGCGAGGCTCGGCCTGGAGGGAGGCTCGGCCTGGAGCGAGGCTCGGCCTGGAGCGAGGCTCGGCCTGGAGCAAGGCTCGACCTAGAGCAAGGCTCGGCCTAGAGTGGAGATCGACCACCGACGCGGCCGCATGCAGTAGGATCGACCCGGAGCTCCTCTCCCGGCCCCGCCGCCAAGCACGCGACAAGGGTAACGATGTTTCTACTTGGGCAGGTGAAGCCCTCAGTTTACATATTTGCATGGAAGCCCCTCTCCACCAACAGGTGGGGGAAGGGAGCTCTCCGACGGGTTGACGTGTACGTCCCCGCAGTTAATTGCATTAGTACCCGGAAGCATGAGTACGAGTTTAGGCATGTTGTATGAAGCCCATCCGGACGTGTGAGCCGGATTGGTGATGTTTTGGGGTTCCCGGAGAAGACTCTGAGGAAGTTGTTTATTTAGCCGCTTGCAGGGAATGCGCTCTGTAGCCCCCAAAGAAGGGGTGTGCGTAATATGTTTGGTCCGCTTATGTTGGCCGACCGATGACTAGTTGGCCGCCGCTCGTCGAGACGTTGGCGTACAGGTGTTGCAGTACCAAGCGGGAAATAGCGGGCTTAAGCCCGAGCTCGTGTCGGCCCTCGAAGGCCTTTTTTATTTATATTGCCGGCCTGCGTGCTGAGTATGGAATTTATATTCCTGTAATATTTTTTCATATCTGTGATGCTCTGTGAATATGTAGTTTACACCAGTCTTGGGCGAGCGGCGTGTTCGTGAACCGCTCCCCCCGTGTGGGCCCCGAGGAATAGATGCCGGGAAGCCCCTGATGGCCTATTGTCATCCTTTCAGAATAGCGGAGTTCCGCTGTTAGCGGCCCAATTGGGGTGGCGTAGAGTAGGGCTGCTGGGCGATTTTGCGCCAATAGTAAGACGGGCGGGAAACATTTTACATAGACCCGAGGCGGCACCTCTAGTTAAGGAGTGGATCTTGAGATCCTCCTCAGATGTTCCGGTCGGCCAAGAGAGCCCTCCGAAGGTGCCTTAGCTCAGCCCTTGGCTTGAGAGGGGAAGAGCTTGTTAGTCTTCCGGGTATGCGGTGGGTCCTCCACGCTGAGACCTTGGGTCTGTCCCTCGTGTTCCTAGTCTTGTGCCTAGATCGTTCGCTTGAGGGTAGTAGGTGCGCGGTCACCCCTTCCCCAAGGGTCGAACTCCACAGGAGACCAAAATTTTTTTTGGGTCGGCTCCCACTCGCCGGATACGTTGGGTTGGATGATTCTTTCCGAGCTTGTACCAAGCTCGAAAAGAGCGTGGATTGTGTACAACCCCGTAGCCGGGCGAGTGAGACCCTCCCCAAATATCAGTCTAGGGGCGTGTTATGGGCGACGAGTTGGTGCGACCCCGTTCGAAGACATGCGGGTCCTCGTGCGTGCGTGCGGAAGTTTTATGCGCATAGGTTTATAATATATATATATATATATATTATATATTATATATTATATTATAATATATATAATGTATTAGATATATGTAATATATAAGTTATAAGATAAAAAGAAAGGGGGAGGATAAGAGGGATCATGCGGGGTACAGCAGAAAAGAGGGGGAAGAAAGGAGAGGCATCGGGGGTTGTGGATTTTTCTGCTTCCCCGTTAGGGCTCGGCCAGGAGGACAGCTGACCCGCGCCGCTCCCTCTCCCTCCGGCCGCCACCCTCCCTCTCTCCGGCCATCTACAGCAGCCGCCCGCCCCCGCACCTCTCTCTCTCTCGTCGATCTAGAGCCCAGCCGCCGTCGTCGCCCCCTTCCCAACTCTCTCGGCCCAGAGCAGCACCCCGTCTCTCACCTCCTCTCTCTCGCCGTCGCCGCCTACAGTAGCAGCCCCAACCCCGGCCTTCCTCTCTCCCATCGGCCTGGAGTAGCACAGCCCCGACCGTGCCTCCATCTCTCTCTCGTCGGCTGGAGCAGCAACCCCACCCCGGTCGACCCTCTCTTTTTCCCGACCTGGAGCAGCAACCACACCCCGGCCGATCCACTATTTTTCCCGACCTGGAGCAGCACACCTCGACCTCCCCCTCTCCCGGCAGCAAGCTCGGCCTGGAGTGAGGCTCGGCCTGGAGCGAGGCTCGGCTTGGAGCGAGGCTCGGCCTGGAGCGAGGCTCGGCCTGGAGCGAGGCTCGGCCTGGAGCGAGGCTCGGCCTGGAGCGAGGCTCGGCCTGGAGCAAGGCTCGACCTGGAGCAAGGCTCGACCTAGAGTGGAGATCGACCACCGACGCGGCCACATGTAGTAGGATCGACCCGGAGCTCCTCTCCCGGCCCCGCCGCCAAGCACGCGACAAGGGTAACGATGTTTCTACTTGGGCAGGTAAAGCCCTCAGTTTACATATTTGCATGGAAGCCACTCTCCACCAACGAGTGGGGGAAGGGAGCTCTCCGACGAGTTGACGTGTACGTCCCCGCAGTTAATTGCATTAGTACCCGGAAGCGTGAGTACGAGTTTAGGCATGTTGTGTGAAGCCCATCCGGACGTGTGAGCCGGATTGGTGATGTTCTGGGGTTCCCGGAGAAGACTCCGAGGAAGTTGTTTATTTAGCCGCTTGCAGGGAATGCGCTCTATAGCCCCCAAAGAAGGGGTGTGCGTAATATGTTTGGTCCGCTTATGTTGGCCGACCGATGACTAGTTGACCGCCGCTCGTCGAGACGTTGACGTACAGGTGTTGCAGTACCAAGCGGGGAATAGCGGGCTTAAGCCCGAGCTCGTGCCGGCCCTCGAAGGCCTTTTTTGTTTATATTGCCGGCCTGCGTGCTGAGTATGAAATTTATATTACTGTAATATTTTTTCATATATGGCGAGTGGGAAAAACTATCGGCGAGACGAACCTTCCTCCCGTCTCGCCAACCTTATATGTCGCGAGTCCTTCTCGCGGCCAAAGGCCTTCTCGCGCCCCTAAGAGGGGCGTCTCGCCTACTGCAGGGACTTCTTATCTCGCCAACTGCGAGTGGACCACATGGTCCCACTCGCCCATCAATTCCACTCGCCCTGCCTCGTCTATCTCGCACTTTCGAGGTCCTCTCGCAAGCCCGAGGTTGTACACTAACATTAGTGATCATAACACATTATTTCACATTTGATAATGTTGCAAATGACGGTGTGTCAAATCATATGATGAGGTACATAGTGATCACTAATGAGTAAGATAACAACGTTTGATTTATTAAAATCAAAATTTGACTGGTCCTAGCTAGTCTGGATCGAGATGCTGACAATGTTACTTCACTACTGCTACAAGTACTAAACTCATTTAGGTGAAACTAGTTTACTTTGATACGTCACTGCATATGTTTATGAATTCATAAAGTCTAACTCATGAAATTTCTTGCAGTCACTAATGAAGATGGAGGAGAGAATGTGGACTTTGACTTGGATGATGATGATCCACTCTATGAGTAGATTTGTTACACGTTTATCCATTGTCATTTTTGTTTTTCCAAACTTATTTATTATGGAGTAACACATTTATGTTATTGTTTAAAACATATGTTTATGTTTTATTTTAAACTGTGCTAACTCTTATGAAAATGTGTAATGTCGGAAACTTGTTTTGATACTTTTCACTCTCTGCACTCCAAAACGTACACATTATTTGTCACAAATATAGGAGGAGATTGTTAGTGTATATTCGGACGAATAACGGGTTCGGAGGCATAACGAGCCAGTTCAGACACGTGTAGATCCGATATCCGTAAAAACTCCTTGGGTTTGTCTATTTATACCCACCCAGGGGCAACATGTAGGTTATTCCATTTTAATCATCACTCGGATGCTTCGAGCGACAATTAACATTTATTACTAACAAATCATCAGATTTTTTTAAATCATGACAAACTGATTCTAGCTAGGCGTGCAACACAGAGTGTTGTAATACAAGCAAGAAAAAGTAGGGGGAGACTCTCTTTTAGGAAGAAAGGGGTTGAATTTAAGAATATCCCTCAAGTTACAACATTATGAGAATGAATGGAGCTACCCACACAATTTTATCCCCAGTGTGAAATCCAATCTCTAATATTTGACAAATTGAAATATTGATGCATTGAAAGTCAACGGAAGGGTTTTTGAAATCGACATTACTGGAAGGGCCAGAATAAATAATAAAATAATAATTATTTAACCTTTTGCTTCAAAGTCAAAAGATTAGGTTTCTCCTATTTACCAGCACAGTTTTGTAATTTTGCGTAAATATTTTAATTATTTAAATGTAATTGTACGACTAATGTCTGACCGTTGATGCGTTGAATTTTAAATAAATTGCGCTTTCATCACCATTGGCTTCCAAATCTCGTGCACATTAAAAAAAATGAGCAACGGTAGGGTATCGTATCCCGGGATTTGCGAGCGGCGGTAGCGTCATCATGCGGGAACAATGTAATGACCGGAGAACAGTCATGCGGGGCGTTGAAGGTCCGCCGAGTGCACTGTCGCGATTGGAATGTCGTCCCTATTCACTGTATGAGGAGAGGCTTGTGCCTGCCACTCGTACTTTTAAAATGACAATTATTTATAGCATTTTTCCAAAAGCAAAGTTCAAATATCTAAAATAGTCGAGGAAGGGCTTAGCCTTGTGAACGGACTATGTAACGTACTTTCTTTGTTGGGTTATGTTATTTTGATGCCCCCAATCGGACCGGTCCAGTTGGACCGGTTCTGCTTTTTTGCTTTTTCATATATTTATAGACTTGCACAGGAAAAAGCAGAGAACCCGATCCAGAAATATAGCATTCTAACCTAAATCCATCGGGAGAAAGCCACGGCGGAGAGGCGGCATCGCGGCTTCGGGAAGCAGAGCGGCGTCATCGTGCAGAAAGGAGAAGAGGCGAGCGGCGGGCTTCCTTCTCCGGCGACGGTCGGAGGATCTTGGCTCTTCTTCTCCGGCGGCAAGGAGGAAGAGGACGCGGCGGCATCGGAGTAGTGCGGCGATCGATCGGGAGAGGCGTCTTCGGGCGAAGGAGGAGCAGCGGCTTCGGGAGCAGCGATCGAGCGCGGTTCGGGGGTTTCTTCTCCGGCCAAGATCAAGCGACGGCGGGCTCTTCTCCTCCGGCGACAGCGGCGCCGCGGCAAGCCCGATCTAGGGCTACGTAGGTCCGGAGATCCTTGGGATCCGGCGGTGGCAAGATCAGGCAGGGGCGTTTCTTCTCCGGCGACGATCAGCGGGCATAGGGCCGATCTTGGGCCGGCTCTTCTTCTCCAGCGGGCATAGGGCCCAATCTTGGGCCGGCGGTTTTTCTAAGGCAGTCCTGGCGGCAGATCTTGCAGGCGAGCGGTGGTTGACGGAGGCGGCGGAAGATTGATCGGAGTTCCGATCTAGTGCACGACAGCGGCATCGGCTCCATCTCCGGTGAAGGAGAGGGGAGATCCACGGCAGCGGCGGGTGCAGGTTTCCATCTCCGGCGGCTCCGGCGATCCAGCGGCGGCGGCAACTTCGGCGGTGAAAGAAGGCATAAGGCTGCGGTTCCTTCATCTTGAAGAGGGCAGCGGCTTTCTTGGCCGGAGGGCAGCGACGCGTGGCAGAGGCGAAGATCAGATTCAGATCCAGGCTGCGGATAGGGGAGTTTTCTTTGTTCTCCTGTTGTTCTTTATTTCATATTTTAGGTTAGTGTCGATCCGTTGAGGATCGTTGAGTGCCTGTGTTGTAATCGGATTTTGTTTTCGATTAGTGGATCCGGCGCGCTCTCCCCGTGGATGTAGGAGCTTAACTCCGAACCACGTATATCTCTTGTCGTCTGTGTTTTTTCTGTGTTTTGGAAACTCGAACTGTGTTTGGTGCGCGCCATTATTTGCTCAAAGCTTCCGTTGCTATTGTCCGCGACGAGTTCCGTACTCGCGGGCAGGTGCCATTTGCACAACAATTGGTATCAGAGCCAGGTTCGATCTTCGGACTAGTGAGCAAATTCAATGGCGGCCAAATTCGAGGTTCCAAAATACGATGGGCGGATCGATTTCGGTCTTTGGCAAAAGCGCATAAAGGCCGTACTCGTTCAGCAGGGTCTTCACAAGGCACTCCTTGGAAAGGAGAAGGCTAAGGTGAAAGACGACGGCGAGTGGGATGAGCTGGACCTCAAGGCCATCAGCACCATACAGCTGTGTTTGGCAGACGAGGTCATGTACAACGTTATCGAGGCGGAAACTACGGTGGACTTGTGGAGGAAGCTCGAGGAGCTCTACATGTCCAGGTCGCTCACGAACAAGCTGTACGTGAAGAAGCAGTTGTACAGCTTGAGGATGTCTGAGGGAACGCAGTTGTTGGACCATATGAATGTGTTCAACAAGCTGGTATCCCAGTTGCGGAGTATGGATGTGAAGGTCGAGGAGGAAGATCAGGCTCTTCTCCTCTTGTCCTCACTCCCGAGGTCGTTCGATCATTTAGTTACCACCATGTTGTATGGGAAGGATACCCTTAAGATGGAGGAAGTGGTGACGATGCTTCTCTCTAATGAGAAGAGGAGCAGTTCCGGGTCGAGTGCGAGCGAGGGTCTGCTCGTGAAGAGCAGAGACCCATCCCGAGGGAGATCGAGAGGGGGAGGCAAGGAGGATGATCGACCTAGGTCCAAGAGTAGATGTTACTACTGCAAGGAGGAGGGGCATTGGAAGGCCAACTGCCCAGTGAGGAAACTCAAGGGCAAAGAATCTGTGCCTCAGCAGGCTGCAGTGGCATCCGAGTGCGTGAGCGATGATGATGTTCTACACGTTTCACAAAGCCGCGACGTGGTAGTCGGGACCACAGATTCCTGGATCATGGATACAGGATGTTCGTTCCACATGTGCCCGAACATTGAATGGTTCTCCAGTATTAGGCACTGTGGAGGTGGTCGTGTTCGGATGGGGAATCAGTCAGAGTGCGAGATTTCTGGAGTCGGGAGCATCAGGATTAGGATGTTCGATGGAGTGGTTAGGACCCTCACCGACGTTCGGTATGTGCCCGAGTTGAGGAAGAGCTTGCTTTCTTTAGGCACTCTGGAGGCTGCCGGGTATTCTTATACCAGTAGCAGCGGGTATTTGGAGGTCAGGAGAGGCGCACAGACAGTCTTGAGAGGAGAGCGTTCCGGATCGCTCTATAGACTGATTGGCACCACGATTGCCAGGGGAGATGCGAGGAGAGAGGTCACACCGTCTCTCGAGCTACAGGATACGGTAGCGCATGCATTTCAGGCGATCTCCTCAGATCGCGATTCCTTCGATAGAGCTTTAGAGAGCAGAGACCGTTCTCAGCAAAAAGCTAGGAAGGACCAGCGGAGGAGCGGGGCAGGATTCGTGGCAAGGGCGTGTGCGCGGAGAGAGGACCTTGGCGGAGGTAGAATCTTCGCAGCCGTAGAGGAGACGGGTAGAGAGTCATCTCAGGAGTACCCAGACACCGCGAGAGGAGCCATCAGGCTTAGAGGTCTCACCGAGGAACTTAGGATCACTCAGGAGAAGGTGGAGTTGCACAGTGAGAGTTCGAGTGCGATTCGTCTTGCAGTAGACCCGGTCTATCGTGCAAGGACGAAGCACGTCGACGTGCGTCACCGGGAGTTGAGGGAGTTCGCTCGAGGTGGAGGCGTGATGTTGCGGGAGATTCCTACGGAGGAATGCGTTGCGAGCATGCGGGAGAAATCAGTGAGGCGAGTCAAGTTTGACTTGACTCCGACTGTTGCACGTTGATCGTGCCGGCCCCAGGGAGAGGGGGCTTGTAGTCGCCAGTAGGGGTCTGTGTGTTTTAGGCGGTATTATTGTTTGTGGAGCATCAAGGTGGAGATTGTTATTTTGATGCCCCCAATCGGACCGGTCCAGTTGGACCGGTTCTGCTTTTTTGCTTTTTCATATATTTATAGACTTGCACAGGAAAAAGCAGAGAACCCGATCCAGAAATATAGCATTCTAACCTAAATCCATCGGGAGAAAGCCACGGCGGAGAGGCGGCATCGCGGCTTCGGGAAGCAGAGCGGCGTCATCGTGCAGAAAGGAGAAGAGGCGAGCGGCGGGCTTCCTTCTCCGGCGACGGTCGGAGGATCTTGGCTCTTCTTCTCCGGCGGCAAGGAGGAAGAGGACGCGGCGGCATCGGAGTAGTGCGGCGATCGATCGGGAGAGGCGTCTTCGGGCGAAGGAGGAGCAGCGGCTTCGGGAGCAGCGATCGAGCGCGGTTCGGGGGTTTCTTCTCCGGCCAAGATCAAGCGACGGCGGGCTCTTCTCCTCCGGCGACAGCGGCGCCGCGGCAAGCCCGATCTAGGGCTACGTAGGTCCGGAGATCCTTGGGATCCGGCGGTGGCAAGATCAGGCAGGGGCGTTTCTTCTCCGGCGACGATCAGCGGGCATAGGGCCGATCTTGGGCCGGCTCTTCTTCTCCAGCGGGCATAGGGCCCAATCTTGGGCCGGCGGTTTTTCTAAGGCAGTCCTGGCGGCAGATCTTGCAGGCGAGCGGTGGTTGACGGAGGCGGCGGAAGATTGATCGGAGTTCCGATCTAGTGCACGACAGCGGCATCGGCTCCATCTCCGGTGAAGGAGAGGGGAGATCCACGGCAGCGGCGGGTGCAGGTTTCCATCTCCGGCGGCTCCGGCGATCCAGCGGCGGCGGCAACTTCGGCGGTGAAAGAAGGCATAAGGCTGCGGTTCCTTCATCTTGAAGAGGGCAGCGGCTTTCTTGGCCGGAGGGCAGCGACGCGTGGCAGAGGCGAAGATCAGATTCAGATCCAGGCTGCGGATAGGGGAGTTTTCTTTGTTCTCCTGTTGTTCTTTATTTCATATTTTAGGTTAGTGTCGATCCGTTGAGGATCGTTGAGTGCCTGTGTTGTAATCGGATTTTGTTTTCGATTAGTGGATCCGGCGCGCTCTCCCCGTGGATGTAGGAGCTTAACTCCGAACCACGTATATCTCTTGTCGTCTGTGTTTTTTCTGTGTTTTGGAAACTCGAACTGTGTTTGGTGCGCGCCATTATTTGCTCAAAGCTTCCGTTGCTATTGTCCGCGACGAGTTCCGTACTCGCGGGCAGGTGCCATTTGCACAACAATTGGTATCAGAGCCAGGTTCGACCTTCGGACTAGTGAGCAAATTCAATGGCGGCCAAATTCGAGGTTCCAAAATACGATGGGCGGATCGATTTCGGTCTTTGGCAAAAGCGCATAAAGGCCGTACTCGTTCAGCAGGGTCTTCACAAGGCACTCCTTGGAAAGGAGAAGGCTAAGGTGAAAGACGACGACGAGTGGGATGAGCTGGACCTCAAGGCCATCAGCACCATACAGCTGTGTTTGGCAGACGAGGTCATGTACAACGTTATCGAGGCGGAAACTACGGTGGACTTGTGGAGGAAGCTCGAGGAGCTCTACATGTCCAGGTCGCTCACGAACAAGCTGTACGTGAAGAAGCAGTTGTACAGCTTGAGGATGTCTGAGGGAACGCAGTTGTTGGACCATATGAATGTGTTCAACAAGCTGGTATCCCAGTTGCGGAGTATGGATGTGAAGGTCGAGGAGGAAGATCAGGCTCTTCTCCTCTTGTCCTCACTCCCGAGGTCGTTCGATCATTTAGTTACCACCATGTTGTATGGGAAGGATACCCTTAAGATGGAGGAAGTGGTGACGATGCTTCTCTCTAATGAGAAGAGGAGCAGTTCCGGGTCGAGTGCGAGCGAGGGTCTGCTCGTGAAGAGCAGAGACCCATCCCGAGGGAGATCGAGAGGGGGAGGCAAGGAGGATGATCGACCTAGGTCCAAGAGTAGATGTTACTACTGCAAGGAGGAGGGGCATTGGAAGGCCAACTGCCCAGTGAGGAAACTCAAGGGCAAAGAATCTGTGCCTCAGCAGGCTGCAGTGGCATCCGAGTGCGTGAGCGATGATGATGTTCTACACGTTTCACAAAGCCGCGACGTGGTAGTCGGGACCACAGATTCCTGGATCATGGATACAGGATGTTCGTTCCACATGTGCCCGAACATTGAATGGTTCTCCAGTATTAGGCACTGTGGAGGTGGTCGTGTTCGGATGGGGAATCAGTCAGAGTGCGAGATTTCTGGAGTCGGGAGCATCAGGATTAGGATGTTCGATGGAGTGGTTAGGACCCTCACCGACGTTCGGTATGTGCCCGAGTTGAGGAAGAGCTTGCTTTCTTTAGGCACTCTGGAGGCTGCCGGGTATTCTTATACCAGTAGCAGCGGGTATTTGGAGGTCAGGAGAGGCGCACAGACAGTCTTGAGAGGAGAGCGTTCCGGATCGCTCTATAGACTGATTGGCACCACGATTGCCAGGGGAGATGCGAGGAGAGAGGTCACACCGTCTCTCGAGCTACAGGATACGGTAGCGCATGCATTTCAGGCGATCTCCTCAGATCGCGATTCCTTCGATAGAGCTTTAGAGAGCAGAGACCGTTCTCAGCAAAAAGCTAGGAAGGACCAGCGGAGGAGCGGGGCAGGATTCGTGGCAAGGGCGTGTGCGCGGAGAGAGGACCTTGGCGGAGGTAGAATCTTCGCAGCCGTAGAGGAGACGGGTAGAGAGTCATCTCAGGAGTACCCAGACACCGCGAGAGGAGCCATCAGGCTTAGAGGTCTCACCGAGGAACTTAGGATCACTCAGGAGAAGGTGGAGTTGCACAGTGAGAGTTCGAGTGCGATTCGTCTTGCAGTAGACCCGGTCTATCGTGCAAGGACGAAGCACGTCGACGTGCGTCACCGGGAGTTGAGGGAGTTCGCTCGAGGTGGAGGCGTGATGTTGCGGGAGATTCCTACGGAGGAATGCGTTGCGAGCATGCGGGAGAAATCAGTGAGGCGAGTCAAGTTTGACTTGACTCCGACTGTTGCACGTTGATCGTGTCGGCCCCAGGGAGAGGGGGCTTGTAGTCGCCAGTAGGGGTCTGTGTGTTTTAGGCGGTATTATTGTTTGTGGAGCATCAAGGTGGAGATTGTTATTTTGATGCCCCCAATCGGACCGGTCCAGTTGGACCGGTTCTGCTTTTTTGCTTTTTCATATATTTATAGACTTGCACAGGAAAAAGCAGAGAACCCGATCCAGAAATATAGCATTCTAACCTAAATCCATCGGGAGAAAGCCACGGCGGAGAGGCGGCATCGCGGCTTCGGGAAGCAGAGCGGCGTCATCGTGCAGAAAGGAGAAGAGGCGAGCGGCGGGCTTCCTTCTCCGGCGACGGTCGGAGGATCTTGGCTCTTCTTCTCCGGCGGCAAGGAGGAAGAGGACGCGGCGGCATCGGAGTAGTGCGGCGATCGATCGGGAGAGGCGTCTTCGGGCGAAGGAGGAGCAGCGGCTTCGGGAGCAGCGATCGAGCGCGGTTCGGGGGTTTCTTCTCCGGCCAAGATCAAGCGACGGCGGGCTCTTCTCCTCCGGCGACAGCGGCGCCGCGGCAAGCCCGATCTAGGGCTACGTAGGTCCGGAGATCCTTGGGATCCGGCGGTGGCAAGATCAGGCAGGGGCGTTTCTTCTCCGGCGACGATCAGCGGGCATAGGGCCGATCTTGGGCCGGCTCTTCTTCTCCAGCGGGCATAGGGCCCAATCTTGGGCCGGCGGTTTTTCTAAGGCAGTCCTGGCGGCAGATCTTGCAGGCGAGCGGTGGTTGACGGAGGCGGCGGAAGATTGATCGGAGTTCCGATCTAGTGCACGACAGCGGCATCGGCTCCATCTCCGGTGAAGGAGAGGGGAGATCCACGGCAGCGGCGGGTGCAGGTTTCCATCTCCGGCGGCTCCGGCGATCCAGCGGCGGCGGCAACTTCGGCGGTGAAAGAAGGCATAAGGCTGCGGTTCCTTCATCTTGAAGAGGGCAGCGGCTTTCTTGGCCGGAGGGCAGCGACGCGTGGCAGAGGCGAAGATCAGATTCAGATCCAGGCTGCGGATAGGGGAGTTTTCTTTGTTCTCCTGTTGTTCTTTATTTCATATTTTAGGTTAGTGTCGATCCGTTGAGGATCGTTGAGTGCCTGTGTTGTAATCGGATTTTGTTTTCGATTAGTGGATCCGGCGCGCTCTCCCCGTGGATGTAGGAGCTTAACTCCGAACCACGTATATCTCTTGTCGTCTGTGTTTTTTCTGTGTTTTGGAAACTCGAACTGTGTTTGGTGCGCGCCATTATTTGCTCAAAGCTTCCGTTGCTATTGTCCGCGACGAGTTCCGTACTCGCGGGCAGGTGCCATTTGCACAACAATTGGTATCAGAGCCAGGTTCGATCTTCGGACTAGTGAGCAAATTCAATGGCGGCCAAATTCGAGGTTCCAAAATACGATGGGCGGATCGATTTCGGTCTTTGGCAAAAGCGCATAAAGGCCGTACTCGTTCAGCAGGGTCTTCACAAGGCACTCCTTGGAAAGGAGAAGGCTAAGGTGAAAGACGACGACGAGTGGGATGAGCTGGACCTCAAGGCCATCAGCACCATACAGCTGTGTTTGGCAGACGAGGTCATGTACAACGTTATCGAGGCGGAAACTACGGTGGACTTGTGGAGGAAGCTCGAGGAGCTCTACATGTCCAGGTCGCTCACGAACAAGCTGTACGTGAAGAAGCAGTTGTACAGCTTGAGGATGTCTGAGGGAACGCAGTTGTTGGACCATATGAATGTGTTCAACAAGCTGGTATCCCAGTTGCGGAGTATGGATGTGAAGGTCGAGGAGGAAGATCAGGCTCTTCTCCTCTTGTCCTCACTCCCGAGGTCGTTCGATCATTTAGTTACCACCATGTTGTATGGGAAGGATACCCTTAAGATGGAGGAAGTGGTGACGATGCTTCTCTCTAATGAGAAGAGGAGCAGTTCCGGGTCGAGTGCGAGCGAGGGTCTGCTCGTGAAGAGCAGAGACCCATCCCGAGGGAGATCGAGAGGGGGAGGCAAGGAGGATGATCGACCTAGGTCCAAGAGTAGATGTTACTACTGCAAGGAGGAGGGGCATTGGAAGGCCAACTGCCCAGTGAGGAAACTCAAGGGCAAAGAATCTGTGCCTCAGCAGGCTGCAGTGGCATCCGAGTGCGTGAGCGATGATGATGTTCTACACGTTTCACAAAGCCGCGACGTGGTAGTCGGGACCACAGATTCCTGGATCATGGATACAGGATGTTCGTTCCACATGTGCCCGAACATTGAATGGTTCTCCAGTATTAGGCACTGTGGAGGTGGTCGTGTTCGGATGGGGAATCAGTCAGAGTGCGAGATTTCTGGAGTCGGGAGCATCAGGATTAGGATGTTCGATGGAGTGGTTAGGACCCTCACCGACGTTCGGTATGTGCCCGAGTTGAGGAAGAGCTTGCTTTCTTTAGGCACTCTGGAGGCTGCCGGGTATTCTTATACCAGTAGCAGCGGGTATTTGGAGGTCAGGAGAGGCGCACAGACAGTCTTGAGAGGAGAGCGTTCCGGATCGCTCTATAGACTGATTGGCACCACGATTGCCAGGGGAGATGCGAGGAGAGAGGTCACACCGTCTCTCGAGCTACAGGATACGGTAGCGCATGCATTTCAGGCGATCTCCTCAGATCGCGATTCCTTCGATAGAGCTTTAGAGAGCAGAGACCGTTCTCAGCAAAAAGCTAGGAAGGACCAGCGGAGGAGCGGGGCAGGATTCGTGGCAAGGGCGTGTGCGCGGAGAGAGGACCTTGGCGGAGGTAGAATCTTCGCAGCCGTAGAGGAGACGGGTAGAGAGTCATCTCAGGAGTACCCAGACACCGCGAGAGGAGCCATCAGGCTTAGAGGTCTCACCGAGGAACTTAGGATCACTCAGGAGAAGGTGGAGTTGCACAGTGAGAGTTCGAGTGCGATTCGTCTTGCAGTAGACCCGGTCTATCGTGCAAGGACGAAGCACGTCGACGTGCGTCACCGGGAGTTGAGGGAGTTCGCTCGAGGTGGAGGCGTGATGTTGCGGGAGATTCCTACGGAGGAATGCGTTGCGAGCATGCGGGAGAAATCAGTGAGGCGAGTCAAGTTTGACTTGACTCCGACTGTTGCACGTTGATCGTGCCGGCCCCAGGGAGAGGGGGCTTGTAGTCGCCAGTAGGGGTCTGTGTGTTTTAGGCGGTATTATTGTTTGTGGAGCATCAAGGTGGAGATTGTTATTTTGATGCCCCCAATCGGACCGGTCCAGTTGGACCGGTTCTGCTTTTTTGCTTTTTCATATATTTATAGACTTGCACAGGAAAAAGCAGAGAACCCGATCCAGAAATATAGCATTCTAACCTAAATCCATCGGGAGAAAGCCACGGCGGAGAGGCGGCATCGCGGCTTCGGGAAGCAGAGCGGCGTCATCGTGCAGAAAGGAGAAGAGGCGAGCGGCGGGCTTCCTTCTCCGGCGACGGTCGGAGGATCTTGGCTCTTCTTCTCCGGCGGCAAGGAGGAAGAGGACGCGGCGGCATCGGAGTAGTGCGGCGATCGATCGGGAGAGGCGTCTTCGGGCGAAGGAGGAGCAGCGGCTTCGGGAGCAGCGATCGAGCGCGGTTCGGGGGTTTCTTCTCCGGCCAAGATCAAGCGACGGCGGGCTCTTCTCCTCCGGCGACAGCGGCGCCGCGGCAAGCCCGATCTAGGGCTACGTAGGTCCGGAGATCCTTGGGATCCGGCGGTGGCAAGATCAGGCAGGGGCGTTTCTTCTCCGGCGACGATCAGCGGGCATAGGGCCGATCTTGGGCCGGCTCTTCTTCTCCAGCGGGCATAGGGCCCAATCTTGGGCCGGCGGTTTTTCTAAGGCAGTCCTGGCGGCAGATCTTGCAGGCGAGCGGTGGTTGACGGAGGCGGCGGAAGATTGATCGGAGTTCCGATCTAGTGCACGACAGCGGCATCGGCTCCATCTCCGGTGAAGGAGAGGGGAGATCCACGGCAGCGGCGGGTGCAGGTTTCCATCTCCGGCGGCTCCGGCGATCCAGCGGCGGCGGCAACTTCGGCGGTGAAAGAAGGCATAAGGCTGCGGTTCCTTCATCTTGAAGAGGGCAGCGGCTTTCTTGGCCGGAGGGCAGCGACGCGTGGCAGAGGCGAAGATCAGATTCAGATCCAGGCTGCGGATAGGGGAGTTTTCTTTGTTCTCCTGTTGTTCTTTATTTCATATTTTAGGTTAGTGTCGATCCGTTGAGGATCGTTGAGTGCCTGTGTTGTAATCGGATTTTGTTTTCGATTAGTGGATCCGGCGCGCTCTCCCCGTGGATGTAGGAGCTTAACTCCGAACCACGTATATCTCTTGTCGTCTGTGTTTTTTCTGTGTTTTGGAAACTCGAACTGTGTTTGGTGCGCGCCATTATTTGCTCAAAGCTTCCGTTGCTATTGTCCGCGACGAGTTCCGTACTCGCGGGCAGGTGCCATTTGCACAACAGGGTTAGACATTTGTGGGTATTTTACTAGAGGTTTCTATCAATTTAACTTGTGCAATTCCTATTGAATTCTATACTCATGGTGCACGCAGGGCGGATATTTCCAAACAGACTCCTATAGAGAAGATCATCATAATTTCGTGATCCGCTGCCAATTCCAACAACTCGGACTGAGAACGTGAGGATCGCCCGAATGTTATGTGCATAAAAAATATAGTATTCTTGTGTGCAATTATATATATTTTTGAATAAACAATTTATTAGAGATTTTTTAATTAAGAAATAAACAAGCACAATCATATTGAGATGACATCATTAAAAAAGGATGTTGTTATTAGCAAACCCACTTTTATTTCTAGCAAATAAGAAAAAATAGATTCAGGCATTTTTTGCATTCCTTTTTCTTCCCAAAAATTACTACTACCAAATCAATTTTATTTTTTTTACATTTTTTTTATTTTTGAATTTTGAGTCTCAAATGTTTCTCATTTGTGAAAGTGATAAACATGAAAGTTATCGATCCCATCGAGATCTACAACTTTCATGTTGACCATTTTTTGATTTGAAGCAGTTTAGGCTTCCAATTTGGGCCTAAAAAAGACACGCATGGAACGAGTCGTCCGTACAAATTTTCGGCGTGACTTTTTTCGGGGCTCAAATCGGAGGTTTAAACTGCATCAAATCAAAAAGTGTTCAACATAAAAGTTGTAGATATCGTCGAGGTCTACAACTTTCATGTTGAACACTATTTAATTTGAAGCCGTTTAAGCCCCGATTTGACCTTCGAAAAAAGTCACGCCGATCCCGGCGTCCGCACATATGTTCGGCGTGACTTTTTTCAGGAGTCAAATCGGGGGTCTAAATTGGTTTAAATCAAAAAATGTTCAACATAAAAGTTGTAGATCTCTCGACGAGATCTACAACTTTAATGTTGAACACTTCTCATGAAAATATACGTATAAGACGCAGTACAAAAAAATACGAAAAATTATATATATATTTGCTAGTAATAAAATGATTTTTCAAATAGCAGAGCCAGCCGTTTCTTAATCATCCCATTATCTTTTTGTACTGGAAAGCTGTCAAAATTTATCGACTCCGAGTAGAAGAAAATTAGACAGCCCATTATATAAAATTCTTGGGGGAGCCTGGTCCGCCCCGCCCCCTTCCCTCAGATAAGGGTTAGATCAAGAAATTTTTGTGTCTCAACTAAGGCTCCGTTTGGGGGGGACTTATTTTCACCGGTCAAGCGATTGCGACCGCATAAACCAAACCTTAATTAAGGTCCGGTTCGTGCGGTCGCAACCGCTTGACCGGTGAAAATAAGTCCCCCCAAACGGGGCCTAAACCGCGGTGCACTCCATCGTCTTGAGGGCGGGCCTATGCGTCGGTGCCCGCTATTGTCACAAGAATTTTGATGTTGAGTTTTATTTATTTATAATTTATTTTCGATCTGGCAGGCAGCAGGTAAGTTGTATTATGAAATCATTAGACATTTTAATATCTCCAAATAAATTTAAACTAATGTTTCTAAATCCATAAATAACCTTTAAGCCAAATTCAATTTGTCGTCATATTTAGGCTCCGGTTGGGGGACCTATTTTCACCGGTCAGACAGTTACTACAACATGAATCAGACTTTAATTAAGATCCGAGACCTTAATTAAGGTCATGTTCATGCGGTCGTAACCGCTTAATCGTGCTAGAGTGGAGAATAGAGAAGAACGTGAGACATCGAATAAAATAAGAAGAGCACACAAGCACAAGTGAGCAAGAGAGAAAAAAACTAAAAAAATATTTCTGAACTGGATGTCTTACGAATGAAGACTCTATCCCCTTGTTGCGGGCTAACTCGATGTCTCGGTTGGACCGGATTCAACTGAGCCGCCTTAGCTTGCGGGGCGATCGAGCGCGCACACAGTCAGAGAAAAGGGAACATCGACTCAAGATATGATGACGTGGAAAAACCCCTAAATCAGGTAAAAAACCACGTGATCGGGTCTGTGCCGGTCAAAATCCACTACCTGCTTGCAGTTACAGGGCGTTCAGTGAATCGGGGCGACATGCCGCTCCCGTTACAACTTGAGGTGAGAGAAGAGCATTGCAGCTCCCCGTGTGCAACAGGCTGCTTCGTTGGAGCGCTTTGAGTACTAGAATTCGAGTGCCGACATTGGGGCTCCGTAGCTTGGGTTGCTGGACCGCCGCGCGCCTACTTGCAAGGATCGTCTTCCTCCTCCTCTGCTCGCGCTGGGACCTAGGCCGGCGGCAGGCTGGCCGGCGGGAGCGGCCAGGCCGACTGCAGCTACCCGGCCGGCGGCGACTACTCCACGGCGACGGCGGCGGCGTGGCCGGCGGCGGTCTGGCCGGCGGGAGCGGCCATGACGGCTGCAGCTGCCCGGCCGGCTGCGACTACTCCACCGGCGGCGGCGACCGGTGGTTACCCCCCAATGGGGTGGTTTTAGTGGAGAGATAGAGAGTGGGCCCCACCCCCCATGTTCTCATCATGGGAGGTGAGGTTGAGTAGTCAACCCCATGATCTCCCATTTTGGGGGGAGATCATGGAGGAGCATGCATTATAAATGATGGTGTAACCCATCACCCTTTTATAGTTATCCAAGACCAATATTATATTTACAAGCTTATGTTATCGCTGACCTCATTCTACGAATTACATCTATCGGTGAGATCATCATATCATTTACATCATCGATGACATCATCATATAATATACATCATCGATAACATCATCCTCCAATTTATATTATCGATGACATCATCCTCCAATTTACATCATCGATGACATCATTTAATTATTTACAACATTGCTTACATCATTAATCAGGTTCAAAAGATTATGTATCACAAAATCAACATTCTTCTCCTTAATATAAAATCATCAAAAAATAATTTTTATTCATGTTCATCTGCACAATCTTTCATTAAAATTAAGTTTAAATGTAATTTAAACTTTTCTAATAAAACTAACTACATAAGTAGACTTGCATAATCTACATTACTTAAAAAAACACCTCCCTACACCACGTGTCAAACCAAAAAAACAACTCAAATCCTAAAAAAAAATTCTCCGAGCTCCACGCTACAGGCCTAAAAAACCATGGGAGGACCAAATTTGAAACGCCAACTCCTTCATTATTCTCGCTCCTCCCAGAAACTTCGCCCAAACCCCCGCTGCAAACAGGAAAAGCATACAGGCGCTGCAAACCGGGGCCGCCTCCGCCCCTTGCCCATCCCAATGCTCCGCCTGTCATGTTGCTCCGCCCGTCGCACTTCTTTCGCGCGATCACAGTCCTTCGCCGCTGTGTACTTCTTTCGCGGTCGCAGACCTTCGCCGCCTCCTCCACCGTCAGTCCTCACCCGTCGCACTTATTTCGCAATCGCAGACCTTCGCCGCCTCCTCCACCGTCACTCTTCCCTCACTGTAAGCAGCCCCTCAACACTCTTCCTCCCCCATCTCTCATGGCACGCCAAAGCCCGGCAGAAATCTGCCTCTGTTAACCTCTTCCACATTTCACTCTCGCTTGATTCTCTCCCCCATCTCTCATGGCACGACAAACCGACAAACACTCCGTGGGTGCGAACGGGCGAAGCCCGTGAGCACCCAAGACAACCGGGAGCATCGAGCACGGCCGACATGCCATGCGAATATGCTAGTTTATCTTTATGTATTTCTTAAAAAGTTTAATTTATTCTGAATTTGTTCTTAGTTCTTTGGTTCTCCATTATTCATTTTTTTTCGCACACCCATACTTGTTACTACAAATACTTTCTCTCTCCTGGAATTCCTTTATCGCTCCGAGGCCGAGGGCGGCAAAAATGGAACTGAGATTTCTCCGCAAATGGACATGATGGCGTAGCTTCAGCTTCCCCTTTTCCTCTCCACGGCTATAAAAGAGCGGCAATTGCGAGCTCTTCATCTCCATCCCGGAGGTCGCCGCCGCCGCAAATTTCATCCCCGGTCGCTGTTGGAGTCAAAATCACCGGCGTATCATCTTTCCCTTCGTTTCTCCTGAAGGTTCCGATCTTTATTGATATACTTATCTCGGGTTTATTTCGACATTTATATATTGATCCAAGGTTTCGAATCTTTTATCCAACCATCAGTCAATGTGCGATTGCATTGCTTTTCGCGAGCTGGATTTTTGACTTACGTTCTAGGGTTTGACAAACGAGCTATGCGCCGAGGAAAGGATGGTTACATCATGATAATGACATTATATGTCTCCTTTTTGGCAATTGTGTTGTCCTTCATGGAGCCCATCTTTTTAACATTCACGATCAAGCAAGTGGATGAGTAAAACGTTTTATTGATTTTTTTTATGTTTGCAATTGTGTTACTGTCAAACTAGCTCAAGTCAAGGAGAATCTCGTTCTGTTTAATGATTATTGATGAAAGCTTTGTGAGTTGAGGATATACACAATTACATCATCATCAGAGCTTTCATGGTTTATCAGAGTTTTGTTTGTCTGCTATATCCAATGTGAATCTATATGGGCTATAATGTTTTCTATGTTGAAGAGACATGCTTAAAAATGTGAATCCTACAAGTTTACCAGGCAATTTACCACTTTAAATAATCAACTATGATGATGATTCTGCATGTTCAATTTTTCCTCTCTTTGGTTTGAACTGTTAGGTAATGTATCTCGGTGATACTTAGATTTTGTTAAAATAAAAATAAAATTCGTATGCATATCTTGTCGAGTTGCTTTGAAGTATGCATGATGGGTTCCTCCAAGATTTCCATAACATGCTTCTTGTGAGAGATGAATATATCTAATTTTGTCTAGTCATTTCAGTTACTAGGAAATTCTTTAATTTTCTTAGACTTTTAGTTTCAAAATGTTGCTGTAGATGTCCCTTGAGTGGGTTGTTATCACTATCATCATCTCTAGCAATAATGATGTCATCAACGTATAAAATCAATAGGATGTGCTTCCGTAGATCAATTTATGGTGAAACACGTAGATGTCAGAGTTACTCCTGAGTTTTTACTACGACAGGTTGTAGAAACCAGTTGAATGTACTGAAACGGGCTCGTGGTCAGTGCTTTAGACCATTCTTTAGTGCAGGCCAACTCAGGCTCCATATAAGGCTACAAGCAACTAAGATAGGAGGTTGTTACACACAAATTTTCTCTTCCAAGCCCCACATGAAAAAAAAACATTTTTGATATCAAATTGGTAGTTTGACAATCATGAATAACAATGTGGCTCTAGAAAACTTGATCGGATACAATTTCAGTGATGAGAGAAAGAGTATCAAAATAATCATTAATTAGATTTAAGCACTTGAAAATACCACTTAGCCACCATCCAAGTTTTCAACCTGTCAACGGAATAATAAAAGGAGCATTTGATTGAGTAGAACCAACAATAAACAATGGACTTCACTAAAGGAGGGAGAGCCAAATATAACACGCCATTCAAATCTAGAACTTTCATTTCCGCAATTATACATGTCTTCACTTTGAAGGAGACAAAGCATTCATAACACCTGGACTTCAAGCTGTTGCTGCAATGTCATCTGCCCGATGACAGGATATTCTATTATTATCATAAACACACATTCTTAACATGAAGGACATTGAACTTTGAGAGCTAAAACATGAGTAGAGACTGGAAAATATCCAACGCCAGACTCAGTTAATGAGTAAAAGGAGCCAAATAAGCATGTAGAATCAAAAAGGTATGCCGGCAGAGACAAAAGCATGTCAAAATGCTAGGGTATATTAATTATTCCATTTTTATTTAGGAGAATATCCTAACAGACACACTTAATGAATCATGAACGATCTTGTCTAGAAGGTAAGTTATGTATAAAGCATGTACACTCAACACAAAACTGACTCAAGGAGATAACTCATACAAATGATCTCCAAGGAAAAAGATAGAAAATAGAACATGGTGATACATATTTGCAGAGTGAAAGAGGGCATGTGTTTATACGATATCACGCGCCAAAATTGTATTATCCCAATATTGAGATGAGATATGATATGTACGAGTAGAGTGGTTGCTTTAACTGGATAGTTCTTGCATTCAAGATCCCCATTTTGTTGGATATGTGAGAACATGAGATAAATTGTGAATCCCATTCTCAATCGAAACGCGCTATCGAAGGTCACCCAGTGGAGCACTCATTTCTCGAAAAACTTTCTATAGCCTTGACTTTCACTTTGAGTCGGACTCCATCGTATCCACGTGTATGATGACATGCGAATTATAAGGTTCCACAAGTCTTGGTGTAGTGAAGTGGATGAGCAGGATAAGACACATTTTGGGTGATTTACATTGAGTTCCATGCATGGTTCCCATCATTTGACTTTGGGGAAAGACATTTTTCCTTGAGGGAGTTGTTATGGGCTTACTCGAAAGATGTCAGTAGTGACCTGGTGGAGTGAAGGAAGGATACGTGGAGCCTCAGGCGCAGCTGCCTAAGCAGCGCTGCTTATTAGAGGAGAGAGCCACCAAATATCTCACACAAAAGACAGGAAATAGAATTTCTTCTTGCAAACCCAAACAACTATACATATGTCTTTATATAAACTTACAACATATTAAAAGACAAACGAAAATAATAACACCCTAGCATTGAGAGAGGACCAAGGCCTGAAACAAAAATTCGCTTGCGGTTTTGGTGATAGGCTAAGGCTGCGTGCTACTGCAGATGTCGGCTCGGTAAAGTAAGGAAGGAGTGGACAACAGACAGCTCGAGAGAGATGAGGATGGATCGATTGTGTGCGATCTTCCTTCGATGAGCAAGTCGATGCAGAGGAGCTCGCGGTGCGGCTGCAGAAAGGATCCTCCCGCAGTAAGGAGTTTTTGTAATGGAGACGGAGGCGCTGCGTGCGGAGCTTCTGCGATGATGGGGGAAGAAGCAAGGGTCGCTTCTTCGACAATGCTGGTGTTGCAGAAGAACACAGACGGATGAGGGCGCGACTGAGAGTTTGTGAAGAAGATGTCGACGTCAGAGTATGGCTACTGAGAGTACGCATCATCTTCGACAGAGGACTTCCAATTGTAGAGAATGTCGACATGCGTGGAGGATGAAATGGACGTGCAACTGAAGGGAGGAAGGAGTACTGTGGTTGTTGTAGTCGATGAAGCAGTGGAAACGAAGGATTGACAGCGACTGGACTGAACCCCATCGACAGAGAAGATGGTGAGGGACACGGGTTCTGTTTCATTGGGGAAGGATTGTCGGCTGGAGGAGGAAAACCGATCGAAGATATGGTGGGGAGGATGGATGGGATCTGATACCATGTTGTTATTGGCTTACTCAGAAGATTTAGAATTGTGACCGAAGGATACCATGGAGCCTTAACTGTGGTGGCCTAAGCGGGGTTGCCTGTTAAAGGAGAGAGCCACCAAGTCTCTCACACAAAAGACAGGAAATAGAACTTCTTGCATACCCAAACAACCATGCATATGCCTTTATATAGACTTACAACATATTAAAAGACAAATGACAATAATAACACCTATTAACTAAGCCCAGTGCTCGAGGCCCCTCCACAATGATAACATGTACTTAATAGAGATAATCATAACTAGATAAATGAGCACACAACTCCTAACAGGAGTATTGTTATGAGCATGCCTTAAACTAATGAGTTCTGTTACGGGTACAAAACCCATGACCGACACACAGTGGAGATGACTAAGGTAGTGACAATTTGCAATGCTATGCCCCCTCTAAGAGTTTATACTTGAAAAAAGGCCCCAATCCATTTGAAGCCTAAGGACAATTTTGAATTGTTGGGGGTATTTTGACATGATTAATTTTGCAACCCATATATATGTGAACAATTTGAGTGTTTTAGGGCTTCTGACGTTTTGGGATTAGTTGTACCAGGGCCTGGGCATGAGGGGTTCCTCTTGATTTTCATCAGTCGTAAGATTCGTTCTTCCCCGCTCTCTTCTTATTTTTCTCACGTGTGCTTTGATAGATTGCTGGTTATATCAACAATTCGGAATCTCTGGTTCTTTTGCTAGCATAATATTCTTAAAGATATCAATAAATTAGTCTTCCTTCTTCTGGGCAACAACGATTAGTTTTTATATTCTATGTTGAAAATCTTCTAATATTATTTCTTTGTTGGTTCACGTTGATAATCTTTTCAAATTCTCCCTTGGCTAACCTTAAACCTTAGTGTAGAACAGATCTCATTCCTCTGCCTCTAGCTAGCGCCACTGCTTGTTCTAAATAATATTATGTAGTCATGAGAAACGAAAAAAACCTTGATTGCAGTTCTCAAGGCTGGAAGAGAATGCATGAGCAAGATCAAGGGGATAATGTAAAATTAGGAATTTATAATTATTTGTCATGATTCATCAAGTAAATAAAAACTAATTCTTTATTTTACTTGCTTCTGCCTGAGGTATTTCTTGAGTGCTGGGCATTACATTTTACTGGTAACTGTTGTGCATTAAAATCTGTTTATTTTTATTTTCAAATCTGCGTTAACACGTTCTTGGTGTTTCTAGTGGTGGAACTTTTTTTTTTCCTTTAGTTCTCATCAAGGTTTGCTAGTAATGGTATTTTCTTCATATCACCATATCAGTACATTTATCACACCATCTATTTACGGCTAAATTGTCAACCTGTAAGCTTTACATTGGTATCTATGAAATCATACACCATTTTGTCTGTAGATTTTGTCCAAACGGCTCCAGTGGAGATTGTTTTTCTTCAAGAAATTTTATGGTTGAGGGTGCCTTTCAAGTTCTAACATATTGTTTAATTTTTGGAACAGTCATATATATACATAGGTTTGAAAAAGAGTGGCTTGGTTTGCCAACTATTGAACTGAACAGAAACAAAATAAAAAATTCGGTAACATGCTAATATTTGTGTTGGTGTTTGGCGTGTTTATTATCAAACTAGCCCGCCTGATATGTACAATAAACCAAGTCGATGATTATAAATTGCGTCAATCATTTTTTATTGATGGGATTCAATTGCATGAAAAATGGTTTGTGAATTATAGTATCATATACCTTGAAACATGTGCTGTGATGATATATTATTTACAGTATTTAGTTGTTTTGTTATAGAAAGGTGCTGGACAGGCTCCTCACCTATTGAAAAAATACTAAAGGACTCCAAATCACCAAAGATATAGCGGTGGATTCAAGGTTTTGGTATTGAGGGGCAAGAGTAATAAGAAAGGTCTCTTATATGTGTGAAGGGGTGATTAGTTCAGAATTTAACATTAGTGCATTCATCATGATCCAGGGAAGGGTCCCACCACAAGGGTGAAATGTAGGTACATCTTACCCTTCTCTTTTTGTTTAACAAACTAAACAAAATATAAAGCTTAGCTTGTTTACTTAGCAAGCTTAACATGATCATTTAATTCAACATTAGCTATTCGCAAGCATCTTTTTTTTACCTGATTGCCCTATGTCGGTGCTTTTAATTTAGTTGAACAAATGGGAAGGTGAGTTCTTTCATAGATGAGAGCTTACATTTATCCAAATTTTATTACTAATCAACAACTTACTAACATATTTAGAGCAATATTATAAGCAGTCCGAATCTTGCTATTCACAGTCCATTGATATCCGCAATCCAAACAAATTATTTGTTCTCCAATATTTTTATCCGCACCCCATATTGTTGGCTAAGCTTATTGCCTCCGGTGCGGCAGCCTAAAAACAGAGTTTTGCTCATAAGCTGTGTTTGAGAATCAAAAGGTCAAAAACAGAGTTTTAAATTGTCCGCTACTTTATACTACGCCTCCACCGCGGTTATTATCTCCAGTCGAATCGCGCCGCTGCTCCCGTGCTGCTCCCGTGCCCTAGATCCCTTTCCAATCGCGTCGCTGCTCCCGCCCGCTCCCTGCTCGCCGCTCGCCCGCCCGCTCCTCTGCTCCCGCCCGCTCCCTGCTCGCTGCTCCCGCCCGCTCCCTGCTCGCTGCTCCCGCCCGCTCCCTGCTCGCTGCTCCCGCCCGCTCCCTGCTCGCCGCTCGGTAATCTCTTCTTCTTCTTCTTCTGAGTGTGTATGGTTGTGAGTGTGTATGTTTGTGTGTGTGTTTATATGCATTTGTGTGCGTGTATGCTAGTGTGTGTGTATATATAGTGTGTGTGTATGTTTGTATATATGTATGTGTGTGTATTTGCATTTGTGTATATGTGTGTGCATTTATATATGTGTGTATTTGATACAAGACACTACTGACAAGCAACCGATGAATCAGAGCTTTGAGAGTTTTAGCATAATTTTGATATTTGTTGTCTGAAAAACATGAAATTTGTATTTGGTATTTCGTGTAGTAGTAATTTTAAACTGCTTTTAAGTATTTAAAATTCAAAAAAGAATATTATATTTCATTTTAAAAAAAACAGCTGCCAAAACTCCATTTTATCCAAACAGTTTTTACAAAACAGCTTATGGTAAGCTCTACAAACTCCATTTTACCCAAACAGTTTTTTTAACAAAACTCTGTTTTTTAAAAACAACACTTTTTCTGTCAGCAGCTTTCCGTCAGCAGCTTATCATCAGCAACAGCTTAGCCAAACGCACCCTTAATCTTGAATTCCTTGGAAGGATTGTCTGGAACTTGATTTGAACTATATAATTTTAATTTTTGGCCTCTCTTTATAACTAATAGTAAGAAAACTATGAATTGCATACGTTTTTATCTTTATTCAATTTAATTATATTTCATTCTCCCACTATTTTGAAGTTTTTTTTTAAAAAAAAACACTACCATTTAAGACAAATTTCTAGTTTCTTTAAGACATCATTAATTTCTTTTTAATCTTTCCTGTATACGAGCAGTCGAGCATGTCAAGTGGAGGTAGAGCTGGCGGAAGCTTGAATTCGAAACTTTTTTGTTATAATTTCAGATTTCGATAAATGACTTTCTAATTTTAGAGCATAATGTGCCTTGTTTTAACCATGTTGAAGATTTCAATAACAAAAAAACGAAGAAAGGTTAGAACTGAAAATTATCTACTGAAAAAATATGTCAACAGAGACACGCTCTGTGAAGAAAGGTTAGAACTGAAAAAAAATAAAGAAAGGTTAGAACTTCCGGTTCTGGGAAGGAAACCCTGTGCTCTTCCTCCGCCAGCGACGCGAAGATAGAGTGAAGCCTCAACCTCTGCCCGACGGATTTGGATATACAGGACCGCTTAGTGAAGAAAAAGGCTTCCATCGCCAAGATGTGAGCCGCGGAAAACCTTGCCTCGCGACTCCCACAACCATTTTAGAACCTCCCCCTCGAAGGACAGCGGGAAAGTTTTGGACTGCGATTATACTGAATAAAAGGATAGTTTTCGGGGTTTTTTCGGAGTGCGAATAGTCATTTTAGGACGGCTTATAACATTATTTAAGTCTTTTATATAGGCCCATACGATCACATGTTGAAATAAACTTGTACTGGTAAACTTTCAAGTCATTTTGTATTATCTTACTGGTGTTTCTTATATCTTAGCCCAGTTTGCCAACTCTCAATGTTTCATTGCCAATGCGTTCTCATTAATGCAGTCCCGTGATTCTCTTTGCAATTGTTTTACAGATTTTTGCTTGAAAATGACAAGAGCCAGAGGAGGGTGCCTTCATCTCTCTTCTTATCGACGCCATCTCAATCCTTGCTCTCAACCTTCCATTGGCAGTCATAAAAAAATTAAAATGTCTGCTTCTTTGGAAATAGATTTGAAGGGCATAACCTGTTCCGTATGCATGGAACCGCCACACAATGCCGTTCTTCTACTATGCTCTTCACATGAAAAGGGCTGTCGCCCCTACATGTGTGACACCAGCTACCATCATTCCAATTGCCTGGAGTTATTTCAGAAGGCCCACACAACGTCAATGCCCTCTAAACAGAAAATAATCCGCCATCTTAGTTCAGCTGTTTGCAATAAGTCAAAGTCACCAGAGCTTCAATGTCCGCAATGCCCTCTCTGCCGCGGACATGTGAAGGGATGGACTGTGATAGGGTCTGCTAGGGAGCACCTCAACAACAAGAAGAGGAGCTGCCTGCAGGTATTTGATCAATTATTAATACCAAGGCATTTTTTGTGTTACTTTCTATTGCTTGATTCTACTTTTTTAAAAAGCAAAGTAGTCAGTTTTAAGGTGTTTCATTAAATGCTGTTGGGGGAAAAACTTCAGTTATATGAAAACACAAGAATAATTCTTTGTTAATTAATTAATTATTTTTTTGTATTATATTATAGCTCTGTAGATTTTCTATCAAAATTTATTTCAGTTATTCACTCACTCGTTACCACCATATTTTTTTTACTCAATACAACTTGGTTCAATATTTTAGATAGTCATATTGATGCATGGTAGGTTGTCAATGCCGATGCTTTAAAGTGCAACCCTAGTGGAATGGAGTGTGATTGTCGACATACCGTGAATGTGTATGCAATAGAAACAATCCGATTATAAATTAGCAATAAATAATTAGTTACAATAAAACCAAATTAGAAGCACAATCGTTTACAGAAGATTGAATGGAATAGCGAGCGATAATACACAAGCAATTGAGACATAAATATTTCAAGCGTGCGATGAATGGATCTTTCAAGTCAAGCGATTTCACAAAAAACTACACATAATAATTGCATCCCAAAATAAAATTTATGCGTGCAGGCGTCGACAAAATACAACAGAGATGGAGATCGGAGAGTTGTTGACTCCAAATAGGTGGTGACTAATGACGGTGGAAGCAGAGGTTCGGTCAGATGCCACTGTAGCTGAAAGGGAAGGAGTCGAGGTACAATGATTTGAGGGCGGGGATGAGCAACGGCTGCGACTTGGGGAAAAGGGACAGTAGGCGTCAGTTTGTGGGTAAATAAGCAGGCGGTTCCTAAGTTGCGGTTGATAACTTTGGTTTGTTCATCTGTCAGTGAGTGATAGATTCTGGAAAATTTCAGTGTTGTACCGATATTCTTTCATAACTTTTTAATAAATAGCTCATGAATCGAACGTCGGGTCAAAAACAATAAAAGTGGGTAGTCTGTGATACTTGAACACCTCTCTAAAGAATAGAGCTACCACATGAGACGCATCAGCTGTCTTTCTGCTTCGAATGAAGTAAGCGATTTTCGAAAAACGATCCATCACAATAAAGATAGGGTCATGCTATTTCAGGGTGCGAGGGAGCCCAAACATGAAATCCATGCTAATGTCTGTCCAGGCCATCACAAAATAAAATGGTTAGAGTTTATGCAGGACTACCATTACGTTCTCATGCACTGAGCAGGCGTTGAGAACAAGCTGGCTAACCCCCTTTGTTGCTGAGTAAGCCTCCTACATACTATAAGCAAGTGTTTCGATGGTTTAGTTTACGACTACCCAGAGTGCCCAAATTTTGGCGACATTTATGACGCTTTGATGAGAGACCCTCCGAAGCCTTACGAGGATTACATGATCTCTGATGATTATCTATTTTTGGGCTCGCGCATCTGCGTACCACAAACATCCCTCCGAAATTTCCTTATCTATGAGCTATACGTGAGTGGAGCCGCTAGACATTTTGGTCGAGACAAGACAACTATGTTAGTTGAAGATCACTTATTTTGGCCTAGTCTGAAGAAGGATGTTCCGCGTATCGTTATACATTGTTGAGTCTGTTATACTGCGAAGGCATCTTGCCAACCCACTAGTTTGTATACTCTGCTTCCTTTCCCGCAAAAAATAGTGGGCTGACTATCGTGAGGTCCAGTGGATGGATATGTTAGGGCCTGCCAAATAGGACAATATAATATGCATTAGGCTTCGAAAACTAGTACTCCACGGAATCGGCATCGTGGTGATCACAAGACCTGAAATTTCTCAAAATTTTACAATCCCTTAAAAGAAACTCCATAACAAGTATTTATAGACTCTCATACACATCGAACGATTGTGATTAACCGACACAACAATATACAATTGTACATTAAAAATGCATAGATGAATACGAAAATACATGTGTAATGCCCTTTTGACGCACTGAATGTGACTATGGACTCAAATTGTCCATACAACGACCCTAATTCCTCTTACGAGTGTAAACCCAAAATGGCTCCAATACGGGTCGGCCCGCTCGAGAACTATGATCCCCATCAGGAGGAAAGGAGATGAGGAGGAAGAGTGAGGAGTTTGCCCAACCCTAATCCTAGAAGGAGGGGAAGAAAGAACTAGAGAGTGGAAAGAACTTCCATTAATTTTTGCATACCATTTTCTTTGTTCAAGGTGCCTTTAGACTTCATTTGAGAGTGCGGTTTCGGTTGTAAAATGAGCTGTTGTAAATGCAGGTTTGTAAATGGAGTTGTTGAAACTGTTTGCTGGAAATGAAGATTTGTTTGGATAGTCTGTGTTTGTAGAGCTGTTCAGAACAGAGAATCGTTTGGCAAAACAACTTTTACGATTAATTATATATATAAATATATATACAAATATATATACATTATTATACCATTACTAATTTTATATATTATATTTAATAAATTAATTTTTTATTAATTTTTTATTACATTTTCCTAAAGTCATATGTTTTTTTTAATTATCCTCCCTCCTGGTGGTGGAAAAATAGAGGCGGCGTGAAGGTGTTCGGTGAGGGTGACTGGGTGGGCCTGGCGATGTGTTCGGCGAGAGAGAAAGGAAGGGTGTGGGTGGCTTGAAGGTATTCAGTGAGTGCGAGCCTGGCCTCGGCTAGGGCGCGAGTGCGGTTCCAGTGAGATAGATTTTTTAAATTTTTAGGGTGTAGGCGGCGCCGACGGAGGTGGAGGAGAAGCGGCCAGATAGTAGAGTTAACAATGCGATGGGAGAGACGGCGGAGGAGAAGACAAGCCATGATGTCGCCGGAGTCACGAACGGGAGAGACGATGGGGCGGGGTGAAGGCCCGACCTCGCGGCGGAGGAGCTGTCGATGCAGTTTTTTCTTCCTCCTCCCTAAATACGACGAACTGAAGGCCACAGGTAGTGTTTCGGGACGCCAAGTTTTTCACGCTAGAGTGTTTAGGCGCGACTCAAAAAATAGGTGGAAAAACAAATGAATAATTGTACGCCTTTTGCTGAAACGAGCTGACATGAAACGCGTTCCCAAATGAAGCCTTAAAGGATTACACGACTTGAACTTTATTATCAAAACACCCTTATATGAAATAATGTAATACATTCATAATAACTCTAAGTGATGTCTACTAATAATGACGTGCTAGAAGATGTGTATCAGAGTGGGTCTGAGGACTTGTTGCAGTTGTAAGTTGTAACTTTAGCTTCACGTGCTGGAAGGTGCGTGGAGAGACATGAAAGAGCTCGATGGAGACACAAGGCTCAAAAGTCATAAGGTTTGACGATGGTGTGTGGCTTGATGATAGTCGGCGACAATCTTGAACGAAGGAGAAGACCTGGCCAGGAGCGTTGGTGTCGTCGATGACGGGGAAGGGTGGTGAGGGCTGCGTTAAAACTACTAGTAGAAGCTTTGTGTCGAAGTTGGTATGGGAGTCTACTGTGCTTGAGTTGACTGGGAACGAAATCGCAGACCGGTGAATCTTATTGGGAGTCGACTCTGATGGAGTGGCTGGGAACAAACCTTGTAAGAAGATCACATCTTGCATAGACTGCGCTAGCAGCAGTGACAACTTCCTTTGCATCAACAGGGTGTGATTGATGGGAAATCGAAGGATCTGATGGAGGAGCAGCTCCATCTGGGAGAATCACTAATAGCCCTGTGTCCAAAATGTGAGTGTGACTGATTGTTTAGGATCAAAATCAGAATGTGCCGACCCTTGAAATCAGCAAGGTGGAAATAGGGTCATTGACTGAGGGTGGGCTATGATGTCAAAGAGGACGCACAATTGATGTGTGTAAGCTCTGAGGTTGTGATGGAGGCAGGCTAGCGGAAAAAAGGGAATCCAAAGGCTCTCATACTAAGTTTGTTGTAGGTGGAGATGGTGAAAATGCCAGATATACAAGGGAATTGAGCACACCAGAAGGGAGATAAAGGGAGAAGAAAATGAATTGCAGAGAGCTTTGCTCAACCCTAACCCTAGAAGAAGAAAAGGAAGCAAGAAATAGAGAGAGTAGGAGGGACTTTCATTAATTCTTTTATTTCATATCCTTAGCTCAAGGGGTCTACATGACTTGAACTTAATCCCCAAAGTCCTTTTAAATGAAATAAAGTAATACATTCATAATAAACTTTAATTCTTGTGAGATCATAACATCACCCTAGCATTAACAAATGAACTTTGGATTCATTTTTATGATTGGATGTAATCCTAACACTAATGCTCAATCTTTCTCATCTGGGCTAAGCACCGACAATTACTTGGAACGACGGATGCATCATCGCATCTAAAGTTAGGCCTTAGTTGACTCTTTATCTCCGCTAGTTATTTTTCACACTATGTTATTATTTTCACATGTGTATGTTTCATGTTTGAAGACGATTATTGGACTGGTCGACTAGTAAAATCATGAATAAAGACATCCGGAAATTTATGATAGCTTAGGGGTGAAAGGCAGACTCTAATAATTTAAGTAACAAAAAAAGAAACAACTGTGGAGGTATCTCATTGTTCATCAATGAGTATAATTAGATTAAGGAATATTCAATTATGGAGAAGTAAAACAATTAAGGAGGAAGTATCTCATTGCTCATAAATAAGTATAATTACATTAAAGAAGAAAGATTTGATTATGGAAAACTAAAAATAACAAATAAAATATGGGAAATTAACACTTAGGTGAAAACCGCGTCTTCTTTTTCGACCTGCATCGTCTTTTTCTACTTACATCGCCGTCTTCGACCGGCATCGCCGTCTTCGACCGGCATCGCCGTCTTCGACCGGCATCGCCGTCTTCGACCTGCATCGCCGTCTTTGACCTTGCCAAATCTAGCGACATCTCCTAGCCTACTCCCTTATAAATGACAATGAGACAACGTGAGGAAGAACGTTGACGCCATCCTCTTCGCTGTGTGCGCCGCCACCATCCTCTTCGCTGCATGTGCCGACACTGTTGACACCATCGGCGCCGTACTTTTTGTTATAGTTTTCGTATCTGAGGTTCCGTGACGGTCTTTGACCCCCGTCGACATCAACGCAACTTCAGGGGCCTGTTCATCATTACTGTCCAGAGCTTTTGTGGGACAGTGTTGTCCCCACCCTTTCCAGTGGGCCGTTGATTACGCTCAATTTGCATCTTCTACATCAGTCCTCAACGGTTGTTTTTGCTTAACTGGGGCAGACTCCTTGCTGTTGCAACAGTTCATGCTTATGATTTATTAAAATATTTTTATTCGGTTTTCTTACATAGTCGTGAGCGTGCCCAAATCTACTTAATTATTCATAGTTACTATCATTTATCATAAATTATTTGATGTAACTTCGGTCTATGGAATTATTGTATCGTGTTAAAATTCAAACCGGTAGCACATGTGATCTTCACTCTCGAATTTTGGTTTTTAACTGTAAGACAATTCATATACTCTAAGTTTGAGAGCGTAACAAATTTCGAGCTAATTTTTGTCTTCACCATTAGGTTGTAAAGCGGTTATATCAGTTTGGTATCATAGATATTTTTAATTTACTCCTCACCGGAATTATGCGAACCGTTTTTTTAGATCTTAAAAATGATAAGTTAGCAAAAAATATTTTGAATTAAGATCTTTTTTTATAAAAACAATTTATTAATCCCTTTCAAATAAATTGATTTTTTTCTCATAAAAAGTGTTTACTTTTCTTAAAAAATATATTTCTTTCTCATTTTAAAATAAGGACTTTTTAAATTTTAAAACTAAGTATTTTCTCTCTCTTTATTAATTAGAAAGACAAAAAAATCCAGCTATTTAATTATTGTAAGCAATTTTCAAATAAATTTAATGGAATATCACATTGTATAATTAGAGAACAGCGATGGTATTTAAATGTGCAATTGAAATATCTAGCAAAAATGAAACCCTCACTACGAGTATGGGAAACACTGCTCACGTAATGAACAAGTTTTGCACATTAGTCAATAAGATAGAGGTCACCATACACCTAGAGCAAGCACGCGGTTGAAAACCCTAACTCTAAACGTCTAGAGCTTGCACATCCAAATCATGAACTTTGTAATCAACCCCGTTGGGACATTGGAGTCAAGTTAGATGTAGGCAGCTTTGAAACCATAAGGATATGTAGACTGGTACGACCATATAAAGTGATTTATGAGTTGGAGGCAAATGCCTTGGAGTAAACATGTTGAATATCCAATGCTTAGATTGAATATGCCCGCATTAAATTGGTGGGGTGATGCAGGACGATGCGTAGGGTTTACGTGTCTGTCGGCTTTTTCTAGGAAACCCTAAATGCATGCAATGATTAAATTAATTTTGATAAATTTTGAGCGAAATTTGCACGAACTTTAAGAAATGAAGCAACTAAATTTTTTGTAACGCACAAAATCGCTATTCTGTTTCAAAATGAATATTCTTAAATAAAATGGTTCAATTTCAAATTTGGGGAAGAAAGTTCGCAACTTTCGTTCCGTTCCCCTTGTCGTAGCACAACGGAAATCGTGAACTCCAAATACATTTTTGTTTGGAGTTTTCGACGCAGTGTTTGCTGACAAAACTCGGGTGAAAACCCAGCAAAGAGTCTATTAACCTACGAGAAAATATCGAGACACACACAAAGGAAGAGATAGAAACAATTACCCACGGAAGAGAGGTCTTCCGTATTCGAAGTCGATGACGATCACGCGAGGAACTCCTCGTCACCTTCGATCTCCCGCTCTGAGGTCGGCCGCTATCGCACACGGACACCAAGGAGAAATCTTCACTCACTCTCACACGAAAGTGGTTCCACGAAATCTAATTCACTGTAGAGAAGCCACAAACCTAACACCTTAAAATTCACTCGCTCTCACACTCAAATGTGGTTCCACGAAATCTCTAACACACAATCTAGAATTCACTCTCTCCCTCACACTTTCCTCACACGAAAGTGGCTCCAACGGGAATCAATGAACAATAGTTCTAAATCACTACTCCAATTCACTAATCTGGATAATCAACGATCAACTTCTACTATTCTCGGCAACAGTGAAAATTAACAAAGTTAACAATCGCTGTTATCAGTTAAATACGAAATCACAACCAAACACAATGAATTTAATAACACTATTCATCACCTCCTACCTCTCCTAACCCTTACAGGAAGCATTAATAAAACACATTTTTAATTACACTGTTCATCTCCTTCATACGGGAAACAACAGGTGAAAAAAAATTGCACAGCAGGTGAAAAAAATTGCACAGTAGATTTGATGTTACTGTTTATCATCATCACCATGCAGAATCAGAAAACAAAGAAATGAGCACAGTAACCTACTGTTTATATTCTCCAAAGCTTCACAATCACACGTCTAACACCTACAACTGCTCACGCAGAGCTTTTAATCGCGTCTAAACTCTAACATGAAGCATACAACAACCTTAATCGTAAACACTTTCCAGCAATTTTCAACTTCATATTTTCATCAATCACCCCCTAAAAATACAAACTACATCCATTTTTATAGGGTTACAAACAGAGAGGAAACGAAAGAAAAGGAACCGGCCATGGCGGTTGAGGCGTAGAGCTGAACTTGCATCGTGGAGGCGTGGACATGACAGCGGTTTGGAGTTGTTGTGGCCCACGATGCGTGGCTCGAAGGGATCGTGGCTGGGAGACGCAATCTTGCGTGCGGGAACCGACGCGACGATGCCCTAGCCGATGAATCCGGAAGAGCTCGATTTGGGGGAAGAGGAACAATCCCTCTACCTTTTTTCTTCGACTCCTGCAGCCACGGATTTCACTTTATATATATATATACATATATATATATATATATATATATATATATATATATATATATATATATATATATATATATATATATTTCACACACATTAGAACACAAGACAAATACAACATGTAAATTCAAGGCCGATTGGGGGTCTGTCGGGTGCGGCGTCAGACACTTTTTGCGTCGACCTGGTCGGGACTTGTCTCCACCATGAGGTCAATTAGAACATATATGATTCAATTTAGGGATGGCCCATCACTATATGAGTTGAGTTCAAGACAACTTATAAAGTTGTATGTTCCCTTGATTATCTCCGAACCCTATATCATAGGTTCCATAACCCATGCTATGAAAAATTATCGATGAACGAATGCACCAATGAATTTCTCGGTATTCAGTCTCTACTCGATCTTCGTGAGAATGTGACATGGTCATATCTTATTATCTAAATGAGTTACGTTATTCCATTCAGGACTAACAGGAGCTGCACGACTATCGCGGCTTAGGAGAAATATCTAGTAGAGCCCATGGAGTAGAGTCCTTACAGAAACAGACATCTAGAATTAAGTCTAGTGATAGAAGTCCACCGAGTGTCACCACTTCCGCCCACTGCTTAGATCTTAGATTTCCCTCGCCCTCCCATCACTACTGAGACCCCGACTCCTCACACTAACCCCTCCCGGTGTAAAGAGATTATTGGGTCTAAGCTCAAAACTGGATTATTCTGATGCTTCAAGTGCATGAAGTCGGGACACAAATCATTTGAGTGTCCACGACATCATTTCATCACAATCATTGATTCTTCTGATGGACATGAGCATGTATATGATATTTACATTAGTGACCCTAATCCTTAACTCGAGCCCGAGTCTGAGGACGTATTAGAGGTAGAAGAAGACCATGTTGATTACTTAATTTGTGTCTTTTATTATAGCTTGATCACGCCTAGCGAGTCTATTGAGCATGACTATAGGAGACACGATATTTTACATACTACCACATGCATCCAAGGTCAGTTTTGTACCATTATCATTGATAGTGGTAGTACGGAGAACTTCGTTTCTCAATGTATGGTAGATACAATTATTGGTAGAGTCATACCCATTTGAACAACCCTTCAGCCTAACCAAAGCTAATAGTCATTTGACTATACCCCTTACCCACCATTGTCTCATAGAGTATTCTAAAGGGAGCTCATATCGTACAACCGACATGTCATGCATGATGGTATGAGGAACTCTCATTATTTTGAGCACCATGAATGCATGGTTGTTCTTCTTCCCAAAAGGTCTGTCTTATTCTAAGGACACCCGAGAGGACCTTACCATGATCTAGTTGACCTCCCGTTAACTATGCATTATTCCTCGCGACACTCCTTCTTAGATCCCACTACATAAATTAAGATGTGATCTTGATATGCCATTCACCCCACATGGCCTAGATTCGATACCTCATTTATTGGTTTTTGATGTGTCACCTTGTATTTCTCAGTTTATCCACTTATCCCAAACACCTCACTATATCGATTTTATATTTGGAAATCACACTTTTATTTCACTACATTATCATGCAATGATAGGTAAACACGTTGAGTTACATCCATATATTATACTTTTTATAGGATATTTTTTGAAAAATCCTTTGGGAAGGATTTAGATACAAATAAAGGTTATTAATCAAACTTTGGGAGAGTTTTAAAACCCGAGCTATCACTAAAATCCCATTTGAAATTGTTTATGGCTACCACATCTACTTAAGCGCCATTTTTACAATCTCATGATTGCATTTACTTTGATGCCTAGTCTCACATTGATTATTTAAAAGAACTGCATGAGAATATTACTAATAATTTGCAAGCAACGTTTGAAAAATCTAAATTCATGATCGATCGTCATCACTAAGAGTTACACTTTTCAGAGGAAGATGGATTGTTTGTTTATTTTTAGGATGTAGCGATTTTCTCCCGACACGTCCCATAAGCTAAAAGAGAGGAAATTTTACCCATTTATCCACATAAACAATACTTAAAACAATTTGTTTTCCCTAAATGGTTCTAACCAAGCCATATTGGTGAGCCCAATGACATCCACACACAGGCATATTGGTGAGCCCAATGACATCCACACACAGGGAAGTCACCCTAACAACAAGCAAACCAGGTGTGTGTGTGTGTGTGGGGGGGGGGGGTGATGCGGAGCAGAGACGAGGATGCGCTTTGGGCCTGTTTGGGGCTGATTTGACAACTTTCCATATATGGTGTGCCCGGATCGACGATCGGACTCCACGATTGCGTCTGGAGCGTCGCCGCGAGTCAAAATCTTATATTACTTTATTTTTTTTTTGACTTTTATTTCATGTATTTTGATGCATCTTCCGCCGGCCAATCATAGCCGTCGAATAGGATGCCCTAGTGCTTTTTTATTATAAATAAGAGTGGTAGGGGGCTGAATTTAGATCATTGCAGAATTTGGAGACTTCTATTCCCAGATTCCAGCGATCACTCCCCGGTGCCAACGCCGTGGAATCCTAGGTGACGACTCTCAGACGCTCAAACTTCCTCCCAAGGTACTACCCATCCCTAGCATTTTTCTTCCCCCTCTGAAACCCTCATCCGCAGCCCTACAACCCCCAAATCTCAACCCTTACCACCGAGAACTGTGCACGATCACCGTCTGACGTTACCGTTCAGCGTCACTTTTCATCTCTACTGGTTATCGTTATGTTCTCCGTTACTGTTCATCCGATACTGTTCACCGTTCCTATTCACCCGCTTGCTGCCCACCAAAATACTGTTCACGCCGACCCTCCACTTCTTCCTCTTCGTGGAACCACTTCCAAACAATCCTAATTCTATAGATCCATTCAGATCTGAGAATTTCAATCCCAATCCGTTATTTGCACATCTCATACTTTCCATTTTTGCCCGTATCCGGCCTTAAGTAGCGGATCTACCCCTCCCCGGCCCGGATCTACTTATCCGTGGCCGGATCCACCGTTTTATTGTCCGTTTTCACTGTTTTCCGCCAAGGACAGCCACCGCCACCGTCGCTTCGCACTGGTTCCACCTCCGATCGCCGATCTACACATCCGTCCCTCCAAATCTTCAGTGCCTCGATTTAGCTCTCTACTTTGTGAGTTTTTGTAGTATTGTACTATTTGATTCAACATTTTTCATTTGTGTGATTTATCATATCTTGTTGCGATTCCTGTTTGTGGACTTTGTTTTTGTGCTCTAATAATTTGCAGGAGAAAACATTCGCCGCGCGCTTCACTTTGGCCCTCCGGGCGGAGGAAGCCATTATAATTTGCCCAAATTAAATATTTGTTTTTATTTAAATATCTGCGTGGTGCTGAAATTAATTTGCTTTAACTTATTCGTCAAAACATTGCTCATTTCATTGCATGTAGATTTGGGTTAACGTGTCACCCTTGCACTATCACCTAGTGTCGTAGATTTTGTGCCCTGTAGCCTACATCAGGGGGCTTCATCCTAGATGAGAATGGTTTAAGTACATTAAGGCTTTGTTTGGTTCGGCGGGAGCACCCGGGAGGGCGCAGATGCCGCCGCCGGCTGGAGCTGGAGGCGGAGGCGGGAGGCGGGGACCCTAAACGGAACAAAAAACTCTATTCCTCAGGGCGCGGCGGGAGCAGACGCCACCCGTTTATTTTCTTGTCTTGCGGCGGCGTCTGCTCCCGCACCGGCGTGAAAACGCCGCCCCAAACAAACCCTAAATTAATAAATAGGATTTCTTTGGTTCTTAAAAGCAATTCAAGAGCATTACAAACATGTAGTATGCAACTTGGAATTAATTGCAAATAGACACCACTTCAATATATAGATGCGTGGTTTCACTTCTTATATATCCAAAACCTCAATTCTGAAATCACCTGCCGTTCAATTGTAAGAAGTCTGTTAGATCCCGTTTCAGATGGAGGTTTTGGATGGTGCGGAACGCCAACGCAGTCGTGCACTTGTTTGATGGAGTGGCAGCGGCGGATCCGCGACCGGTGGACCTATGCCCCAAACAGGGCCCTAATCCTCGCTAGGGATATGAATGATGTCTCTAAGGGCTCATTTGGCTGCTTATGGATATGAATATATGCTTTGGAGAACACTATAATTTCATTTGACCCATGTGCCAAAAATAGAATCATCATTGTTTTGAAAAAAAAATTGAGAAGATTCCTAGGGCTCGTTGTTTTTGTCTGCAAGCGTGCCCTATGTGACGCGAATCCGTGTGCATCAGGCGCATGTTTGATCGGCACTAGGTTTTGTTCTTTTATTTTAGACTGTAAATCAAAAGATGGCTCGAAAATTGGATGGTTTCAGTTATCACATTGAAGTCAATGGGTCCAACTTGTCTGTCTGGTACTACTTTATAAAAAATCAAGTCAAACTTGAATTTTAACCAAAAGCATATTTAGGTGTGAATGCATCATTCACATTTGTACTTTACTATTGTAAGCATGTTAAGCTGAGAATTTATGTTAATCAATCCAAGATCGATCAAAATCAGATAGGTTTCTGACTCGAGTCGAGCTCAACTCGAAGATAACAAGCAATTACAGCTCTAATCAAACATAGGCTCTGTTTGGGATGGGTTGTGGCTGCAGAAGAAATAGTGATGAGAAAAAAAATGCAGAAAGCTCTTTTGGTGATGGTGGGAATAGAACTTTTCCCATTGCTGCTATCGTCCCAAACAGAGCCCTGATTTGGATCGATTGATTTCCAGCCCATATCTAATTTGTTGACATCATCTAAGAGTAAGATCATTAACAACTATCTCCATATGCAGGGTGACTGTCGGTTTGTAGGGACATTCTTAATCTCCAGAAGCCATAAGTGAGAAACCATCCTCCGCAAGGCCTCCTGAGCCAATCCCGAGCTCGAAAAGAAGTGGAGAGAGCTCGTGCTCGAGCAAGAAAGGCAGGACGCCATCAGCTCGATCCAATCCGCCATGCCAAACTCCATAATATTGGGAGATTACGTCATAGAGAGGGACGACCATCTCGATGCCTCGGGTCACGGCTTCACATTCACGGATAATCGCACCATCTATCGGGATCTCGGCGGCATTTTTTTACGATAGAATTTTGTCCGTTTTCCCAGAATCGATCGAAGTCGGCGGCTGCGCCAGAGGAGGTCAAGTGCAAGATGGTTTGGTTCAGGCCTTCTTTTGCTAGATTTGTTTGGCGCAGAAGGTGAACTGCATACAATTTGTTTTCTCTGCTGAACCTTCCACTTTGACTATTTATATTTACCAAGGTCCCTCGTTCGGAGAATTCCGTGCCCCGCAACGATAGTATTACCGTCGCCCCATGCGTGATTTTGATCGATGATACGATCATCACTTTCGCAATTGTGCAGGGGTGGGTGACAAGCGGCTTGCCATGTGAATAATCTCTGTTGGGCTGCTTGTATATTTTAATATCATTGCATTATCTCAGTTTCAAAATATTATGTTTACCTTTTCAAGAATATAAATTTTGATCTTACTTCTAATTAATAAAATAATTTACTAATTTAAATTCAGCTATCATTTTAAGGTTCTGTTTGACATGACTTTTTTTGAACCGGTGCGTTTGGACAAAAACCCCACGGTCATAAAATACATGTTTGGCATTACAACGGTTATGACTACCAAGAACATTTCTCATTCTGTTTTTATTAAATTGATTCGGTTGAGTACTTTAATGGCAGTTGTTATTCGCAAATCATAAACGTTTATTCGTACATCAAATTTTTCATGTTTATAAATTATTTACTTTAATAATTGATGTCTTTTTCTCCTGAGCAAGGTCCGACAATGAAGAACTTCTCCGACAAACTTTTGAGCATATGCCGACGACTCCATTCCAACAATTTGACATGAATTTCATCATTTTGACGTAAATTTTATCATTATAAAGTGAATTTCACCATTCTGTCTCAGGTATTGGATCAAAAGTTTGACAAAGATGTTCCTTTGTTGTCGGACACTATTCGTGAAAAGAATACATTGAATGTTAAATTTAAAGTTGGTCTGCGGATGATAATTTATAAATATGTAAAATTTGATCTGCGAATAGACGTTTATGGTTTGCGAATACTAATTGCCTTTAGGAACCCGAAATAAACAGATTTAACAAAAATAACCTTATTTTTAATCCCATCCTTCTATTCCATCCGCCTTCTATCCGCCTTCTAGAACCTCGCGCCGCATTTGTATGAACTCACTGTCTGCGTGCTCCCCCGCTCCTACCTCAACACACTACTTTCTTTCTATGACGCGGGCATGGATGTGGAGAATACCTGCAAAGTGTTCGATGAAATGCCAAACAGAGATGTCATCATTTGGAGCTTGATTTTTTTTTTTTCAATTCACTGAGTTGCATGGAGATTTTGCTAAACGCTTCTGTGAGTTGGTGATGTCAGGATTGGGAGTTAATACAGTTAGTTTAGTTTGAGTGAGATCATAAATACTGTGTTAAGAATCCGAAGGACTGATTGTATTTGTTGCTAATTCGCTAGTAGATATGTACGCAAAGTGCGGATTTTTGAAGACGTATCAACAGTCCTCTACATAATAAAGAATAAAAATGTCTTCTTGTAGAGTGCTATGATAGCAAACTATGCCCTAAACAGAGACGGGGAAGAAGCAAATGGGGCTAGTAGGAACTCCTAATGGTGTAGGTCCCTTTAAATATCTTCTATAAAGAAGCATAAGGGGGGCATCAGCGCAGATTGATCCTAGAGAGATGAAATTTCATAGTCATTATTTAGTCAATATTAGCTATTTGATTCTACAATGCCAAAATTGAGTTTGTTTTACCTAGACTGATGGTGTAGTTTTGCTCTAAATTTTGATATATGAACTTAACTATTGATAATATCTATAGATGAAGGGTTTTGATTAATATATTGCTCTAAATAATTATGATAGTAACTCTAGACATCTTATGATATATAAAAATGCTTTCATAATAATAAAAAAGATCTGTAAATAACAATCTTTGTGAAATAGTTGATTTGCTAATTGCTGGAAATGATTTGTGTATAATCTGTAATTCATTGATATCAAAAATGTTTAAGGAGATGACTATTTACAGACCATTTAGCTAGTATGAGTGAGTAGCTCTTGTAACTTGCGAGTGTGAGAGAGTAACCCTTATAACTCGTTGGTATCAGCGAGTAGCCCTTGTAACTCTCTAGCATGAGTAGGGTATTCTCGCATACATATTCTCCAAAAATTGTCTATAAGTAGGACAACAAGGGTATCGGGACTGACATGTTGAGACCCCCAAAGTTTCATACTCGTCAAGTCTGTGTATTCCTTGTACCTCGTTTAGCCTTTTGGTTACGGATGGAAAGTTTATCATAACGTTCGGGTCGTTATGAGACCTCCCTGTTGAAACACATGGGGTGTGTCGTAGACCTCTCTCTCTCTTTCTCTCGCTCAAGTCATTTGAATTGTGACATTCAACGGCATGATCAGTAATTGACAGTTAGGTCCGAATATTTGAGTTAGGAATTTCCTCACTTCAACAATTTGCTTATAATATTATCTTAAATATTTAATGCAAATTTGATTCCTGTGGTGTACAAAAAACTGGTCCTAACCGGACCGGTTAGGACCGGTTAAAGACCGGTCCCGGTCGGGACCAGTCCGGTCCCGGATCGTTCTCAGGAGTCTCAAGTAGTCCCCCTTTTCACTTCAAAAATCGGTCCCAGACCGGGACCGGTAAAAGTCCGGGTCTGGGACTGGATCCGGGACCGGTCAAAAGGTATTAAAAAAATAAACGGCTCTAAAAAGAGCCGTTACCCACATTTGGTGGCAGGCATGGCCGGCCGGCCATGCCAGCCACAAAATGTGGCTTTATTAATATAATTAATAAATTTAATTTATTATTTTTATAAAATGTAAATTTTATATAAAATCTAATTTTTTAAAAATGTAAATTTTATATAAAATCTAATTTTTAAAAAATTAAAAATTCAAATCTTATAAATATCCCCCCTCTTAAAAATGTTTTTCATCTTTCTCACTCACGCTCCCTCTCTCTCTCTCAACTCTCAACTCCCACTTACTCTCAAATGACGTCTTCTTCATCCATGCCGGCGTCTTCCTTTGCGTCCGTCGTGCCCGAGGTAGTAGAACACCACCACAAGGCGGCAATCTGGGAGAAATTCGATAAAGTGTGGATCGACGGCGAATTGAAGGCGAAGTGCAAACTTTGCGGGAAGATAATGGCCGTTGGCAGGAATACAACGCTCGTTCGACATGTGAAATCATGCATTTCAAAACAAGCCCCGGAGTCTACCCAAGCTCAATTTTCGACGTCCGGGCACAATTAGACATACGATCAAGCTCGGCAGCGGGAGCGACAAATGAAGAACGTCATCAAAAAAGAATTTCCATTCAGCCACTACGACGATGAAAAAATGACATCGTACATACACGAGGCACTCCAACTCAAATATCAGCAGGTAAGTCGTTCTACCACAAGACAAGATGCTTTAGCGGCTTATATACAATATAAAGAATATTTAAAAAGTTATTTTGAAACATTTGACGGTCGCGTTAGCTTAACTAGCGACGTCTGGACAAGCGGTATATCTGAGGGACACTCATATATTTGCATTACCGCTCACTGGATCGATTTCAATAGTTGAGAACTAAATAAACGAATAATTTGTTTTGAAAAATTTGAATATCCTCATACCGGTAAAGCTTTTTACCAAGTAATTATTAAGTGTATTAGAGATTTTAAAATAAAAGAAAAAATTATGAGTATTTTTTTTGATAACGTTTCAAATAATGCGACCAACATAAAATATTTGATTTCAGATTTACAACCAATGTTAGATGGAATTTTTTTTCATACACGTTGCGTCTGTCACATTTTAAATTTAATTGTACAAGATAGTTTGTTTATATGAACGAGTATGTAATTAAAATACGAACTATGTACGAGTTATTTACAGTTTAAAAAAAAGAAAACAAGATTTTAAAAATTTTATTATTTTACAAGGTAAAAATTTTTTAGGTCAGTCTTATGATATGCCTATACGTTGGAACTCAACTTATAAAATGCTAAAGCGAACTTTGACAAAAAAACCCTTATTAATAGAATTTTATAATAGTGTAAAGAAACACAAGATTTAGACGCGTCAGATTGGGCGCTCCTCGAAGATTACATAAATTTATTATAATGTTTTTTATCGAGCAACAACGATTTTATCTGCAGTTTATTATCCTACTTCCCCATTAGTTATTGAAATATTTTATTAATTACTGAAACGTTTAAAACATACAAAACGAACGAAATTGGGCATCCGTTATTATTAGTAATGGAGGAAAATTATATATATATATATATATATATATATATATATATATATATATATATATATAGCTCAAAAAGCATTATTATTTTATTAGTAAAAAATAATAATTTAACTACTTAAGAACTATAGGAATGCCACATTTTGCATTGTTTTTATTTTTCTTCAATTTGCAACATGTGTCACATAAGTTATGCTTACATGAATGAATCGGGATCCTCTCCATTTGAAATCCCGAATGAACATTCATTTCATTGTGATCATTGATTTCCACTTTACTTAAAACTGAATAACTTTTTGATTAAAAGAAAAAAAAATGAGTTTAGTGAACTCGAAATAAGCCCCAACCCAGAAATAAATAGTATATATTTGGACTCAAATAGAGATGATCACCACACCATACCATAAACCCACTGATATACTTTGGTGTATAAAGAACTAAAAAAGACGTTCAAAATGGTGGAAAAAATGTCGATACAATATTCATAAAATGTTTCATACATTTTTGTGAAAAAGTATTTAAAAAGGTAATTGTTATGAGTAAACCTATTTTGAGTAGGGGCAAGTCAAATTTTTAAATAAAAATTTTTAAATACTATTAATTAATTTTTTCTAGAATGTATTGGGGCAAACCAAAATCCTAAATGTACAACCCCATATTCGTTGGGTGGGACCAAAATGCCCCAAGGACCCGGATTGGGCTAGCTTTGGGCTAAAACTGGATCAGATAAGTAAATGGGAGGGAAGGCTCCCTCCCTGGGCAGGCGAAAGGGCTTGCGCCTTGTGCCGGCGGAAGCCCTTGGCGTTGAGTGATGCTTCTCCACTCAACGTCGTCGTCAACGCTTGTCGTTGAATGATATTTCTCCACTCAATGCTCTCGCCAAACCTCGGCGTTGAGTGATGTTTCTCCACTCAACGCCGCCATCAGTTCTTGACATTGAGTGATGCTTCTTCACTCAACGCCGCCGTCAACACTAGGCATTGAGTGATGCTTCTCCACTCAACGCTCCCGCCAGCCCTTGGCGTTGAATGATGCTTCTCCACTCAACGTTCCCTCCAGCCTTTGGCGTTGAGTGATGCTTCTCCACTCAACGCCGCCGTCAGCACTTGGCGTTGTGTGATGCTTCTCCACTCAACGCTCCCTCCAGCCCTTGGCGTTGAGTGCTGCTTCTCCACTCAACGCCTCTTCAGTCTTTAGGTTCCTACCCGAGACAGGCGCAAGGGCTTGCGCCTCAGGTCGGCGGGAGCCCATCGGCCCTCAACGTTGAGTGATGTCTCTCCACTCAACGTCCTCTGTAGTTTCCTTTGGCTCCCGCCCGGTGTTAGTGGGAAGGTTCGCGCTCATAACGAGCGGGGTTGTCGCAGAAATCAGTGCCAGATGGGACCCAGAGCTGAAATTACCTGAATACCCCTGGGTCTGCATTTAGTTGCTCAGAACAACGGAGTTTGGCTATTGACAGACCAACACAGGGTATTTTAGTAATTTTAGAACAGCGAAATTACGCTTTTTGGAGACCAAATATTGAAAATCTATAAATAGACCCACAAGATACCTTAGAAGACAGATCTTTCCATACTCTCATTTTCCTTCTAGAGCTTTCTGAGGTATTCCTAGCGCAGTAATTGGCTTTGGAGGGGAAGTACTCAGAGAACTTCCGGGTTAGAGGTGGGATCTCCCAGCTGGGGCTTAGGGTCAGTTCTTAGTTCTTTAACACTAGTCAGGAGTTGAGGTTTGAGAGAAATAGGTGTCAGTTATACCTCTAGGTCCGAACTCTCGTTGAGGCCAGCTTTTGGCTTCAACACTAAACCCCGGGAGAGTGCAATGAAGCAGGAGAGTTGGGCGGTTGGAGATGCAGGAGTAGGAGAGTGGATTGAGGAGCATTGGGTCGGATTCCCTTGCTCATCATGTCAAGCATATACTTGTGAGCTTCTGGAATTTTGGAGTCCCTAGCGAGGCCCTTGACGAGGACGGTGTAGGTGTAGGCATTAGGGGAAACGGCGGAGGCCAGCATGCGGTTGATGGTGCAGATAGCTTCCTTGGAGTGTCTGCCGACATTGTCCTAGGCCTCTCTGACAGCGGTGTGGCTGACGACGTTCGGCATGACATCCTCAACGACAGGTTTCTTGCTGAAGGGATAATAGGGAGGGGGGACGAATCTTGCTTCCCTTAGCGACAACTTTCATCTTCGTCTTGTCGGCAGCGACGCTATCATCATCGTCGGACTAGTCAAAGGAGGAGGGATTGTAGGTGTTTGAATTTGAGGAAAGGGTGCGAAGGATGAGGCGAGTGAGAAGAGCAGCGAAGGTGGGCAGGCAAAAGGCTGAGGGAAGTGGTTTGCTCGCATAATTGGTTTGCATATATAATTTCTTGATTTGCCCGCATAATTGATTTGCCCCAATCCAAAATCGATTTGCCCATAACAATCACCTTAAAAAAGTATTAAGACACAAAAAATTGGATAATGCAAGCAATTGCGAGCACATTCTAGCAAGAGCACTCATGCTCTCTTCTCTATTTTTTATGCATGCTAGCCCATAATTAAAAACAAAATCATCATTACATATCATAAAGTTTCCATATTGATATATACATTTTAATTTCATTGATGTTTCCATATGTGACACACCAAATAGAGAATAAGTAAACTATGCACCTACGCCAATCAATGTGGTCCTAATTTGATCCCAGTGATATAATACATGTATTAATTTACTTCCTCAAACACACCTACCCAATTATAAACAAATTCCTTACATGCCCAATTAAGAAGGGTTATATTTTGGGTAGGTGTATCAACCCATTCAAGATCAAATTTAATATATTAGATTATTTAGTAAAATTCACGCGTCAAAATGAAAAATTCACATCAAAATGATAAAATTTATGTCAAATTGTTTGAATGAAATCATCTCAATAAGTTCAAAAGGTTGTCAGAAAAATTCTTTTGTTGTCGGACATTGCTCATGAAAAAAAAACATCAACTACTAAAATTTAAAGTTGACACGCGAATAATAATTTATTAACATTACAAAATTGACGGGGGATAAATGTTTATGATTTGATAACTGCCCTAAATTAAGGTGATTGTTATTAGCACCACAGTTTTGGCTAGTCGCACTGCACTATTCTAATTTTTCGCGACCTTTAGAAATACGTCTTGTACAGTTGTACATGCATTTTTAAGAAAAGTGTTCAATACGAAAGTTGTAGATCTTGATTTACAACTTTTTCTAAAAATGCATGTACAAGATATAATTTGGAAATGCGCTCAGATTTTGCGAATTTTAGAAATACGCATTGTACAACTTTCATGTTGAACAATTTTCCTAAAAACGCATATAAATGACGTATTTCTAAACAAACACAAAAAATTAGAAGAAAGAATGACGAGACTAATCAAAATTATAAACTATAATACTAATAACATTATAAACTATAATACTAATAACAATCAATTAAATTAAGGACGACAAAGAAGTACCAACATAAAAGCATCTGCTTTTCTCCCAAGAAATATAAAAAAAAGAATAAAAGCATCTCCGTGGATCGCCCGATCGACGCCATCTGTCAATTTCTCCATCGTTCGTTGAGCATTGTTTCCGAACTAAAAGGCGACGATGGCTCTCCAATCCCCTTCGAACACAGGCGGGGCGCAATCCGTCCGCTCGCCGGAATTTCCAGATCTCGGCGGCCAGATTCATCGATCATGGGAGCAAAGCAGAAGATCGTAGTCATCTCCTTCTACCAAACCCCCGTCAAGCCCCCTAAACCGCCGCCCCATTCATCCCCGCCGCCATCCACCCGGCTCCCGCGACCCAAAACCCGCGGGTTCGACCGCCGGGCTCTGCTTCTCGCGTATGGACGGCAACTCCGGCGAGTACACGCCACGGGCGATGAAGATCGGATGGCGGTGAGCCCGAACTGGAGGAAATGGAGGGACGAATTCGCCGCCCAAAACACCGTAAGCTGATCGGAAATCGGAGCTTTATTTTTTATTTTATTTTTCTGTTTTTTTTCTGTTGATTTTTATTTTGACATTTTTAATTGAATTGTTTGTGAAATGTAGATGGGAAGTGGATCTCCATGGGGGATTCGGGTGGCTGGGAGGAGGCGCCGCCACCGGCGATTAGATTACAAGCCGGTGGCCACCGTCGACGGCGATGAAGGAAATAAGAAGCGGCGATGGCGCTGTGATCGTAAATATGTAAGGATTAATGAAATGATGCAATTATTGATATATCTATATTCTATACTTAATACTAACATTGGGATTTCCGATTTTTTTAAAATATAATTTATACTCGTATTTAAAAATGAATAAAATAATGCTATTTTTAAAAGCTGGATTAATCAGACATCTCATCCAATCTAAAATTCTTGCTCTTCAAGCTCATGAAGAAATTTTTGAAATATTATGGGCTTGTTTGACAGGGTGGATCCTGTGGGAACGCTGCCGCCGCTCGTCTGGCAGGGTTGCAGTGGCACACCAGTGATGTAGGACGGGCGTCACACATGTCTGTCATCAGGGGTCCATCATGGCGCCGTCACACCCCTAGCGATTTTATCAGGGACTGCATGTACACACACCCCACCTGTCTCTTGCATGGGCTTCACGCAGCAGGATGTTTAGGAGGGGCCTCAAACCCGCAACCTCTTGATAAGGAGACATGTTGGGGTGTACGGGTTGCAATCCATGATAAAACCACTAGTGGTGTAACACCATAGTAGACCCCTGGCGCGACACTAGGGTGGCAGATGTTAGAAAATCTCATTGCAAGAAAGTTATAGAGCGTTTAGGAAGAACTGATGGAATTGCATTTCAAAGAAAGAGATAGATTACAATAGACAACTTCACGAGACAGTTTTGCAAGACATTGAACAGATTACAGAGCACTTCTTCAAGCCGCACTACTCGCACAGGCTGCCAACAATCACTAGAGCAGACCGCAGCAAAGTTCTCCTTGCAAACCGTCACAGCTTCACACAAGTCATCACCCACTTCCAACTTCCACAAACCGCTACGCACTTCTTCCTCCACAAACCGCTACGCACTTCTTCCTCCACAAACCGCTACACACTTCTTCCTCCACAAACCGCTACACACTTGCCGCACGACTTCTACTCGAGTAGGCCGCACCACCTTCAAAAGTTGTTGCACACTTTGCAGACCGCACCACCTTCACAATTCTCTACACACTAGCCGCACCAACTTCACAAGCCGCTACACACTAGCAGGCCGCACCACCTTCACCAGCCGCTACACACTACCCGCACCACCTTCACAATCAAAAGCCACACCACCTCAGACTGCAGCAACCAGATTGTCGTTGTCTTCAAACTCCAAATTGCCGACTACAACCACAGGCCGCTGGAGACTTGCGAACTAAAAACACAAGTCGCAGTAAACCTGTTGTCTAAACTCGATATGTAGAAAGAAGGCCACACCACCAATTTATAGGACCCAGAACCAGAACGCCAAATACCAAAAGTACACCAGCCTCGCAGCAGATCTGCCTAGTACACCCACCAGCAAACTCCAGAACAATCGTCAGGCCGCCCGGTCTCACCTCAAAACTCAACACTCCCTTTTGAAGTGAGCCCCAAGGACAACACCAAGAAGAGATCGAAGACACTCAAACGACCCTTTGTATTTCATTTCCCCACATGCTCCACGACGAGAGATCCTTCTAGCACCTGCTCCCGGATAAAATGATGTTCAATCTCAATGTGTTTTGTTTGCGCGTAACAAACTGAATTGGTTTCCAGTTTCAGGGCACTCTCGTTATCACCTCGAATCATAGTTGATCCCTTCACCTCCTCATCAACATCCTCCATCAGGCTCCACAACCAGATGCACTTCTGAGCTGCAAGGGATGAGGCCTTGTACTCAGCTTCAGTAGTAGAGAGAGAGAGATCGAGTCCTGTTTCTTGATATACCAAGAGATGCTTACATCTCCGCTCAAGAACACATACCTAGATGTCGATTCTGATCATCAGCATCACCCGCATAGTCTACATCTGCATTCCCATGCAGAGTAATGCTTGACTCGCTTCCATACAGTAAACCCATGTCTAGGGTGGTCTTCACTTACTTCAAAATTCCCTTTGCCGCCTCCAGATGAGGCATCCGCAGCTCCTGCATATATCTACTAACTCGCCCAACAACAAAAGCGATGTCTGGTCGGGTGATAATCAGATAAATCAAACTCCCCACCAAGGCTCTAAAAACCTTCGGGTCGTGAAGAATCCTGTAACGGCCTGGCCCGCTAGGAGCACAGCGCCGCCGGCCCACAAGGCAGCCCGGCCCGCTAGGAGCACGGCGCCACTGGTGGTACCGCCGAAATATTATAAGGGTTGCAGCTTAGTGCCCACCCCAACCCATCACTGTGTCTGTTTCTCAGCAACAGTAGGTTGTTGGCGCAAAGTTTCGAACCCGCAACCCTTGATAACACACCTTCCACCGCTGCCATCACCAACTGCGCTGGTGGGTCGGCGGCGCCATGCTACTAGCAGGTCAGGCCTTACAAAAAAGTGCACTTTTTTGTAACGGCCTGGCCATTACAAAAAAGTGCACTTTTTTTGTAACGGTCTGGCCGTTACAAAAAGTGCACTTTTTTGTAAGGCCTGACCCGTTAGGAGCACAGCGCCGCCGACCCACCTAGCAGCCCGACCCGTTAGGAGGACGATGCCACCGGTGGTACATCCGAAATATTACAAGGGTTGCAACCCAGTGCCACTCCCACCCATCATTGTGCATGTTTCTCAGCAACAGTAGGTTGTTGCCGCAAGGTTTCGAACCCGCAACTCTTGATAACACACCTTCCATCGCTGTTATCACCAGCTGCGCTGCAACCTACTGTTGCTGAGAAATAGACACAGTGATGGTTTGGGGTGGCACTGGGCTACAGCCCTTGTATTATTTCGGTTGTACCACCTGTGGCGTCGTGCTCCTAGCGGGCCGGGCTGCCTGGTGGGCCGGCGACGTTGTGCTCCTAGTGGGCCAGGCCATTACAAATCCTCCCCTCATCCTTCTGAAGCTTCAACCCAACCTCAAGTGGCACAGAGACGTTCTTCCCTTCCTTCATACCGAAGCGCTCCACGATCCTCTCAGCGTAGGCTCTCTGAGACACTAGCAGATCGCTCTCCCTGCTTTCAGAACCTAAAACTCTTTCTGAGCCAGAAGGAGATGGGGCACTTGGAGACATCATAAGTTCCACCCCGGGGTCTTCAACGACTCTCTCTTCGTCTCTTCCGACTCCATCTGGTAATGCCGCAAATGAGACTCCCTGATAAGAAATCAGTTCGTCAAACACCACATCTCGAGAAACGGCAACCTTGTGAGTGTGTAGATCCATGCACTTCTACCCTTTTTTCGTTCGTCGTATCTTGCAAACATGTACTTTCATGCTTTCAGCTCCAGCTTGCTTCGCAGTTGGTCCGGGATGTGCACAAAGCATGTCGCACCAAAGACCTTTAGATGAGCCACGCTTGGTTTTTCCCAAAACATTAGCTCGTGCAGATACACCATACGATTCGGACGTCTGTTGATCACATAAGCTGCACGCGCCATTCTCTCCGCCCATAGAGATTTAGGAATCCATTTCACGCACATCTAACTGTTACACGCCTCTGATAAGTGGCGGTCTTTCTTCTCAGCAACACCATTTTACTAACGAGTGTAGACACATGTGAGCTCTTTCCAGATGCCAGATCTCCTGCAAAAAGACACAAATGCGTCAGAGGTAAACTCTCTGTCATTGCCAGATCTCAACTTCTTTACTCGCCGCTCTAGGTTTCCTTCAACGAGCTCCTTCCATTCTTGAAATTTCTCAAAAACTTCTGACTTCTCTTTCATGAATTACACCCAAGTGTAACTGGTGTAGTTCATCCACCAACACCGGCATGTATCTGTTTCCTTCATGTAACTGTTACACGCCAACTCTAGCAGAGCTTTGCACTTGGACTCAGAATTGTCAAATGGAAGTCAGTGTGACTTCCCAAATTGATAATCCTCACAAACATGGTCGTTGCCACAAGAAAATAGGTTGGGCATGTCGTTCACCAGCTTCTTTGTCTCCATCGCCTTAGCTCGTGCATTCCCACGTGACCTAACCTCTCATGTCAGATCACAACACCATCATTTGTCTTCAATTTGTCAATATACGCGTTAGCGAACAGGACAAACAAGTCCTTCACATGCCTCCCAACATGAGTAACATCACCATCGATCCCAGAGAGGTTCTTCGCAAATTTTACCTCCTTCGGGCCGAATAGAACGTGTTATCCCGCATCCACTGCATTTGTCACAGAAAATAAGTTCGTCATTCCGGGCACATGATACACACTCTTCACGGTGAGTGGTCTCTGATCTCTACCCAACAATACTACTCCTTTCTCTACAAGATACACCGTATCATCAGCCGCGATGTAGCATCGTTTCCCTCATACAACTTGAGAGCAACGAACGTTGCCACGTCTCCAGTAAGATGATGATCGCAACCAGAATCGACAATCCAATCATCTTGAAAATTGATTGAAACTAATGCGTCAACAGATGTTGTCGTCGTTTCTGCGAGGAAACAATTACCCCACTGCTGACCTCCTTGAGATCCTTCGTCATCATGTTCCTCTCGCCTTGAATGCTCTTCCTTCTCAGCAATATGTTTGACCTTTAAGCTCGACCGACAATGTTTTGTTATGTGCCCATACTTGCGGCAGGCAAAACACTACAACCTGTTTTGCTCATCGGACTGAGGAATAAAGCTCCTCTTATCTACTTGAGAGGACGATGACGGTCCATCTTCTGAACTCTTCTTCTGTTTCTCCCAAGACTTCTTCTTCTTCCCAGAGGAAAGGGCCTTGTTATCTCCTTCCATGATGGTTATACCTGTCATCTGCCTTGCCGGACTTTCCTGTGAAGATAACATATTCTCCAACTCTAACAAGGATGGCTGAACCCCCATCCTTGAATCGATGAGATGACACGTACTCTTTTCGAAGCCCGCAAATAATGTCTCTTTAAATTCGCCTCAGAGATTGACTCGTTAGGATCTAGGGCAGAGATCTCGGCGCAGAGATTCTTCACCTTCAGAAAGAAGGTTGAAATAACCAATTCCCCTTGAGTGGTTTTTGCCAGCTCGTTCTCCAAAAAACTGTAACCGCGCCACGTTCCTTTTGTTGAATAACCCATTCAGAGCTCCCTAGATCTCTGAAGCCGATTTGCATCCTATAATGTGATCGAACAAATCTGGGGAGATGACCCGTTTGAGAATAAATTATGCCTTGGCGTTGGTCTTTCTCCAAGCCCGAACAAGCTGAGCATTATCTCCTGCCGCGACAACAACCTGCTCATGCTCTTCTCCGACAACAACCTCCCATGGGTCTTCCCCAAGAAGATAGCTCTTCATGTAGGATCTCCATTTTTTATAGTTCGAGTGCATGAGTAACTCCACCCCAACACACCTAACAAAGCTACCACCTTCCATATCCGAGAACACAAACCAACTTGCAACAAGAGCTGCATCGCTAATTCGAACCTAACTCTGATACCACGTTAGAAAATCTCATTGCAAGAAAGTTAGAGAGTGTTTAGGAAGAACTGATGGAATTGCATTTCAAAGAGAGACAAATTACAATAGACAACTTCACGAGACAGTTTTGCAAGACATTGGACAGATTACAAAGCACACTTCTCACAACCTCATGCGATAAACCCCAGCTTTCAAAAACAACTTCAACTTATAAACAAGCCACACTACTCGCACAGGCTGCCAACAATCACTAGGGCAAAGAAATTACCGTAACACAGTTCTCCTTGCAAACCGCCACCGCTTCACACAAGCTGTCACACACTTCCAGCTTCGACAAACCGCTACGCACTTCTTCCTCCACAAACCTCTACACACTTGTCACACGACCTCTGCTCGAGCAAGCCGCACCACCTTCACAAGCTACTGCACACTTAGCAGGACACACACCTTCACAATCTGCTACACACGAGCAGGCTGCACCAACTTCACAAGCCGCTACACACTAGCAGGCTGCACCACCTTCACAAGCCGCTACACACTAGCAGGCTGCACCACCTTCACAAGCCGCTACACACTAGCAGGCCGCACCACCTTCACAAGCACAAGCCACACCACCTCGGACCGCAGCAACCAGATTGTCGATGTCTTCAAACTCCAAATTGCCGACTACAACCACATGTCGTTGGAGACTTGACACAAGTCGCAGTAAACCTGTTGTCTATACTCGATATGCAGAAAGAAAGCCACACCACCAATTTATAGATCCCAGAACCAGGACTCCAAACACCAAAAGGACACCAGCCTCGTAGCAGATCCGTTTAGAACACCCATCAGCAAACTCCAGAACAAGCGTCGGGCTGCCCGGCTTACCAGACGGGCCGCCTGGTGCGACATTAGGGTGGCAGACACATGTGACGCCTCTATTGTAATAGCACACCACCCATATAAATTTGCAAAAATATAGGTTACACCACTCTATTTTTTGGGATTAAAAAGACTCACTTAAGATTACATTTCATGACGTTTTAAGATTATGCTCCGTTTGACACGGTAGTGGCGGTCATGAACATGAAGGTTAATTTGACATTCGTTAACTCCCACCTAAGGAACTTCATCCACTTTTATGCTCAAACGGATGGTGTTTACTAGATGATACTTAACGAATGACAATTTAGCCCATGCGTTTATGACGGCCACCACCGTACCAAACGGAGCCTTATAATTTGCAAAAACTCGTCCCAACTGATGGTGATCAACTATTTATTTTGTAGCTGCAAAGGCGTTGGAAGCGTGTAATGCATTGGATTTCGTGTGGATGGAAGTTTGGACGGCGGATGATGTCTTGCTCCTTTTTCAAGTCCGATGAGTATTATACATTAAAGCCGGGTAATAGTAGAAAATGGAAGAGATGAAAGAGGAGAGACTATGGAAGGCTCTGTTTGGGTGTGCGGTGGCAGTTGGAGATGAAGATACAGCAGTGTTTTTGAATGCCGTTCTCTGATTGCAATTGGAATCGTGTATAAAATGATGTTCTGGAGAATCGATGATTTGAAATGGAGGCTATTAAAATGAGCAGAAAATAGCAGTTGCGTTTTAAAAAAAGTAAGGACCAATTTGGGTGAATGGAGGCAGTTGGACAATGAGGAGTTGAAGATGAAGATAAAACAACAATTTGGTGGATCAGCGTTTCCAAGCAAAGCTCATGTAAAGGGGCAAAAGAAGTGCTTCTATATTTTCTTTCAAGATTGAGACTGAAAAAGCGTCAAATAAACGGAAACTAAGAGTCTGTATTGTCGCACATTGCTAGCATTCAGATCCGTGGTTTGATGGAGTCGCACATTGATTGATTTGGATCGCATATTCTGTGTGAGCTATTCGTTCTTAGGAATGAATGGATCGAAAGCAACGAAGAAAATAACGAGAAAGAAACACAGAAAAAACACAAATTTTTGTGGTTTGCGGCAACCTTGCTTACATCCACGGCCGCACTAGTGTTTCTCACTTTTTCCTTTCAGTTTTTTAGTTACAAAAACGAGAAGCAAAGATGAATCAACAGTTGAGTCAGACTCCACATCTCCAACAATTCGTTGCACGCCGGTAGGAGGTTATGGTGGAAAACATACACCATAACATCAAACTGACCCTTAGTTTATTTTTGTTATTTGGCTTATAATATGCTCTGCTTGTTTTAGATATTCAGAACCTAACTCAATTCGTAGTCTTAATTGTTGAATCCATTTTGTTTGTTTTAAGTTTCTTTTTGTTATTTTCTTCCAAATTTGGGTGATTTGAGAAGAACTGGGTTGTATTAATCATAATTGTATGCCTGCCTATAAATCTACATTTGTCAGGTGCTTCGGCTCATCCTGGGTGCAAAGATCATTCACTGGGAACAACCGGGTCCAGATTGAACCCGGGCCATCATCACTGTGTTCATGACCACCATCATCATTGTGTTATCTAACTGTTATAACATCAAGACATTTTTAAAAGAGTACATAATGTGTTCTCCAACTGTTATAACATCAAAACAACATTTTTCAAAAGAGTACATAATGTGTTGTTCCACAAAAATTTTATTTAGTCCTTCAAAATGTACGTAACATTTGCAAGCCCTATCTTTTCCTACCAAAATGAATGCCTACAAGAAAAAAAAAGGATTCGAATCAATAATTAAATTTAAAACAATAAATAACTAAGTAAATATCTTATATATTTTTGAACCTAATACGTTGTGTTAATACAAAATAAATTAATTGATAGTAACTCAGAGCTTTAATACAGTTGTCAATCAAATTATTTAAGTAGACAAAACTGACTAATTAAATTAGTCGTGTAATATACATAATGTCTCGCTCTTCGGCTATATGTTGTTGATATGTTCTCCACATCAAAAATATAGGAGGTAATGAGCATTCTTCTTTCGAAGTGATTGTCATTTAAAAATCTCATATGAATTGTCCTTTGACTCGCCAGTGGAGTTGAATGAGGCAGAAGAAAGGTGAATGTTTGCTTGAAAATGAAAAGTTGTATGTCATGATACAACAAGTAGACTCTTGTCGGACATTGACATCCATCTATCAAGTGGGGCTGACACCACCCAACAGTAAAGAGATTTTAATAATTCTAATCTCCTCGATGTTCCAAAAATTTCCGTGTATAACAATTTCTTTTCATGAAGTTCTCCTGCAAGATCATGTCTCACTTGTACCCATTTATCCGTCATATTTAGGGCAATGCTAATGATTCTATATCCACAATGCTCATCGCCTATAACATCAACAACATCAAAGAGACATGATTGCGCACCCGATGACATTTGATTGTACACATTTTCTAGAAAACCACTTCTTGTACTTCTATATTTATTTGTCTACTTAGTTATTTAAATCTTTAATGCAACTTGTTTTTTCCACCAAACATGCTCAAAATGTGATGAGTCTCTTTTGGTGAATTTATAATCTTCCATGAGCTTTTTCAAACTCCTCATTGGACGACCTCTTAATTTTGTAGGCAATTTATGATCTTTTGTTCGGCTAGCATCTGGGTTGACGATTTCACGCAATTTTCTTTTAATTTCCCTTCTTTGAAGATCACTTATATTGTTATATTTTTTTTCAATATTCCCTCCACATCATTCTCTGTCTACTGATTCTTTTTGTTCTTCCTTTATGTTTAAATCAGGCTTCTCAATTAATGTTATTTGTTTTCATTATTTGTGGATCATCCATAATGACAATGCATTACATTCTTTCATGTAAGAAACAAACTCATGCGCACAAAGTAATCCAAGTGTATACATGTTCTTATGAGTACACTGCCCAAACTGAACCACCCCAGATTTTATGGACTCTTCCTCTTTTTTGATTATATCTAAAGCAACATTAGAGACACTTCCTACATGATTTCCATATAACATACTTTTGAAATCCGAAAAATTTGAATTTTACTTTGCCCAAATAATCGCTTGATTTCACGAGTATGCTGTAAATTGATCATGTTATCAAATGTTTTACATACGGTTATTAGATTTCCAATGGATATTTTAAGAATTTCTTAAGTTGACTATGAACCTCCTTATGTGGTTGGTAGGAGTGTTTCCTAAATGCAAATGCTTGTCAATCTATGCAGAAACAAACATTTCTTTGTACGACTCTAACCACGTATTTGTAACATAACCAACAATTTCAGGGTATTTGATAGAATAATCAATCAACAGTTCATTATACTGCATTTGAAACTCATTTTCAGTATTTGCATTTACTATAAGCTGTCAAACACCCAAAAAGACATCACATTCTTTGTCTTGTGAAAAAAACTTTTTTTAATTCGCCAAATAATTACGGTGTATATGCACCTGACATACCTGACATTGAATGTTTTCGGCTTGTGAAAAAACAACTTTTATTGTATTCATCAATGCAAGCTCCCGGTACGTCACAAAGACATTAGAATGCACATTTTTATCAAAAGTAAGCTTAAAACATTCAAGGACCCATTTATAGCAACTTTCATTTTTAGAAATAAAGACAAATGAACAAAAAAATGATTGATTGGTCGATGTAACACCAACTATTGAAAATAATGGCAATGGTAGCGATTGGTCTTATAAGTGCAATCTACCATAAAGTTATTTGAGAACATATTACTCTGACGAACAATAGTCGGATGGGTAAAAAAATACTTTCCAGTTGTAATGTACTCTAATTTACTTGAGTGAAACTAATGTAACTGAAATCACTAATACATTTGAACAAGTGTTGAATTAGAGTTCCACTTTCTAGGTGTGTTCTATATAGCTTAGCCGTCACATTGTAGATCGTTCTAATGGTTGTAGTATTACCCGAATTTCTCCTCTTTAGCATGACTAAAATTTTACGTGGCTTACACCCAGCATTGTACATCTCCTTGACAATCTTGTGTTCATCGACATCTAACCTAGCGGCATATGGGTATGCTTCAAGATGAACAAACTCATGAATGTGCACACCATGTGTAACTCCAAGTTTTTATTTGTTGTTCTCATTTTTATGTTCTTTAAGTGCAAATTTTTACACTCACACCGCTTGAAACTTGAAATTTTGATATTTCCTCTACCATACATTTTTTTGATCCAACGCTCAGTTCTTAGCATAAATGGTGTTGCGAAGAGAGGTCGCAGACAAGCGAACAAATGTGAGGGAGGAAGGAAGGCCGACGACGAACAAATACGAGGGAGGACGGAAGGTCGACGACGGTCGCCGCTAGGAGAGAGAAGGGGCGACAATACTGAAACTCGGATACCGGTTCAACGGAGTTTGGACTGGAGGGACAGTTCAAATTACTTGACCCGTCGTCGAGTGATCGAGGTAGGTCAATTCTAGCCCGTAATAGCCTTCACTATTTTGAAGTGGTTTCCTACTCATAGGCCCCAGTGAGCTACAACGTGGAGGTCCTACCGCTCACCCGGAAGCGCATGTCGAGTCTTCCCCCCCCCCCCCCCCACCCCCCCCACAAATTCAAAAGTTGTGCTCAACACCTTGGATGACATAGAGCAAGAATTCTCCAAAATTCAAGAGCTCTGAGAGGCTAAGTCTGCCTCTCCAAGGTGCTTTGAGGGTCTATTTATAGGCAACCCCCAAACAGGGGCAAATTCGTCTTTAATGGCCTGCAGATAACGGCTTCTGTCATTTTTTGATTTTTGTTTATTGACACTCCCTGATTGGT